>JBBDGP010004920.1:0-307500 GCA_037952835.1 Lithobates septentrionalis
AGCCCCCATTAGTATATAATCCCCCTCAGTACAGAGCCCCCCATTAGTATAGACGCCCCCCCTCAGTGCAGAGCCCCCCATTAGTATAGACACCCCCCTCAGTGCAGAGCCCCCATTAGTATAGACACCCCCTCAGTGCAGAACCCCCCATTAGTATAGACATCCCCCCTCAGTGCAGAGCCCCCATTAGTATAGACACCCCCCTCAGTGCAGAGCCCCCATTAGTATAGACACCCCCTCAGTGCAGAGCCCCCATTAGTATAGAATCCCCCTCAGTGCAGAGCCCCCCATTAGTATAGAATCCCCCCTCAGTGCAGAGCCCCCATTAGTATAGAATCCCCCCTCAGTGCAGAGCCCCCATTAGTATAGACACCCCCTCAGTACAGAGCCCCCCATTAGTATAGACACCCCCCCTCAGTGCAGAGCCCCCATTAGTATAAACACCCCCCCTCAGTGCAGAGCCCCCATTAGTATAGACACCCCCTCAGTGCAGAGCCCCCATTAGTATAGAATCCCCCCTCAGTGCAGAGCCCCCCCATTAGTATAGACACCCCCCTCAGTGCAGAGCCTCCATTAGTATAGACACCCCCCTCAGTGCAGAGCCCCCATTAGTATAGACACCCCCTCAGTGCAGAGCACCCCATTAGTATAGAATCCCCCCTCAGCGCAGAACCCCCCATTAGTATAGACACTCCCCTCAGTGCAGAGCCCCCATTAGTATAGACACCCCCCTCAGTGCAGAGCCCCCATTAGTATAGACACCCCCCTCAGTGCAGAGCCCCCATTAGTATAGAATCCCCCCTCAGTGCAGAGCCCCCCATTAGTATAGACATCCCCCCTCAGTGCAGAGCCCCCATTAGTATAGACACCCACCCTCAGTGCAGAGCCCCCATTAGTGTAGACATCCCCCCCTCAGTGCAGAGCCCCCCATTAGTATAGACACCCCCCCTCAGTGTAGAGCCCCCATTAGTATAGACACCCCCTGCACCCGCATATACATGAAGTTTACAGAACTCAGAACAGCGTGGACAGATGCACACAGCCGTGTGTGTCCCTCGGGCTCCTCCTCCTCTTGTGTGGATGTAAACAGAGAGGAGGGGGAGACGGCTTCAGTCCGCTGCGCTGAGGGACACGAGACAAGAGCGGGCAATGTTAGCAGTGCGTGCCGCTACCTATGGGTGTCACCCCTCTGGCGGGTGTCACCCGGGTGCGGCCCACACCCCCCGCACCCACCTAACAACGCCACTGCACACATGGAAGCCTCCGCAAGGGGATTAGAAACAAAATCCAGCAGGAGCTGCAGAGTATAAAAGAGAAGAGAGGCGCTTCTAAGTGTAGTAATATGGTTACATTTAATGAAGGTACAACATTTAGCAACTCACATGGTTGATGATTAAAAGAGTCACATCTAAGTATGCCGGCATCCGGGGTAAAGCTGTCTGCAATTGCGCCCGGGAAGACTACCCTGCAGTAGAGAGATCTGAAAGTGAGGCTTGAACCGCTCGTGGAGCGCAGCATGGAAGGGATGACGTCAATGGCGGTGAGGAGGACGGTCTATGTGGACAGCTTTACCCCGGATGCCGGTGTCTTGTCAAATACAGTCCCCTATCATATAGTGTCCTCCCTGTACTGCGCAGGCGCAGTACGGAGGACAAACGAAACGCCGAAAGTCTCCGAAGTTTAACAGCTGATCATCAGCTGTACATGGCACCTGCGCATTTATTCTCACCCTATGTCCAGGATCATTCCCTACTATCCAAGTGGACATAGAGTTAGAATAAATAGTTGCCGAGCGCAGCGAGGCCGTGCCCGAAGCGTGGCGAGCGAAGCGAGCCCGCGAGGGGCCCTCTTACACAGCCATCGCTAAGAACTGCCGAAGCGCCGTGTACAGCTGATGGTCAGCTGATCAACTTCGGACATTTTCGGCATCTCCTTCTGCTCCGTACTGCGCAAGCGCTGCGCCTGCGCAGTACGGAGCGGACACTATCCGATAGGAGGACAGTATATGGCAGAACACCGGCATACTTAGATGTGCCCATTTTAATCATCAACCATGTGAGTTTCTAAATGTTGTACCTTCATTAAATGTAACCATATTGCTACACTTAGGCTCGGTTCACACTACCGCGACTTGGGATCCGACTTGTAAGCCCTCAAGTCGCCCCAAGTCGCCCCAGAAAGAGATTCACATTACAGTGAATGGGAGCGTCTTAATAGACACTACTGAAGTCGCTCCGACTTCAGAGCGTACTCCCTGTACTACTTTGATCCGACTTGGTAGGCGACCTGTACCATAGAAATCAATGGAAGTCGCCTCCAAGTCGGATCTCTCTGTAAAGTCAAGCGACTTTGCAGGGAAAACCCCTCCCTCCCCCCTCCCTCCCAGAGAGCTGATTGGCCACAGGCGAAGTCGCCTGTCATGGAGGCGACTTCAAGTCGCCTTGTAATTTGCTAAAGTCGCGTCGAAGTCGCGTCGAAGTCGCGTTGCCCCAGTGTGAACCGAGCCTTAGAGGCTCCTCTCTTCTCTTTTTTTCTCACTTGTGACATGACGCTACTTGTATATCAAGACATCGCTTGTATATCAATTCAAAATGTATTAAAAAATACTTCTCTGTTAAAAAAAAAAATGTATTAAAAAATGTTGCTTGTCTTGCAAAACGCTCTCAAACCAAGGTTTTACTGTACTCAATTTTTTCTGTCGCAGTTGCACTAATACGGCTACAATCACCTCAAGCATAGTTTGTTATAACATTTTGCAAACAGGTAATTTTTCTCCTTCACTGATGAGGCGGCCCTGATGGGCACTGATCAGGAGGCAATGATGAGGCTGCATTGATAGGTAGCACTGATGGGCACTGATAGGCGGCACTGATGAGGAGGCACTGATAGGCGGCACTGGTGGGCACTAATAGGTGGCACTGATGAGGAGGCACTGATAGGCGGCACTGGAGGGCACTGATCAGGCAGCACTGATGATGAGGCACTGATTGGCAGCACTGATGGGCACTAATAGGTGGCACTGGAGGACACTGATTGGCAGCACTGTTAATCACTAAGAGGACCGATGTACCTCTAACAGAAGCCGGTTAACGGCTTGCTTCTTTTCTTCATGCTGACAGCGTGAAGAAAGGAAAAAGCCGGAAACCGACTTCTGTTTACTTCCATGATGAGATGTCATTGGCTGACAGCTGATCACATGGTAAAGGACCCGCTGTGATTGGCCCTTTACCCTGCTCTGTGATCAGCCAAATCCTAGGGACTCGGCAACCACAGAGTGCGCGGCTCGTTCGCCTTTTGGGACGCGTTGGTGGTGCAAGAATGGGAGGACTTACATGGACCCCCTCCCAGCAAAGGAAGCCCTAGCCATCTTTTTTGGTTATAGCGTGGGCGCAAATTGGTTGAGGTCAAGGGCTAGGGTTAGAGGTTAGCGTTAAGGGCTGGGGTTATATGTTAGGGTTAAAGGCTAGGGTTAGATGTTAGGGTTAGGGCTAATGTTAGATGTTCGGGTTAAGAGATAGGGTTAGGGTTAAGGGCTAGGGTTAGATGCTAGGGTAATATGTTAGGGTTGGGGGCTAAGGTTAGATGTTAGGGTTAAGAGCTTGGCCTAGATGTTAGGGATGGGGGGTAGTGTTGGATGTTAGGGTTGAGGCCTAGGGTTGGATGTTAGGGTTTCCGGGCTTTGGTTAGATGTTGGGGTTAGGGTTAGATGTTTGGGTTAGGGTTAGGGCTAGGGTTAGATAGTAGGGTTAGGGTTAAGGGCTAATGTTAGATTTTTGGGTTAAGGGCTAGGGTTAGGTGTTAGGATCAAGGGTTAGATGTTAGAGTTAAGGGCTAGGGTTAGATGTTTGGGTTAAGAGCTGTGGTTAGGTGTTAGGGTTAGGGGCTAGGAATAGATGTTAGGGTTAAGTGCAAGGGTTAGATGTTAGGTTAAGGGCTAGGTTTATATGTTACGGTTAGGGGCTAGGGTTAGATGTCAGGGTTACAGGCTGTGGTTAGAAGTTAGGGTTAGAGTTAAGTGCTAGGGTTAGATGTTAGGGTTAAGGGCTAAGTTTAGATGTTAGGGTTATGGGCTAGGGTTAGATTTTTGGATTACTGGTTGTGGTTAGATGTTAGGGTTAAGTGATATGGTTATATGTTAAGGTTAAAGGCTAGCGTTTGATGTTAGGGTTAGGGGCTAATGTTAGATGTTTGGGTTAAGGGCTAGGGTTAGATGTTAGGGTTAAGGGCTAGGGTTAGATATTAGGGTTAGCGGATAGTGTTAGATGTTTGGGTTAAAGGCTGGGGTTAGATGTTAGGGTTAGGGCTAGCTTTAGATGTTAGTGTTAAGGGCTAGGGTTGGATGTTAGGGTTAAGGGTTAGATGTTGGGTTTAGGGTTAAGGGCTAGGGTTATATGTTGGGGTTAGGGTTAGGGGCTATGGTTAGATAGTAGAGTTATGGTTAAGGGCTAGGGTTAAGGGCTAGAGTTATATGTTAGGGTTAAGGTCTATGGTTACATGTTAGGGTTAAGGGCTATGGTTAGATATTAGGGTTAAGGGCTAGGTTTAGAGGTTAGCATTAGTGTTAAGGGCAAGGGTCAGATGTTAAGGGTTAAAGCCTAGGGTTGGTTAGATGTTAGGATTAAGGGCTAGGGTTAGATGTTAGGATTAAGGGCTAGGGTTAGATGTTAGGATTAAGGGCTAGGGTTAGATGTTAGGGTTAGGGGCTAATGTCAGAATTTTGGGTTAAGGGCTAGAGTTTAATTTTTAGGGTTAAGGGCTAGGGTTGGGTGTTAGGGTCAAGGGCTGTGGTTAGGGCTAAGGGCAGTAGTTAGGGTTAGGGTTAAAGGACAGGGTTAGAGTTAAATGTTAGGGTTAGTGGAAATTGCTAGAGTTAGAATGCTAACCCTAACAATCAATGCTATTTCTAAATCTATCAATTACTGCTAACCTTTAACCCTAACATTTAACCCTAATGCTAGCCCTTAAAGTGTTTGTTAACCCGCTTCTATTATATACTCCCATCCGCTCTGTACCATTATAATGATTAATAAAATCATACAATACAGCGCTCGCAAATATATAATATCAAAAAAAATTTTTGTGAAACCAAAGGAAAGAAAAAACTTTGTTGCAGCTGCAGAGTGAAAGTACTGTACTTTAAAGATATATAAACCGAGTGAACTGCGCTGGCAACTAAAAGTGAAAAATATATATATATATAAACAAAAACCACAAAACACCACAGGCGATGATAAAGTGGCACGTGAGTATAGATATGAATGTGTCAGAGAACTGGACCTGCAGCTCACGCATCTGAGCCAACACTCAGTATGCTACTAGTGTGTGAGTGTTGGCTCAGATGCGTGAGCTGCATTATAATGATTGTCCCTGTGCCTCTGTAAAAAAAATCTGCCCAATTGTACCTATATGAGCTCCGCTCCGGCGCTCAGCCGACTGTCCGCTCTCTCTCACATAAACACTGGTTAGGCACACAGTTAACCCTTTCATCACCCTAGATGTTAACCCTTTCCCAACCAGTGTCATTAGTACAGTGACAGTGCCTATTTTTAGCACTGATCACTGTATCAGTGTCACTGGTTCCCACAAAGTGTGCAAGGCGTCAGTTAGTGTCAGATTGTCCGCCGCAATGTCGCAGTCCCACTATAAGTTGCTGATTATCGCCATTACTAATATAAAAATAAATAAATTAATAAAAATTTCAGTATGGCGGACAAGATGGGTGAACTAGAGATACGGTTGTACAAGGAGGATTTGGATTTTGTGGGAATTTCAGAGACCTGGTTCAACAGCTCTCATGATTGGCTGGCAAACATTCAAGGGTATACCCTATACCGCAAGGATAGAGAAGGTAAAAAAGGGGGAGGGGTATGCCTATATATCAAGAATAATGTACAAGTGAGTGTGAGAGATGACATCACTGAGGGGGCTAGGGAGGAGGTGGAATCTTTATGGGTAGAGCTCCAAAGGGATGAAGCTAAGGGGAAAATAATACTGGGAGTATGCTATAGGCCCCCAAACCTGAGGGAGGAAGTGGAGACGGATCTCCTATCACAAATTGGATTAGCAGCAAGGATGGGAAGTGTTATCATAATGGGGGATTTTAATTATCCAGACATAGACTGGGCGGAGGGAACCGCGCATTCATTTAAGGCTCGCCAGTTCCTTAGTGTTTTGCAGGACAATTTTATGGGTCAGATGGTAGACGCACCAACTAGAAATAAAACATTACTAGATCTACTGATTACCAATAATACAGACCTGATAACAGATGTGGTAATACGGGGCAATTTAGGTAACAGCGATCACAGGTCAATTAGTTTCAGTATAAATCACACAAATAGGAAACATGAAGGGAACACAAAGACACTGAATTTCAAAAGAGCCAACTTCCCTAAACTACAAACCTTGCTAAAAGGCATAAATTGGGATAAAATATTAGGAACAAAGAATACGGAGGAGAGATGGGTTTGCTTTAAGAGCATATTAAATAAGGGCATTAGCCAATGTATCCCATTGGGTAATAAATTTAAAAGAGCGAAAAAACATCCTGGATGGCTTAACTCCGATGTAAAAATGCATATAAAAGCAAAGGAGAAGGCCTTCAAAAAATACAAGGTTGAGGGATCATCCTCAGCATTCAGTATTTATAAAGAATGCAATAAGAAATGTAAGGGTGCAATTAGGATGGCTAAGATAGAACATGAAAGACACATAGCGGAGGAGAGCAAAAGAAATCCCAAGAAATTCTTTAAGTATGTAAACAGTAAAAAAGGGAGGACAGACCATATTGGCCCCATAAAGAATGAGGAAGGACATCTGGTTACAAAGGATGGGGAGATGGCAAAGGTATTGAATTTATTCTTCTCCTCAGTCTTCACAAGTGAATCGGGGGGCTTCAGTAACCAAAACTGCAGTGTTTATCCTCATGACACATCACAGGAAGCACCTCCATGGTTAACAGAGGACGGAATTAAAATTAGACTTGAGAAACTTAACATTAATAAATCACCGGGACCAGATGGCTTGCATCCGAGGGTACTTAGGGAACTCAGTCAGGTGATTGCCAGACCGTTGTTCCTAATATTTACAGACAGTCTATTGACTGGAATGGTACCAGCTGATTGGAGAAAAGCCAATGTAGCACCAATATTTAAAAAGGGCCCAAAAAACATCCCTGGGAATTACAGACCAGTTAGCCTAACATCAATAGTATGTAAACTCTTGGAGGGGATGATAAGGGACTATATACAAGATTTTAGTAATAAGAATGATTTCATTAGCAGTAATCAGCATGGATTCATGAAGAATCGTTCTTGCCAAACCAATCTATTAACCTTCTATGAGGAGGTGAGTTGCCATCTAGATAAAGGAAGGCCCGTAGACGTGGTGTATCTGGATTTTGCAAAAGCATTTGACACAGTTCCCCATAAACGTTTACTATACAAAATAAGGTGCGTTGGCATGGACCATAGGGTGAGTACATGGATTGAAAACTGGCTACAAGGGCGTGTTCAGAGGGTGGTGATAAATGGGGAGTACTCAGAATGGTCAGGGGTGGGTAGTGGGGTTCCCCAGGGTTCTGTGCTGGGACCAATCCTATTTAATTTGTTCATAAACGACCTGGAGGATGGGATAAAGAGTTCAATCTCTGTATTTGCAGACGATACTAAGCTAAGAAGGGCAATAACTTCTCTGCAGGATGTGGAAATCTTGCAAAAAAGACCTGAACAAATTAATGGGGTGGGCGACTACATGGCAAATGAGGTTCAATGTAGAAAAATGTAAAATAATGCATTTGGGTGGCAAAAATATGAATGCAATCTATACACTGGGGGGAGAACCTCTGGGGGAATCTAGGATGGAAAAGGACCTGGGGGTCCTAGTGGATGATAGGCTCAGCAATGGCATGCAATGCCAAGCTGCTGCTAATAAAGCAAACAGAATATTGGCATGCATTAAAAGGGGGATCAACTGCAGAGATAAAACGATAATTCTCCCGCTCTACAAGACTCTGGTCCGGCCGCACCTGGAGTATGCTGTCCAGTTCTGGGCACCAGTCCTCAGGAGGGACGTACTGGAAATGGAGCGAGTACAAAGAAGGGCAACAAAGCTAATAAAGGGTCTGGAGGATCTTAGTTATGAGGAAAGGTTGCAAGCACTGAACTTATTCTCTCTGGAGAAGAGACGCTTGAGAGGGGATATGATTTCAATTTACAAATACTGTACTGGTGACCCCACAATAGGGATAAAACTTTTTCGCAGAAGAGAGTTTAATAAGACTCGTGGCCACTCATTACAATTAGAAGAAAAGAGGTTTAACCTTAAACTACGTAGAGGGTTCTTTACTGTAAGAACGGTAAGGATGTGGAATTCCCTTCCACAGGCGGTGGTCTCAGCGGGGAGCATTGATAGCTTCAAGAAACTATTAGATAATCACCTGAATGACCGCAATATACAGGGATATGTAATGTAATACTGACACATTATCACACACATAGGTTGGACTTGATGGACTTGTGTCTTTTTTCAACCTCACCTACTATGTAACTATGTAACTATGTAATAAGTATATATCCCATAGATTGTAGATGCTATAACTTTTGCGCAAACCAATCAATATCCACTTATTCTGATTTTTTTTTTTTACCAAAAATATGTAGCAGACTACATATTGGCCTACATGTATGAGGAAATTAGATTTTTTATATGTTTTATAGCAGAAAGTAAAAAAATCTTTTTTTTTCAAAATTGTCAGTCTTTTTTCATTTATATAATAAAAAAACAAAATCCCAGTGGTGATCATATACCATCAAAAGATAGCTCTATTTGTTGGGGGGGAGGGGGGAATGACATAAATGTAATTTTCAGTGTTGCATGACCGCGCAATTGCTATAACTATAGCTATAGCAAAAAATGGCCTGGTCATGGGGGGGGGGGGTAAATCTTCCAAAGGTCAAGTGTGCTTATGACAGGAAAGCTTATCTTACAAAATGCTCTCCGAAGCGCAGTCCCGCCCTTCCCTCTGGTACTGAACGGCAGAGAAAGAATGTCCATTGTGTCGTAGGCAAAGGTTACACAGTTCCTGGAAGAAAGCCCACATTCAGATAAGAATGCAAAACAAGCAGAACATTCCCTCCCATGTCAGGGCTTGGCTGCCATATTGATGTGACACCTGCACCTGGATGTCCGGTGTTCATTTAGTGTAGCTTCCGATCTGTTTTTTTCTCCCAAACCAGCCCGTCTCACCTGTGCTCACCTTGATAGAGGAGGGGAGTCATCTGTCCACGGTGTGCATAAACCAGCCGAAACACGTCCAACTATGAATTCATTCATCGTTCCAAATTTACAAAATAGACATTTGTGAAACTGATAACCAATAGCAGATCAATATAAAGTAAAGGCACATGAAACCTGAATTATGATTCACATGAACCTATGATGTGTTTATTGAGATGACTCTATGAACATGGACCACTAGGGTCTCCTATTCACCACCAGGGTTACATGGGACTCAAAGGTTCCTCCAAAAGGTTGTTAGAGGTTCCTTGTGTTGTGGCTGATTGACCTCCCATCTAAAGCCTGAATAACTCTGGATCCAAATGATCTTTATAGCTGTCTGTAGATGTGGCATTCTGACTAACAACATGGAAGGGGGAAGGTGCATTCTTCCCACTGATCACCAATGTAAGGAACATTCTTCTCACTGATCACCAATATAAGGAACATTCTTCCCACTGATCACCAATGTAAGGAACATTCTTCTCACTGATCACCAATGTAAGGAGCATTCTTCTCACTGATCACCAATGTAAGGAACATTCTTCTCACTGATCACCAATGTAAGGAACATTCTTCCCACTGACCACCAATGTAAGGAACATTCTTCTCACTGACAACCAATGTAAGGAACATTCTTCTCACTGATCACCAATGTAAGGAGCATTCTTCCCACTGATCACCAATGTAAGGAACATTCTTCTCACTGATCACCAATGTAAGGAACATTCTTCTCACTGATCACCAATGTAAGGAACATTCTTCCCACTGATCACCAATGTAAGGAACATTCTTCTCACTGATCACCAATATAAGGAACATTCTTCCCACTGATCACCAATGTAAGGAACATTCTTCTCACTGATCACCAATGTAAGGAACATTCTTCTCACTGATCACCAATGTAAGGAACATTCTTCTCACTGATCACCAATGTAAGGAACATTCTTCCCACTGATCACCAATGTAAGGAACATTCTTCTCACTGATCACCAATATAAGGAACATTCTTCCCACTGATCACCAATGTAAGGAACATTCTTCTCACTGATCACCAATGTAAGGAGCATTCTTCTCACTGATCACCAATGTAAGGAACATTCTTCTCACTGATCACCAATGTAAGGAGCATTCTTCTCACTGACCACCAATGTAAGGAGCATTCTTCTCACTGATCACCAATGTAAGGAACATTCTTCTCACTGATCACCAATGTAAGGAACATTCTTCTCACTGATCACCAATGTAAGGAGCATTCTTCTCACTGATCACCAATGTAAGGAACATTCTTCTCACTGATCACCAATGTAAGGAACATTCTTCTCACTGACCACCAATGTAAGGAACATTCTTCCCACTGATCACCAATGTAAGGAACATTCTTCCCACTGATCACCAATGTAAGGAGCATTCTTCCCACTGATCACCAATGTAAGGAACATTCTTCTCACTGATCACCAATGTAAGGAACATTCTTCCCACTGATCACCAATGTAAGGAGCATTCTTCTCACTGATCACCAATGTAAGGAACATTCTTCCCACTGATCACCAATTTAAGGAACATTCTTCTCACTGATCACCAATGTAAGGAGCATTCTTCTCACTGATCACTAGGGATGAGCCGAACACCCCCCCGGTTCGGTTCGCACCAGAACCTGCGAATGGACCGAAAGTTCGCACGAACGTTAGAACCCCATTGACGTCTATGGGACTCGAACGTTCGAAATCAAAAGTGCTCATTTTAAAGGCTAATTTGCATGGTATTGTCCTAAAAAGGGTTTGGGGACCCGGGTCCTACCCCAGGGGACATGTATCAATGCAAAAAAAACTTTTAAAAACGGCAGTTTTTTCAGGAGCAGTGATTTTAATGATGCTTAAAGTAAAAAAAAAAAAAGTGAAATATTCCTTTAAATATCGTACCTGGGGGGTGTCTATAGTATGCCTGTAAAGTGACGCGTGTTTCCCGTGCTTAGAACAGTCCCTGCACCAAATGTCATTTTTAAAGGAAAAAATCTCATTTAAAACTGCTTGCGGGTTTAATGTCATGTCGGGTCATGGCAATATGGATGAAAATCAGTGAGACAAACGGCATGGGTACCCCCCAGTCCATTACCAGGCCCTTTGGGTCTTGTATGGATATTAAGGGGAACCCCGCACCCAAATTAAAATAAGGAAAGGTGTGGGGCCACCAGGCCCTATATACTCTGAACAGCAGTATACAGGCGGTGCAAACAAGACAGGGACTGTAGGTTTGTTGTTAAGTAGAATCTCTTTGTAATTTTGAACATTTTTAACGTGTTTAGCTCCAGCCAAAAAATCTTTTTTAAGCTTTTTGGAAAACATAGGGAAGAGTTATCACCCCTGTGACATTTGTTTCGCTGTCTTTCCTCCTCTTCAGAAGATTTCACTTCACTTTTTGTCCCAATGAAAAATGTTTTTTGAAAATTTGGGTTTTTTGTGGAACAAGGATTGGAAAGCATCAGTGGAAAGGAGAAATGTTTTCCCATATTAACTCTTACAGGAGAGAATTTCCCTTCCTAGGGGTAGATTTCATCTCACTTCCTGTTGTCTCCTTCCGTTTGCAAGTAGCAGTCGTTTGTAAGTTAGATGTTTGAAAGTAGGGTCCTGCCCTATATACTCAGCAGAAATTTGGGCCTTAGGTGTTGCTGTGGCCACAACACTGTAAGCCCTCACAGGGCCCTGCTGTGAAATATTAGATCAAGAATTGTAATTACATGCCCCTGTTGAACAGGAGCTGAAAAATTAGGCCTTAGGCACTGGTGCTGGTGCCACAACACTGCAACCCCTCACAGACACTCTAGTTGGAACGCAGGAACGAGCCCTGCTGCAAAGTATTGCATCAAAAATTGTAATTACACGCCCCTGTTAAACAAGGGCTGAAAAATTGGGCCTTAGGCACTGGTGCTGGTGCCACAACACTGCAACCCCTCACAGACACTCTAGTTGGAACGCAGGAACGAGCCCTGCTGCAAAGTATTGCATCAAAAATTGTAATTACACGCCCCTGTTAAACAGGGGCAGAAAAAATGGGCCTTAGGCACTGGTGCCACAACACTGCAACCCCTCACAGACACTCTAGTTGGAATGCAGGAATGAGCCCTGCTGCAAAGTATTACATCAAAAATTGTAATTACACGCCCCTGTTAAATAGGGGCTGAAAAATTGTGCCTTAGGCAATGGTCGTGGCGCCCAGAACCAAAAATGTTCTTACAAGCTATCAGCGTGATGATTGAGGAGGAAGAGGATAATTACTCAGGGATAGTCACTCAGCATCAGCATAGGCAGTCTTTGAAGGGATCTGAGATTTAAAAAAAAATTATTCGGTTACATCAGCATCAGGTGCTTGGTAGCTGGTGGTGATCCAAGACTTATTCATTTTTATGAAGGTCAGTCGATCAACCGAGTCGGTGGACAGACGCACCCTGTGATCGGTTACCACGCCTCCAGCAGCACTGAATGTGCGTTCCGAAAGAACGCTGGATGCAGGACAGGTCAGTAGCTCAATTGCATACTGTGCAAGCTCTGGCCAGTGATCCATCCTCAAGACCCAGTAACCCAGAGGATTTTCGGTGGGAAAGGTGTCCAAGTCTGATCTTGCCCCTAGGTATTCCTGCACCATGTAAAACAGACGCTGGCGATGGTTGCTGGAACCGATCATACCTTGGGGCTGCGGACCAAAAAATTGTCTGAACGCATCGGTCAGACGGCCACCTTCTCCACCACTCCTTCTTTGACTGACCGAAGCCTCAGCAACACGTTGTCCAGAAACAGGAGTTTGTAACCTTCCAGTCTCTGGGAACGCGTTGCACAGACCTTTCTGCAAGGCCTCCCGAAGATGTTTCATCCTCTGCTCCCTCTGCGATGGCAAGATAAGGTCCGCAACCTTACCCTTGTAACGTGGATCAAGGAGGGTTGCCAGCCAGTATTGGTCCTTCTCCTTGATACCACGAATACGAGGATCCTTACGCAGGCTTTGCAGGATCAGGGAGGCCATGCAGCGTAGGTTTGCTGAGGCATTCGGTCCGGAGTCCTCTGGGTCACTAAGGACGACATGGTCCGCAGCCACCTCCTCCCAGCCACGTACAAGTCCATGTGTTTCTTGGGACTGATCCCTTAAAGACTGCTGCTGATGCTGAGTGCCAGGCTCCACCTCCATACTGACACAATCTTCCTCCTCCTCCTCCTCCTCCTCCTCTTCCTGTGTGATCGGCGGGCACGCAGGAACACTGTCTGGATAAAGGGGGCCTTGAGAGCTAAGGAAGTCCTCCTCTTCCTGCCTCTGTTCTGCCTCAAGTGCCCTGTCCATTATTCCACGCAGCGTGTGCTCCAACAGGTGGACAAGGGGGACAGTGTCACTGATGCATGCACTGTCACTGCTCACCATCCTCGTGGCCTCCTCAAATGGTGACAAGACAGTGCATGCATCCCTGATCATGGCCCTTTGGCGTGGGGAAAAAACCAAGCTCCCCTGACCCTGTCCTGGTGCCATAGTCGCACAGGTACTCATTGATGGCCCTCTGCTGCGTGTGCAGCCGCTGCAGCATGGCCAACGTTGAGTTCCACCTGGTGGGCATGTCACAGATTAGGTGGTTCTTGGGCAGGTTAAATTCCTTTTGGAGGTTCGTCAGCCGAGCACTGGCATTATATGACCGGCGGAAATGCACTTTTCTGGCCTGCCTCAGGACATCCTGTAAGCCCGGGTACCTGCCCAAGAACCGCTGCACCACCAAGTTAAGGACGTGAGCCAAACAGGGCACATGGGTCATTTGTCCCTGTCGGAGGGCAGAGAGGAAGTTGGTGCCATTGTCGCAAACCACCATTCCTGCCTTAAGTTGGCGTGGCGTCAACCACCTCTGAACCTGCCCCTGCAGAGCTGACAGAACCTCTGCCCCAGTGTGGCTCCTGTCCCCCAAGCACACCAGCTCAAGCACCGCATGGCATCTTTTGGCCTGCGTACTTGCGTAGCCCCTTGAACGACTACGGAGCACCGCTGGTTCCGAGGAAGAGGCCATGGAGGAAGAAGAAGAGGAGGGGGTGGAGGAGAGAGGTGTGTCACAATCACTAGCATTTTGGAGGCGTGGTGGTGGAACAACCTCCAACACTACTGCACCTTGTCCTGCATCCTTCCCAGCTGCCAGCAGAGTCACCCAATGCGCCGTGAAACTTAGGTAACGTCCCTGTCCATGCCTGCTGGACCATGAGTCAGCGGTAATATGCACCTTACCGCTGACCGCCCTGTCCAGCGAGGCATGGACATTGCCTTCCACATGCCGGTAGAGAGCCGGAATCGCCTTCCGTGAGAAAAAGTGGCGTTTGGGTACCTGCCACTGAGGAACCGCACATTCCACAAACTCACGGAAGGGGGCAGAGTCTACCAAGGGAAAAGGCAGCAGTTGAAGTGCTAGCAATTTTGCCAATCTAGCATTCAACCGCTGGGCATGTGGATGGCTGGGAGCAAACTTCTTTCGGCGGTGCAGCAGCTGGGGCAGGGAAATTTGCCTGGTACAATCTGACGTCGGTGTACCAAAAGCAGATTGCCCACAAGTACTTGGCTGTGACACACCTAATTCTACACCTTCATTCCTCTCAGTGCAGGTCTCAGAGAGGACTGAAGGTCTAGTGGGGTTGGAAATCTCAGCTGATGAGGAGCAAGGAGAGGTCCTCTTTGTTCTTTGGTGTGGGTCTTTTAGATACGCTTGCCAACGAACTGCATGGCAGGTCAACATATGTCTGGTCAAGCATGTGGTACCCAAGCGGGAGATGTTTTGGCCACGTGAGATACGCTTGAGACATATGTTGCAAATAGCAGCGGTGCGATCTGATGCACTCGTCTCAAAAAAGGCCCACACCAAAGAACTTTTTGAATAACACGCAGAGACTGCAGCGCCCTGCACATGTGGAGCTTTGGGGTGTGATGCAGTCAATGTGCTGCCCTTAGGCTGGCCCCTGGAGGGCATCCTGCCTCGTTGGTGATGTGCCGCCTCCTCCTCCTCTCTCCTATCAGGCACCCACGTTGAGTCAGTGACCTCATCATCCCCTCCCTCCTCATCACTGGAGCAAACCTGGCAGTATGCTGCAGCAGGGGGAGCATGACTGCCAGATTGCTGTCCTTCTTGGGCACCCCCTCTGTCCGTGCTCATGTTACTGCCTTCATCGAGCTCAGTATCATCATCAGAGCCTTCCAAACGCTGGGCATCCTCCTGGAGCATGTACCCAACACTGTGGTCAAACAGTTCGAGGGACTCCTCAGGAGGACATGGTGGGGCTAGGGAAGGAGTCACTGATGACATTGAGCCGAGGAAAGAGGCCGCTGCTTTGCCAGACAAAGTACCCTGGGCATGGGTGAGAGAGGATGAGGAGGATGAGGACGGCTTGGTCATCCACTCGACCAAGTCTTCCGCCAGCTGCCGAAAAAAAGGCCAAGCGTGTCCCATGGCCACGTGCTGATGAGGATGCACCGTCTCCACAACCAGCACTAGACACAGAGCCTGCTTGCCCTCTCTTATTGGCTTGTGACTGTCTGCCTCTCCTTCTTGGCCTTCCAGACATACTAATGGCCTGTAGCTGCACTAAGCTGGGATATATATATATATATATATATATATATATATATATACACTACCGTTCAAAAGTTTGGGGTCACCCAAACAATTTTGTGTTTTCCATGAAAAGTCACACTTATTCACCACCATACGTTGTGAAATGAATAGAAAATAGAGTCAAGACATTGACAAGGTTAGAAATAATGATTTGTATTTGAAATAACATTGTTTTTACATCAAACTTTGCTTTCATCAAAGAATCCTCCTTTTGCAGCAATTACAGCATTGCACACCTTTGGCATTCTAGCTGTTAATTTATTGAGGTAAGCTGGAGAAATTGCACCCCATGCTTCTAGAAGCAGCTCCCACAAGTTGGAATGGTTGGATGGGCACTTCTGGCGTACCATACGGTCAAGCTGCTCCCACAACAGCTCAATGGGGTTCAGATCTGGTGACTGTGCTGGCCACTCCATTACCGATAGAATACCAGCTGCCTGCTTCTGCTGTAAATAGTTCTTGCACAATTTGGAGGTGTGTTTAGGGTCATTGTCCGGTTGTAGGATGAAATTGGCTCCAATCAAGCGCTGTCCACTGGGTATGGCATGGCGTTGCAAAATGGAGTGATAGCCTTCCTTAGCTTTTACCCTGTACAAAGCTCCCACCTTACCAGCACCAAAGCAACCCCAGACCATCACATTACCTCCACCATGCTTAACAGATGGCGTCAGGCATTCTTCCAGCATCTTTTCATTTGTTCTGCGTCTCACAAACGTTCTTCTTTGTGATCCAAACACCTCAAACTTGGATTCATCTGTCCACAACACTTTTTTCCAGTCTTCCTCTGTCCAATGTCTGTGTTCTTTTGCCCATCTTAATCTTTTTCTTTTATTGGCCAGTCTCAGATATGGCTTTTTCTTTGCCACTCTGCCCTGAAGCCCAAAATCCCGCAGCCGCCTCTTCACTGTAGATGTTGACACTGGTGTTTTGCGGGTACTATTTAATGAAGATGCCAGTTGGGGACCTGTGAGGCGTCTGTTTCTCAAACTAGAGACTCTAATGTGCTTATCTTCTTGCTTAGTTGTGCAACGCGGCCTCCCACTTCTTTTTCTACTCTGGTTAGAGCCTGTTTGTGCTGTCCTCTGAAGGGAGTAGTACACACCGTTGTAGGAAATCTTCAATTTCTTTGCAATTTCTCGCATGGAATAGCCTTCATTTCTAAGAACAAGAATAGACTGTCGAGTTTCAGATGAAAGTTCTCTTTTTCTGGCCATTTTGAGCGTTTAATTGACCCCACAAATGTGATGCTCCAGAAACTCAATCTGCTCACAGGAAGGTCAGTTTTGTAGCTTCTGGAAGGAGCTAGACTGTTTTTAGATGTGTGAACATGATTGCACAAGGGTTTGCTAATCATCAATTAGCCTTCTGAGCCAATGAGCAAACACATTGTACCATTAGAACACTGGAGTGATAGTTGCTGGAAATGGGCCTCTATACACCTATGTAGATATTGCACCAAAAACTAGACATTTGCAGTTAGAATAGTCATTTACCACATTAGCAATGTATAGAGTATATTTGTTTAAAGTTAGGACTAGTTTAAAGTTAGCTTCATTTAAAAGTACAGTGCTTTTCCTTCAAAAATAAGGACATTTCAATGTGACCCCAAACTTTTGAACGGTAGTGTATATGTACTGATACTGCAGCTAGCAAAATCAACTGCCTGCCTGTAGTATGAGAACACCAACAACCTTCTACAGGTAGCTTTAGCTGAACACTGTGAGGTGGACGCACCCCACTAACTTGTAGGTTTAGCAGAACACTGTGAGCAGGATGCACTGCACTAACTGTAAATAGTCTAGCTGCCTGACTGTGGTACTAATAGGATCAAAAGAACACCAGTAATTTTCTTCAGGTAGCTGTAAATACTGTAACAAAACAAGCCTGCCTGTCAGTAAGAAGATAACAGGAACGGATCTAGCTGAACACTGTGAGCAGGACGCACTGCACTAAATGTAAATAGTCTAGCTGCCTGACCGTGGTACTAATAGGATCAAAAGAACACCAGTAATTTTCTTCAGGTAGCTGTAAATACTGTAACAAGACAAGCATGCCTGTCAGTAAGAAGATAACAGGAACGGATCTAGCTAAACTGAATACAGTGTATATATATATATATGCAACACCTGGGATGCATATATATACACAATACACTTTAAGTGCAGCTAACTGACTGACTGTCCTGCCTAATCTAGCTAACTCAAATGAAATGACACTGTCTCTCTCTCTCTATCTCTCAGCACACCGGAACACACTGCACAGGGCCGCCGTGCAGGCGGCCTTATATAGTGTGGGGCGTGTACTAAATCCCCTGAGCCATAATTGGCCAAAGCCTCCTTGGCTTTGGCCAATTATGGCTCTCTGTTCAGGCGGCGCTGTGATTGGCCAAGCATGCGGGTCATAGTGCATGCTTGGCCAATCATCAGCAAGCAATGCACTGCGATGCCGCAGTGAATTATGGGCCGTGACGCGCCACACGAATTTGGCACGAACGGCCCATATCGTTCGCAATTCGGCGAACGACCGAACAGCCGATGTTCGAGTCGAACACGAAGCTCATCCCTACTGATCACCAATGTAAGGGACATCCTTCTCACTGATCACCAATGTAAGGAACATTCTTCCCACTGATCACCAATGTAAGGAACATTCTTCCCACTGATCACCAATGTAAGGAACATTCTTCTCACTGATCACCAATGTAAGGAACATTCTTCCCACTGATCACCAATGTAAGGAACATTCTTCTCACTGATCACCAATGTAAGGAACATTCTTCTCACTGATCACCAATGTAAGGAACATTCTTCTCATTGATCACCAATGTAAGGAACATTCTTCCCACTGATCACCAATGTAAGAGACATTCTTCCCACTGACCACCAATGTAAGGAACATTCTTCTCACTGATCACCAATGTAAGGAACATTCTTCTCACTGATCACCAATGTAAGGGACATTCTTCTCACTGATCACCAATGTAAGGAACATTCTTCCCACTGATCACCAATGTAAGAGACATTCTTCCCACTGATCACCAATGTAAGAGACATTCTTCCCACTGACCACCAATGTAAGGAACATTCTTCTCACTGATCACCAATGTAAGGAACATTCTTCTCACTGATCACCAATGTAAGGAACATTCTTCTCACTGATCACCAATGTAAGGAACGTTCTTCCCACTGATCACCAATGCAAGGAACATTCTTCCCACTGATCACCAATGTAAGGAGCATTCTTCTCACTGATCACCAATGTAAGGAACATTCTTCTCACTGATCACCAATGTAAGGAACATTCTTCTCACTGATCACCAATGTAAGGAACATTCTTCTCACTGATCACCAATGTAAGGAACATTCTTCCCACTGATCATCAATGTAAGGAACATTCTTCCCACTGATCACCAATGTAAGGAACATTCTTGTCACTGATCACCAATGTAAGGAGCATTCTTCTCACTGATCACCAATGTAAGGAACATTCTTCCCACTGATACCAATGTAAGGGACATTGTTCCCACTGATCACCAATCTAAGGACAAGGTTGCTCGAACCCTAGAGTTCCATGGAACCCTGGTTGAGAAACCCTGCCTTAGACTGTCCAATATGCATGATGCTGCCCCCCCCCCCTGTGCCCAGGGCAGCTGTCCCTCCTGCCCACCCCTTGTCCTGGCCCTGATAGTGTATATATATATATATATATACCCCTTGACATTTTCCACATTTTGTCAAGTCACAACCAAAAACATAAATGTATTTTATTGGGATTTCATGTGATAGACCAACACAAAGTGGCACATAATTGTGAAGTGGAAGGAAAATGATAAATGGTTTGCAAACTTTTTTTACAAATAAATATGTGAAAAGTGTGGGGGCATTTGTATTCAGCCCCCTTTACTCTGATACCCCTAACTAAAATCTAGTGGAACCAATTGCCTTCAGAAATCACCTAATTAGTACATAAAGTCCATCTGTGTGTAATTTAATCTCAGTATAAACACAGCTGTTCTGTGAAGCCCTCAGAGGTTTGTTAGAGAACCTTAGTGAACAAACAGCATCATGAAGGCCAAGGAACACACCAGTCAGGTCAGGGATAAAGTTGTGGAGAAGTTTAAAGCCGGGTTAGGTTTTAAAAAAAATATCCCAAGCTTTGAACATCTCACGGAGCTCGGTTCAATCCATCATCTGAAAATGGAAAGAGTATGGCACAACTGCAAACCCACCAAGACATGGCCGTCCACCTAAACTGACCGGCCGGGCAAGGAGAGCATTCATCAGAGAAGAGCCAAGAGGTCCATGGTAACTCTGGAGGAGCTGCAGAGATCCACAGCTCAGGTGGGAGAATCTGTCCACAGGACAACTATTAGTCGTGCACAGAGCTGATCCGCCCTATACGCTAACTACGCAAGTGGCGTAGGGTCCCGCCGCTGTGGGGGGGCCCCCAAGGGCAGATCAGCTCTGCTCAGGGCCGGACTGGCCTTCCAGGATACCGGGACATTTCCCAGTAGGCTGCCTGCCCTGGGGCCGCTTTTAGCTATGCTGTGGCTTCAGCGTAGCTCAAAGCAGAGTCCTGCTGTGTCACGGAGCTCAGTGTGAAGTCGCGCTGTGACAAAGGTCCCACCCTCCTCCTAGACCAGCTCGTGTGATAGATGCAGTGTTCTGTCTATCACACGAGCTGATCTAGGAGGAGGGCGAGACTTTTGTCACAGCGCGACTGAACCCTTCAC
The DNA here is from genome assembly GCA_037952835.1 of Lithobates septentrionalis. Taxonomy (NCBI): domain Eukaryota; kingdom Metazoa; phylum Chordata; class Amphibia; order Anura; family Ranidae; genus Lithobates; species Lithobates septentrionalis. The sequence continues at coordinate 20,631 of JBBDGP010004920.1, forward strand.
ACTGAGCTCCATGACACAGCGTGAGATACGCGCTGTGCCTATATGTAATCGATTGGCACTAACTGGTGAGGCGGCAATAATTGGCACGATAAGACAGCAATGATGGGCACAGTAAGGCTACATTGATTGGCACATTGAGGTGGACAATGATTGGCATGGTAAGGCGGCAATGATGGGCATAGTAAGGCTACATTGATTGGCACAGTGAGGTGGACAATGGTTGGCACAGTAAGGCGGCAATGATGGGCACAGTAAGGCTACATTGATTGGCATGGTAAGGCGGCAATGATTGGCACAGTGAGGCGGCAACGATGAGCACAGTGAGGCTACATTGATTGGCACGGTGAGGTGGCAATGAGGGGCACAGTAAGGCTGCAATGATGGTCATGGTGAGGCGACAATGATGGGCATAGTAAGGCTGTAATTATGGGCTTGGTGAGGGGGCAATGATGGGCACAATAAGGCTGCAATGATGGGCACAGTAATGCGGCAATGATGGGCACGGTGATGCTACATTGATTGGCATGGTGAGGCGGCAATGATTGGCACAGTAAGGTGGCAATGATGGGCAAAGTAAGGCTGCAATGATGGGCACAGTGAGGCTACATTGATTGGCACAGTGAGGCGGCAATGATTAGCACGGTGAGGTGGCAATGATGGGCACAGTAAGGCTGCAATGATGGGCATGATGAGGCGGCAATGATAGGCACAATAAGGCTGCAATGATGGGCATGGTGATGTGGCAATGATGGGCACTTTGATGCTACATTGATTGGCACGGTGAGGCGGCGATGATTGGCACGGTAAGGTGGCAATGATGGGCAAAGTAAGGTTGCATTGATTTGCACGGTGAGGCAGCAATGATGGGCAAGGTGAGGCTACATTGATTGGCACGGTGAGGCAGCAATGATCAGGACACTGATTTAAGTGGGGCTTTCTGGGGATGCTGATTTAGGGGGAGACTCTCTGAGGACACTGATTTAAAGGGGGATCTCTGGGGACCCTGATGTAAGGAGGGGCTCTCTGGGGCCCTGATGTAAGTGGGGGATCCGCACTCAGATATGTAACGATATTTATATATATATATATATATATATATATATATATATATATATATATATATATATATATATACACAAACGTATATTATATACATGTCTGTTCTATATTGTTGTACTTACAAAATACTTGTATTTTTACTTGTGTACTTGTGTGTACTTGTAATACTTGTTTAATGTTATACTTAAAATAAGAAAAAGAAAAAAATATATATATACAGTATATATATATATATATATATATATATATATATATATATATATATATATATATTCATACATACATACTATACAGTATATATAGAGTATATACTGTGTGTGTGTGTGTATATATATATATATATATATATATATATATATATATATATATATAAACTGTACTGCATTTAAGTGGATTTTGTCCATGGCGTACTTTGTGTGTGAGAGCCGGGTCAGTCTGATGCATCCATGTGACATCACCAGTCAGTCATGTGGAAGCTCCATCCATCCGTCACTTGTGCACACTAGAACCTCTGAAGCTTAAGTAAAAGAAGACAGATTAGGGATGTACCAGTGTCTGGAACTCGTATGACCTGAATGTATACTAATAATACAAACCGGTCATTTATTACTTTTGCACAGCCTCCACCAAATGGACGTGAGACGGACAAACTGGAATTTAGCCTTAAAGAGGAACTTTACCCTACCTTGCTAAAATGTTATTTCTAGTTCCTGGTAATTGTTCTGGTAGGCAAATCGAAAAAAAAGTACTAGTCCATTGAGTCCAGTGTTGTCCTCCTTGCAGCTCAATGTTGATCTTTTTCTTCTTTTTCTTTGTCCAAGCCGCTATCTTGGACCAATGTTCTGTGAAAGTGCAAATACGATGTAGGTATCTCCCAGATCTATAGGACCCGGCAGAGACCTGCAGCATGTTTACACATGTGAGAAATCGTTCCATAACCTGACACATACTGTAGAATAATTATTCAGCACCTCTTATCTACCTGCCCCTGATGAAAGACATTAATGTGTCTGAAACGCGTTGGAATAAAGAGGACATACAAGTGCACCAAATCAGGGTTCATCCACTGAATACTTAGCCGTTGTTACCAACTATTTTATGCAACTTTGTTATGTTTTTATATGTTCTATTAACATTTTGTGATTTTATGGAATCCACTACAAAGTATTCTTGTTGCCCTTAACCTCCTCCCGCCCGCCATATAGTAAAATGATGGCGGGCGGGATCTCCTCTCATTCTGGGACAACGCCATATGACGTCGCCGCAGTGTTGCCGGTCTCGCGCGCCCACGGTGGCACACAGCGCGGGGATCGCGGGTGCACCGTGTCCTATCCCCGATCTCGGTAAAGAGCCAATGGCAGAGCTCTTTACCCATGTGACCGGCTGTGTCCAATCACAGCCGATCACATGTAAATCAGAAGAGCAGTTTATCGGCTCTCCTCGTCTCACACTGACAGAGTCTGCTTGCCACATTAGTGGTGCCCTTAACAATGAACGCCACTGTTGGGCCGAATTTGGACATTTTCACTTAGGGATGTACTCACTTTTGAGTACAGCTATTTTTCTGCGCTTGTCACGCCATTCAAATGAAAGGACTTCCCAATGTGTATCATGCAAAAACCTGCAAAAAAAAGTGTTTGTAAAATGCTAGGTGTGAGTGGGGACATATACCTTCCCCATTTTATGTAGGTCCCCCATCCCTCTCTTTGTTCCTTTACCCCTTTAATCCCCCCCCTCGTCTCCCACCCCAGAAAGTCAGACCCCCTGCCCTATGGAGCAGAAGGGGAATCTGACATTTCCTCCATGGTCCTACCCCTGAGTTTAGGATTATCCAACGCTGTATCCTGGCCTAGGCCAACAAGGCCCAGGCCTAGGGCAGCACTTTGCAGGGGGGCAGCACAGAAAGAATCCCCACCGGCTTGTGCTACGCTGTTAATGTAGCACCAGTCTTATGAGGAGGACTGGGCTAAGAGGCAAATTAGTCTAGCACCCCCCCCCCCCCCATAAAGCGGCCGCACTGCTTCCGGTATGCAGGCGGCCGGCATTCCGCAACTGTTTTGACTGTCTTCTCATCCTGGACCACAAACCTTCCTCACTGTGCTATATGTTTTCTGTTGCACCATTGGCCTGGTTATAGCTTCTTAGCCCTCTCCATAAAATTATCAGAAATGTGTGCTTAAAGTAGAGCTATACACAACACTTTTTTTTTTTTCATTTTGGATAGAGTAAGGGAGGGTTATAGCCCCTGTCCGGTTTTTTTTTACCATCCCTGTCCCATTGCAGAGACTTCCCTTCACTTCCTGCCCCATAGCCAAACAGGAAGTGAGAGGAAATCTATGCAAATTAAGGGAATCCATTGCCCCCCCCCCCTCGGCCCTCAGCACTAGTGTCCCCACTCAAAAATTTCAGGGCGGGTCTTAAACAGCAAGGGGTGTGGCCTTGACAGGAAGAGATTAGTTATATTTAAATTAGGGGTTGCACGAGTTTAGTCAGGCCTAGGGCAGCAGAAAACCTAAATATATTGCTGGGATTATCCATTGAGAACCAACACCCCCCCCATACCCCCCCCTCCCCACATACACACAAAACCCTTTTATTCCCAATCATAGGTGTCATCACCCCGTGCGGTGCAGATTCCCTCTGCTGATATTTCACCAAAGCCCCCCAACCGCTTCTAAAAAAAATTGTAAGGAATAATAAAAAAATAAAATAATAAAAAACTACTGACACCATCCACTGCTGTACTGACACCATCCGTGTTTTAAAACATTTGGGGTGCGCACCCTAATACAATAGGCTGCGCACACCTACGTATCCATTATAGCTTGAGAAAATATCAGATTTCTGATGTGTGATGGTATAATGCCCCGTACACACGATCAGAAAATCGTATGGAAAACACCACTTTCAAAGCGATCGTACGATAATCAGATCGTTAGTAGAGAGCTTTCGAGGGACGATCATGACAGTTGAATGAATGAATGAATGAATGAATCAATCAATGATTTGTAGAGCGCTGCAAATGCGAACTGAATCGCCTCAAGGCGCTAGAATGCGTTCTCTGTTGCCAGCTCTTAGAAAAGGAAGGTCTTTAGTTTTTTCCTGAAGGCTTGATGGTTTTCTTCCATGCGGATGTGGGTCGGAAGAGTGTTCCATAGTCGGGGTCCTTGGACTGCGAATCTTCGTTCTCCCTTTGCTTTGTAGCGATATTTAGGCATGATGAGGAGATTTTGGTTAGCTGATCGAAGGCTGCGATTGGGTGTATAGTGTTTTATTTTCTCCTGAAGATATAGCGGAGCGTTTCCTTGTATGCATTTGTGGGTGAGGCAGAGGGTCTTGAATTTGATCCGATTCTTTACGGTTAGCCAGTGTAGGGACTTTAGGGATGGTGAAATAGATTCCCAGGTTTTTTTTCCTGTTAACACTCTTGCCGCCGTGTTTTGAACGAGTTGTAAGCGCGCAAGCTGATATTGGGGTAGTCCTAAGTAGAGCGAATTTGCGTAATCGAGTCGGGAATTGATGATTGTTCCCACAACTGCCGCTTTATCTTCTTCTGGGATGAAGGGGATGAGTCTGCGTAGGAGGCGGAGGAGATGGTGGGAACCGCTCACCACTGATCCTATTTGTGCATCCATTGTCATTCCTGAGTCAAAGATGACTCCGAGACTCTTGGCTTTGATGCTTGGAGCGATGGTCTGTCCTAAGATGGTGGGAGGTGTCCACGGGGTCTTGATTTTGGAATTTTTGTTGGCATGTAGAAGAAGAAGTTCTGTTTTTGCGCCGTTAAGTTTGAGATAGCTGAAGGTCATCCAATCATCAATTGAACTGAGGTATTCTTCTAATTGTTGATGATGGTTTTTTTTGTCCGGTGATGCGAAAGTAGAGTTGGGTGTCGTCAGCGTATGAGTGGAAGCAGAGATCGGTTTTCCTGATGATATTTAGAAGTGGGCGGATGTATATGTTGAATAGTACTGGTGACAGGGGTGAGCCCTGGGGAACTCCGCAGGAGATTGCCCGGGTTTCCGAGGTGAATGTTCCTAGCTTCACAATCTGAGAGCGATTCTCTAGGGAGGATGCAAACCATTTTAGAGCCGGACCTGTGGCTCCTGCCACTTCTGAGAGGCGGTCAAGTAAAGTATTGTGGTTCACTGTATCAAATGCTGCGCTGAGGTCCAAGAGTACCAGGAGACTGGATTCTCGGTCATCTGCTGCTTCAAGGGCGTCGTCCCATATTTTGAGGAGTGCTGTTTCTGTGCCATGGCCCGGGTGGAAGCCTGATTGCAGTGGGTCCAGGAGTTGGTGTGTGTCCAGGTGGCGTTGTAGCTGCTGTACTACCGCTTTCTCCATAATCTTGGAGATGGTGTTGAGGCTTGTTATCGGTCTGCGGCAGTTAGGGTCCTTAGGGTCAAGATTGGGTTTCTTCAGCAGAGGTTTGACGATGCCTTGCTTGAGGGAGGTTGGTACAGTCCCTTCTTTGAATGATTGATTTATGAGGTGTGTAAGAGTAGGGGCCAAGATGTCGGAACATTCTTTAAGGAGTTTTGTGGGAATGATGTCGTTTGGGGATGTGCTGTCGCGAAGGCTTCTGATGATGTTTATAGTCGTGTCAGCGGTGATGGGAGAGAAAGAAAAATTCGGTGGTTGTGTGACGTTCGTGTTAATATCCTCTTTTTGCTTTGGTTGAGTGGGGTTGGTTGTTCTTTTCTGATGAATTGACTTCCGGATGTTGTCGATTTTGTCGATGAAGTAATCTGATAATTCATTGCAGAATTCTTGAGTATTGTTACCGGGTGGCTCTAAGCAAGTCGGGTTCATTGATTGAGTGACTAATTTGAATAGTTCTCGCGGACGGTTTAGGGCAGTTGAGATGGTGTCCGAGAAATGTTCTTTTTTGGCTTTGAAGATTGCCTTGTGGTATTTCACAGTAAGTTCTTTGTAGTTGGTACGGTTTTCCTTGGTGGGATTTCTTCTCCAGGCTCTTTCAGCTCTTCTACGTTCCTGCTTGAGTAGGGTGAGAGTGGCATTAAACCATCTCGAGTTTTTAATACGGATGGGTGTTCTGCGTTTTGGCGCCACTGAGTCTGCTGTTTGTATTAATACCTTGTTTAGGGAGTTGAGTGTTTGTTCCGTTGAGAGGTTTGTGTTTTGCAGAAGTATTTTGTTTGATAGTGTACTTTTAAAGAGTTCGGAGTGTAGTTTCTTCTGGGATCTATTCCAGTTTGTTGTTGTTGCCCGCTTCTGTTTTTGGGAGGTGGTGTTGATGATGATTTTAAATTTGATAGCGTGGTGGTCCGTCCACGGTAGTGGAGTGTTGTCGAGTATGTTGATGTCCATATTCTGTTTGAAGATGAGGTCTAGAGTGTGTCCTGAACCGTGTGTGGGAGCATTTATCAGTTGTTGCAGGCCTAGTTCTTCCAACTGGTTGACGCAGGCGGTTGCGATACAGTCTTGGGCAGAGTTTGCCCAGAGGTTAAAATCCCCGAGTACCAGCAGGTTTTTGGTTTCCAGGGTGTGTGTTGAGAAGAATTCTGTGAGTGGAGTAAGGAGATTGGTCTTTGGTCCTGGTGGTCTGTAGCATAGTAGTATGTGAATGGTGTCTTGAGGTGTTGTTTGAAGATGCAGTGAGAGTGTTTCCATGAAAGGCACTGAGTTCTGTAAAGTTGGTTTGGTAAACCCAAGGTGGGATTTGAAAATTACCGCTAGGCCTCCTCCTTTTTTTCCTATTCTGTGCTCAGTTAGGATACTGTAGTTTTCGGGGACCAGTTCAGTTAGGATGGTGTTGCAGTCAGGTGTTAGCCAGCTTTCTGTAATGAAGAGGCAGTCAATGTTGTTTTCGATGATAAAGTCGTAAATTTCCAGCCTGTGCTTGACTGCAGATCTGGTATTGATCATGGCGCATGCTAGTTGTTGTGGTTGGATCGATGTCTCGCTGTTTCTGATGGTTGATTGTTGCTTGGTCCTTAGTAATTGTTCTTTTTTCAGTCTTTTTTGCGTGGCGGTTGGCAAAATTGAGGCAGCGTTTCTTAGCCTGTGAAGGGCGTCTGCTGTGTATTTGAAGTTGCACATGATGAGAAGGCGGAGTTGTTGAAGGAAGGTTAATCTAATGTTGATGATAATGATGTAGCGATAACGAACTTGCTGGAGGATGAAAGGATTAGATGGTCACCACTGCTCCTGGAGTGGTGTGGGTGATGGGTTGGTGTGGTGCGGAGGTCCTGGCGGAGGTGGTGTGCCTACCACCCTCCTTGTTGATCCAGAGGAAGGCGAAAAAACCTCCGCTGCAGTAGCCAATGCGCAGCAGAGGAAAAATTCCTTCCTGACCCCCCGAGGGGCGATCGGGCTAGACCCCTGGATCAAACGGCTAGTGACCTCAGTGCTTACCTGTAGGATGGTGGGTGGTTCGGTGGGTGCGTCTAGGGCGATCTGCGGTGGATTGGCCTCAGGTGAATCACAGTCACCAGTGCCCTCTGTGGTGAGGTCCAATAGCGGGGGGGTGTTCCAGGTGTGAAGGGGCAATAGGCTCTGTGGACGAGAGTGGGAGGGGGGGCGGCTGCCGGAGCTGGGCCGCAGCCGTGGTCTGCCCCACTAACCTAGCGGCTGGAGCGGGGTGGCTGGACCGCGGCTGCGGAAGGGTCCGGGGGGCAGGGGCAGTAGGAGGGAGGGTAGTCGGGGGGGCGGTGATGCGGCCGGGGTGCTTACGGCCTCAGGAGGGAGACCCAGAGCTGTATTTGTTCAGCCTAGGTGTAGCAAGATGGCCGCCGACTAGGCCCGAGCAGTGGACTGGCCGGTAGTAGGAGTAGTAAGATGGCCGCCGGCTAGGCCCGAGCCAGGAGCTGTCCTAGCGTTGTAGCCCGGGCCCTTCAGCTGGAGTCGGCGAGTAGCTCCGGTGTGGCTAGGCTGGTGGGAGGGGTGGCACGGGTCCGCCGAACGAGCTACCTGGCGGTGGGTGTAAGGAGCGGCAGTGAAGTGCCGGGTGGTCAGCTGGATCTAGGCCAGAGCCGCGGGGTCTCCTGAGCGGCCGGCCGGCTGGCTGGGTGCGGCGCCCGGAGGGTCAGAGAGGGAGGGGATCCTGGTGTGCTGCTGGAGGGGAGGGCGGGCTGGGTCTGGATCCGAGGATGAGTGCTGGATGCCGGAGCTGGGAGGCCGGTGGCCGGTGACAGAGGCTGGAGTGTGGGTTGGCAGAGATGTCCTGCCGCGCTGACAGCTGGAGCTAGGCCGGCTGCGGAGGATCCTAAGTCGCCGGCCTGGTGCCGAGCGCGGCTTCGGAAGATCGTGGGGGGGGGGCCGGGTGACGCTGATGGGGGGGGGGTCAGCAATGGGTCCGCGGAATCACGGATCGGATGCCGGAGCTGGTGGTCGGATGATCGGGGAGTGAAGACGAGAGGCGGTGATGAGATACCGCTACCGAGGAGCTGGCCGGGGTCGCGGGTGTCTTAAGCGGCCGGCCGGTTGTCTGGATGAGGCCCTGGGATGTGGGTCAATGAGGGGGGGGCTGGTGGCCGCTGCAAGGGGATGAGGACGAATCTAAGGGTCCAGGATGGATGGCCGGAGCTGGGTGGCCGGATGGCCGGAGCTGTCACAGAGAGCTGCTTCAGAGGTGAGCTCTCCACAGTGTCAGCACACATGTTCATTATCCTATCGGACGTGCACGAAAATATTTTTCGTACGATGCCAGATCGTACGATTTTTGTTTAATCGGTACAGCTATCGTTCGAATATGCAATACAAATGCATTACTGTCGTACGGGAATTTTCCTGACTTTAGTAAACTCATCAGATTCGATCTGAGATTAGCATGCAAAAAAATAAAAATGGACGATCATTCGTCCGGTAATCTTATTGTGTGTACGCAGGGGCGGACTGACCATTGAGCCTCTCGGGCACTGCCCGAGGGCCCTGGGCCACTAGGGGGCCCCATCAGGGTTGCCAGCCTCAGTAAAACCAGGGACAGTATGTATAAATCTGTGTTTTATTTTTTACATCTGTCTCTGAAATGTATAGCTGCCCCACCTCTCCAGTACCTTCTCAGCCAATAAAACATGTCTGTGTATACTGTGTGTACATGTATGTGTATACTGTGTGATTGTATACTGTGTGTGTGTATACTGTGTGATTGTATACTGTGTGTGTGTATGCTGTGTGATTGTATACTGTGTGTGTGTATACTGTGTGATTGTATACTGTGTAATTGTATACTGTGTGTGTGTATACTGTGTGATTGTATACTGTGTGTACATGTATGTGTATACTGTGTGATTGTATACTGTGTGTGTGTATACTGTGTGATTGTATACTGTGTGTGTGTATGCTGTGTGATTGTATACTGTGTGTGTGTATACTGTGTGATTGTATACTGTGTGTGTGTATACTGTGTGTGTGTATACTGTGTGATTGTATACTGTGTGTGTATACTGTGTGATTGTATACTGTGTGTGTGTATACTGTGTGATTGTATACTGTGTGTGTGTATACTGTGTGATTGTATACTGTGTGTGTATACTGTGTGATTGTATACTGTGTGTGTGTATACTGTGTGATTGTATACTGTGTGTGTGTATACTGTGTGATTGTATACTGTGTGTGTGTATACTGTGTGATTGTATACTGTGTGTGTGTATACTGTGTGATTGTATACTGTGTGCGTGTATACTGTGTGATTGTATACTGTGTGTGTATACTGTGTGATTGTATACTGTGTGTGTGTATACTGTGTGATTGTATACTGTGTGTGTATACTGTGTGATTGTATACTGTGTGTGTATACTGTGTGATTGTATACTGTGTGTGTGTATACTGTGTGACTGTATACTGTGTGTGTGTATACTGTGTGACTGTATACTGTGTGTGTGTATACTGTGTGATTGTATACTGTGTGTGTGTATACTGTGTAATTGTATACTGTGTGTGTGTATACTGTGTGATTGTATACTGTGTGTGTGTATACTGTGTAATTGTATACTGTGTGTGTGTATACTGTGTGATTGTATACTGTGTGTGTGTATACTGTGTGATTGTATACTGTGTGTGTATACTGTGTGATTGTATACTGTGTGTGTGTATACTGTGTGATTATATACTGTGTGATTGTATACTGTGTGTGTGTATACTGTGTGTGTGTATACTGTGTGTGTGTATACTGTGTGGCCCCATAATCTCCTATTGCCCGGGGGCCCCATGAGTTGTCAGTCCGCCCCTGTGTGTACGGGGCCTAAGGATGACACATGGACAATTGTTTCACCAAAGTTACTCTATGAGATCATTGCTACAAATGTGTCTGTTCTGTGGGCCGGAATGTTACATTGTATACTTTTTTTGTACAGTATTTGACTTTATTGTAGCGGTTGTCTGCACTTCTCTGAAGTCTTCTAAAAAGAAATACACTTGCCGACCCCGCCTTTTCTGGCACTTTTTGTTTACACGTAAAAATCATTATTTTTGCTAGAAAACTACTTAGAAACTCCAAACATTATATATATTTTTTAGCAGAGACCCTAGAGAATAAAATGTCGATCATTACAATATTTTATGCCACACGGTATTTGTGCATCGGTTTTCCAAACGCAATTTTTTTTTTTTTTGCAAAAAATACACTTTAATTACTTTTAATGCAAAAAAAAAAAAAACACAATATGTAAGCCAATTTTTTGGTAATGTATAAAAGATGGTGTTCCGCAGAGTAAATAGATACCTAACATGTCGTGTTTTAAAATTGCGCACGCTTGTGGAATGGCGACAAACTACGATACTTTAAAATCTCCATAGGCGGTGGTTTAAACACTTGCCGACCAGCCGCCATCATTATACTGCGGCAGGTCGGCTCGTTCCCACAAATCGCCGTAGGTGTACATCGACTTGTTTAAGAGCCATAGCAGGCGCGCGCTGCGTGGCAGGGGGACCCGATGCACGTGGCCGACAGCCACAATGTCCACTGCCCATCCGCGATCATGAGAAAGAGAGCCAGAATGGGGATCTGTCAATGTAAACAGGCAGATCCCCATTCTGACAGGGGAGGAGAGAGAGAATAGGAACATCTCTCTCCTCCTCCAGTCAGTCCCCTCCCCCACCTTTATGCCGTGTACACACGAGCGGACTTTACGGCAGACTTTGTCCTGTGGACTTTTCGACGGACTTTACGATGGACTTTCCGAATGAACGGACTTGCCTACACACGATCAACCAAAGTCCGATGGATTCGTACGTGATGACGTATGACTGGACTAAAACAAGGAAGTTCATAGCCAGCCCTAGCGTCGGTTTTTGTCAGTCGGACTAGCATACAGACGAGCGCGGACTTGAGTCCGTCGAAAAGATTTGAAACATGTTTCATTTCTAGGTCCGTTGAACTTTTGGGGGAAAAAAGTCCGCTGGAGACCACACACGATCGAATTGTCCGACGGACTCCGGTCCGCCGAACCAAGTATGCCGTAAAGTCCGCTCGTGTGTACGCGGCATAAGAAACAACTTCTAGGGAACAAATTAACCCCTTGATCGCACCCCTAGTTGTTAACCCCTTCCCTGCCAGTGACATTTACACAGTAATCAGTGCATTTTTATTGCACTGATTCATGTATAAATGTCAACGGACCCAAAAAAGTGTCAAAAGTGTCCGATATGTCCGCCGCAATGTCACAGTCCTGCTATAAATCGCAGATCGCCGCCATTACTAGTGAAAAAAATAATAATAAAAATGTCATAAATCTATCCCCTATTTTGTAGACACTATAACTTTTGCGCAAACCAATCAATATACGCTTATTGCGATTTTTTTTTACCAAAAATATGTTGAAGAATACATATCAGCCTAAACTGATGAAGAATTTTTTTTTTTTGGGATATTTATTATAGCAAAAATTAAAAAATATATACATTTTTTTTTAAACAGCGTTTTTTTTTTGTTTATAGCGCAAAAAATAAAAAACACAGAGGTGATCAAATACCACCAAAAGAAAGCTCTATTTGTGGGAAAAAAAGGACGTCAATTTTGTTTGGGTACAGCGCCACAACGACCGCGCAATTGTCAGTTAATAATAATACCTCGTCGTCCATTTTCTGGTAACTATTTTGGGCACAACAAAGTGTTTATTGATACTTGGGGCACACCCCTAGGTTATTTCTCTTTCACCCTATCTCATTTGGTCATACATCTTGATGCAGTTCATCCTGGCATATTGGAGTGTGTAGCTCTATATTTGTAGGACCCTCTCTTTTCTCCCCCCCCCCCCCCCCCCCCTTACCACTTGATTGGGTTCCCCTATAGAAATCCTGCACATATTTATATTTTACTGCACACATTATTTTCTGCTTTTTCCCTTTTTTCCTTGTCAAAAGAAGTTTATTGAGTATACAATGTTATAAAGATACATAAAGTAAGTTTACAAGGATCTATAAAGTAAGCTCATTGTTTTACAGTAGGGTTTATATAGGTAAATATCATGAAATTTCAAATATTAAACATTGGGTTCACGTAAACCTAAATTAAAGATAGATATCATTTCCTTAGTTACTTTTGTAGGTATTTAAATGGTTTATACCTACTATACATATTGTTTATAGGTAGAGTGTATATAGGTCAAATAAATTCTGATAATGAGCTTTAATCGTAAGGTGGAGAAAAGGAGAGAGAAAGAAGAAAAAGGGTTGAAAGGTAGAGGTATGGTCCACAAGGTTGTCCTGCTCGTCAGTTTATTATTCTTTTTAGTTCTCTTTGAAGCCTTAGAATGGGTGTCTCTGTAAGTCATTTAATCTGTTACCATGGCAACAGGACAGAGTCATTGAAGTTTGACAGGAACTGTTGTTTTATCCAAGGATGCCAAAGTTTTTCAAATTTTGGAATTTGATTTTGATCGATGGCTACCATCTTAGCATGGGACATTGTATTATTCATTCTGTGAATTGTTTCTGCTAGTACCAATGTAGGAGATTTCCATGCCTTGGCCACTGTTTGTTTTGCAGCCGTTATTAGTTGGATCATAAGTTTGAATTGAGAGAGTGTTAACCATTCCGGTTTTAGATTAAGTAAAGTTAAATATGGATCTGGTTGTATTATTTTTTTAAATATTTTAGATGCAATCACGAAGACTTCCTTCCAGAAGGTTTGGATTACTGGGCACGTCCACCATATGTGTAAATGTGTGCCTATTTCTGGGCATCCTCGAAAACAAAGAGCTGAGGTATTAGGTGAATATTTTGCCACTCTAGCGGGTACAAGGTACCAGCGAGTTAGGACTTTATAATTTGTCTCCAGTGCTAAGATGTTGGGTGAAGATGACTTAGATGTGAGCCATATGTTAGACCAGTCCGTGTCTTCTAAAGTTCGTCCCAGGTCCTCCTCCCACCTCTGAACGTAAGAGGGTCTATTAAGATTTGCTACTCCATATAATTGATTATAAAGTGATGAAATTGTACCTTTAGCAAATGGATCTTTTGTACAGATTGATTCAAAAATGGATAATTGGGATAATGGTGTATCCCCTTTAGGAATGGTGTATAGAAATTTTTGATTTGGAGATATCTAAATATCTCAGAGTTTGGTAGATCATATTTTTCTCTAAGCGATGGGAATGAAAGGAATGATTTAGATGCTATGAAGTCATTTAGTGTCTGAATGCCTGATGTTGTCCAAGCTTTAAAAGAATTTGGGTAGATCCATGCCAGATAAAAGGCCGGATTTCTGATAAAAGAAAGGAGAGGATTGTGTGGAGATTGTAACTGATATTTGGTTTTTAGTTTATCCCAGAGAGATAAGAAGTGTTTAGTTATGGGATTATGAATTTTAAAGCGGTCTTTAGGATCAAGCCATAATAAATTTGATATTAATAGAGGGTCATTTTCTGAAGCCTCTATAAATACCCATAATGGGATTTCCTGTTTTGCATGGTATTTGGACAGACTGGCCAAATGTGCTGCTCTGTAGTAGTTAGTAAAATTAGGGTATCCCAGGCCTCCTTTATTTTTGGGAAGATGTAGTGTGTGCATAGGTATACGTGGTTTAGAAGAGCCCCATATAAACGAAGTTGCTCTTTTTTGTACTATTCTCAAAAAATAGGAAGGAATTGGGATAGGGAGGACTCTGAATAGATAAAGCAATTTGGGTAGAATAGTCATTTTGATTGCATTAATCTTCCCTATCCAGGATAAAGGAAGTTGCGACCATTGTTTTATAAGATTTGTGATCTGTCTTAATACAGGAGGATAATTGGTTGAGAATAAGTCAGAATGAGATGCTGTTAAATGAATTCCAAGATATGGGATTGATTTTTCTGCCCATGTGAATGGGAGTGCAGCCCTAGCCGGGATCAATTCCATGTTTGTGAGTGAAATATTAAGCACTAGGCATTTCTTAGGATTAATCATAAGGCCGGATAGGGCTGCAAATCCATCAAGAGCTGGTATTAAGTTAGGATCAGAGACCTGTGGTGATGATAGAAAAAGTAATATATCGTCTGCAAATATACATAATTTGTGTGTAATACCTCCTACTTCAATGCCAGTTATAGTTTGGTTTGTTCTGATGTATTGGGCCATGGGTTCGAGTATAAGGGCAAATAATAAGGGAGATAATGGGCAACCCTGTCGGGTACCTCTTTCGATATTAAAGGCTTCAGATTTGTATCCAGCATATTTTATATAGGCTTTGGGTTTATTATATAATGCCTTGATCCATGTTAAAAAGTGGGGTCCAAAACCCCATTTTTGTAATGAATATTGCATATATTGCCAGGATACTGTGTCAAATGCCCTCTTAATATCGAGAGATAGAAAACATAAAGGGATTTTCCGTTTTTTAGCAATATGTGCCAATAACACTGCCCTGCGTATATTATCGCCTGCCTGTCTATTTGGCATGAAGCCTACTTGATCTCTATGTATTAATTTTCCTATAATGCTATTGAGGCGTTTTGCTATTATTTTTGCTAATAATTTAATATCGAGGTTTAACAGAGAGATAGGCCGATAATTCACACAGGAAGTATCATCAGAAAGGGGTTTTGGGATCATACAAACAATTGCCATTAGTGTTTCTTGCCGAAAAGAATGTCCATCTAGAAGTTTGTTAAAAGTTTCAGTGAGAATGGGAGAGAGTATTTCTGAGAATGTTTTATAGTATAAAGCCGAGTAGCCGTCTGGGCCTGGTCTTTTGTTAAGTTTTAGGTCTTTTATGGCGTTAGCAACTTCATCTATAGTTATAGGCTCATCCAAACTGCTTTTTTGATTCTGAGATAACTCAGGTAAGGTTATTTTTGAGAAGAAGGATTCAGCTTCTGTAGGATTAAATTCATTGTTTGTCTTGTATAAAGTTGCAAGATGTGAGTGAAATTTATGGACTATTTTAACTGGATTACAAGTGTAAACATTTTTTGATAATTTCAAACGTATTGGTTTGAAAGATTTGTTAGTTGAATTTAATGCCCGAGCCAAATATGTATCTGGTTTGTTTGTATTCATGTAGAAATTGTGTTTGGAGCGTTTGAGGGATTTATCAACTGACTCAGTGAGAAATAGATCGTATTCCAATCTAGATTTTTCCAGATGAGATTTTGTACTCTGAGATGGATTATCTTGAAATGATATGTAGGCTGCATTAAAATTGAGTTCTAGTTTTTTTGCTAGATTTTTGCGTTCCCGTTTAAATAGTGCCATTTGTCTTTGTATTGTACCACGCAAGACAGGCTTATGAGCTTCCCACAGTGTTATTGGGGAGATGTCTGTTGTATTATTAATTGATATGTATTCCTTTAAAGCTTGTTCAATGGCCATCTGATGTAGTGGGTGTTTGAGCATTATGTCCGGTAAGTACCACGTTGGGTCATGCGCTTTTGGTATGGCTGAGGCTATAGTAGTGTATACTGCATTATGGTCAGACCACGGAATCGGAATTATATCTGATGCAATAATTTCTGGTATCATTCCTGTTGTTAGAAAAATATGATCTATTCTGGTGAAGGTTTGATGAGGGTGCGAGAAATAAGTGAATTTCTTTTTCATTGGGTTACTTTCTCTCCATGAATCTACCAGATTGTATTTGGAAAGAAGTTGAGAAAAAGGTAATCTAGAGGTTATTTTGGATGGTGTAAAAGGTGATTTATCTAGAAATGGGAGGAGGACCTGGTTCGAATCCCCACACATTATCACTGTTCCTATTTTGTGTGTATTAATCACTTGTAATATATGTGAGAGGAATGGTGTAGGTTGTTTGTTAGGAGCGTAGTAGGAAATCACTGTGATTGCTGTATCCATTATATAACCCATGAGTATCAGGTATCTACCTTCTGGGTCTTTAATTTCTGATGATAAGGTGAATGGTGTGGATCGGTGAAATGCAATTAGAGTTCCCCTTTGCTTGGTACAGGCAGAAGCCGTGTAAATTTGTTGATAAAAAGGAGAAATATATTTTGGAGTAGAATCTTTGGTGAAGTGTGTTTCTTGGAGGCATACTATGTGAGCCTTCTTGTTATGGAAAGTACGGAAGGCTTTGGTCCTTTTTTGAGGGACATTTATTCCCTGAACATTCAGGGAAAGTATATTCAGTGGTGCCATGGCAATAGATCAAATAGTTTTGACTTACTTTTTGTTATGCAGAGCTGCTTGCACAGATCAACCTGTGTGGACTGAAGAGATGAATAGATAGAAAAGAAACCAGTGAATTCTGGAGTAAAGAGTAAACAAAAAACATATGAGATTAGATGATACATTGTATAAATTATTTTTTGCAAGTAATCAAAATTTACCCGTGAAAGAGAATAAATATCTCTCTCAGGGGAATAAGTGCCTTCGTCACACTCCCACATAATATGGTTGGGAGAATGAGGAGGGCTAATGGGGGTACACGGATCTTCCGCTTACAGGAGAGAAGTGCTATGTCAAAAGACATCAAAATGATGTTTCATTAATTGGAGTGCAGAATATAGTTCTTGTTGAAATTATTTATTCCAGGGTGGTTGTATATGGTTAGTCTTACCCTAGGCTAAATAATTCAGTTAGAAAGGTACTGTTAATAACTTTGGTATTGATGAAGATAGTTAGAATTATTTTGGGATTTTAACCCTTTTAGAGTAAACAATTACATATTTTATTCATATGCAACTGTTTAGATATGTTAACTCATAAAATTGAGGTTGTATTGCTTCAGATTAGAATAAACAAAAACATAATTCTAGGAACTGGTTAGGTAATAATATATTTGTTTTAAGAAAAGAAAGAAAAAGCTTCCATTACTTCTGGATTTTTGAACATATTTGTCCTAAAAAGTAATAAATCTATTGTTATTACCTGATAATATATAACTGAAGAAGAATTTCCTTATTTCACTTATATATTCTAAGGCTATATGAATCAGAAGTAATAAGAAATATAACTGGAATGTAACATGATCCCACACAGTGTGTGACTATCAGAATGCAGTTACATTCAGTTATAACTATAGTTTTTTTTATAGAGAACCATATCTTAGTATAATAAATGAAGAGATATCAGGAATTAGGATGTCAGTCCATTGAATCTTCTTGGTCCATGGATGATGTGGCATAACGGCCTCTTTTGTGAGAATGATGATTCCCATTTTGTTCTGAAATTTTCTGGGTGCTGCCTGAAGGTGAAGATGACGCCATTCTTCTGCGTGTGGGAGTGTTGCTGTTTGTGGGTTCTGTCAGATTTAATTTTAAAAGGGTTTGTTGTAGTTCATCTGCTGATCTGCTTCTGTAAATTGTACCTTGGTAGTTAAATCTGACTGAAAAGGGGAAGCCCCATTGATACATAATGTTGTGGCGTTGCAGTTCCATTAGTTGGGGTTTCATGGATCGTCTTTTAGTAATAGTAAGTTGGGATAAGTCAGCAAAAATTTGATAATTGTGTCCTTGAAAATTAAGTTCCTTTTTTTCTCTTGCAGCAATTAGTATTTGTTCTTTCGTTCTGTAATAATGAAATTTTGTGATTATATCACGTGGGGGTCCATCTTTCTTTTTGGCTGTGAGAGCTCTGTGTACTCTGTCCAGTTCTAAACGTTCAATAGGGATATCTGGCTTTAGTTCTTGTAATAGAGCAGTAATAGTAGATTGCAGGTCTGTCACAGTTTCAGGTATTCCCCTTATGCGCAAGTTTGAACGTCTGGCTCTATTTTCGTAATCTTCGAGCTTAGTTTGAAGTATTAAATTCTCTTTTTTTAATTGTTCCAATTCTGTTATATTTTCTTGGGTTGTAATTTCAATTTCATCCATTTTTATTTCTAAGGCTGCGGTGCGGTTTCCCAGCTCTCTTATTTCTTTGGTTAGGCTTTTTGTTATTTGGTCTGAGGTTTGTTTTAAAGCCTTATGAAGCATCTTTTCAAATTGTAATAATATTACTGGGGATACTGAGGAGGCTTGTGGAGAAGTTTGTGAGAGGATTTGTTCTGTATCTGACTCAAATGGAGAGTCTTGCTGTGACATTTTCTGTCTGTGAGAGCGCCCTGATGCTGTATGTTGTGAGGTGACTGGAGCTGCTTCAGCTGCAGTGAGTGCCTGTGAGCTCTTTGTGAGGTGATTTTTATTTCTGCCACGGTTTCCTCCCAGTACCATATTTCCTGCCCAAACTTTCACAGTTTGTTCCCTGGGGCAAAAAGGTTCAAATGGATACCTTTTGAGCCTGCGGGCTCCGCTTTGTCCTTCTCTTCTCTCCTCAGCGGTGTGGAGCTCTAACAATGCATGTCTGCCCTGCTAGGCTCCGCCTCCTGCCCTCTCCCTTTTTTCATTCATTCATTTTCATTTTCTTTATTTTATTTTATTTCATTCTGTTAGTGTCTTGGGCTGGCTGTCTTGCCACTCATGACATTTCTTTTTGGTATACAGATGGCGCATATGCATTTAAAAAAAAAATGTGTTCATCATTATAGTTTGGCGCCCTTACAATACTTGATTGGATTCATTCGCCTCTAGTGCTTCGTTAGCATGGAGTCATTCCAGTGGGTACGTGATGTCATATACATTTTATTTATCACTTCAGGCATGCACTCATCGATTCATTTATCATTTTCCATTTTTTTTTCAGTTTATTTTTTTTATTTAATTTTTCTGTCAGCATACTTATTTATATTCCATCTTTATTTTTCATATTTTTTTTTCTTTTTGGACTGCAGCCCTTCTAACACTACTCACGTCCCAAATGGATTTTCTTTATATGTCTTTTTGTATTTTAGAATCAATATTTTTGTAAATACATCCAACTCTCAGCCCCTGATGAAGGTATCTGAATGTTGAATACTGGAAACGCGCTGGGCTTCAGGGCATACAACCCCTTGGGGAGTATTTAGGATTTGTATTTGTATTTGTGCATATTCTTTTTTGTCTTCCATGTGATGCATTGTATGTATTCTTGTTATGTGTTAATGACACATGTTTTTTTACATTTTATACTATTATTATTATTTATTATTATTATACAGGATTTATATAGCGCCAACAGTTTACTTAGCGCTTTACAATATAAAAGGGAGACAATACAGTTATAATACAATAAATTACAAGAGGATTAAGAGGGCCCTGCTCAGAAGAGCTTACAATCTAATAGGGTGGGGCAGGTGGTACAAAAGGTTGTATCTGTGGGGAATGAGCTGATGGAAGTGGCAGGAGATTAGTTGGAGACGTGATCGGCTTCCCTGAAGAGATGAGTTTTCAGGGATCGCCTGAAGGTAGCAAGAGTAGGGGATAGCCGGACAGGTGGAGGTAGCGAGTTCCAGAGGATGGGAGAGGCTCTGGAGAAATCCTGGAGACGAGCATGAGAGGAGGAGATGAGAGAGCTTGAGAGTAGGAGGTCTTGAGAAGAGCGGAGAGGACAATTTGGGTGATATTTGGAGACAAGATTGGTGATGTAGCTCGGGGCAGAGTTGTGAATGGCTTTGTATGTTGTGGTTAGTATTTTGAATTGAATTCGTTGGGTGATTGGGAGCCAGTGTAGGGATTGGAGGAGAGGGTTGGCAGACACTGAATGGAGGTCAGTGTAGGGATTGGAGGAGAGGGTTGGCAGACACTGAATGGAGACCAGTGTAGGGATTTGAGGAGAGGGTTGGCAGACACTGAATGGAGACCAGTGTTGGGATTGGAGGAGAGGGTTGGCAGACACTGAATGGAGACCAGTGTAGGGATTGGAGGAGAGGGTGGCAGACACTGAATGGAGACCAGTGTAGGGATTGGAGGAGAGGGTTGGCAGACACTGAATGGAGACCAGTGTAGGGATTGGAGAAGAGGGTTGGCAGACACTGAATGGAGACCAGTGTAGGGATTGGAGGAGAGGGTTGGCAGACACTGAATGTAGACCAGTGTAGGGATTGGAGGAGAGGGTTGGCAGACACTGAATGGAGACCAGTGTAGGGATTGGAGGAGAGGATGGCAGACACTGAATGGAGACCAGTGTAGGGATTGGAGGAGAGGGTTGGCAGACACTGAATGTAGACCAGTGTAGGGATTGGAGGAGAGGGTTGGCAGACACTGAATGTAGACCAGTGTAGGGATTGGAGGAGAGGGTTGGCAGACACTGAATGGAGACCAGTGTAGGGATTGGAGGAGAGGGTTGGCAGACACTGAGCGGTTGGTAAGGTGGATAAGTCTGGCAGCAGCATTCATGACAGACTGAAGAGGGGAGGAGCCTATGGAGAGGCAGGCCAATGAGAAGGGGGCTGCAATAGTCAAGGTGAGAGATAACAAGGGAGTGAATGATATATAGATATATTTTTTTTATCATTGAGTTGGTGGTCGGTCAAAGTCCCATATAGGGGATTATTTCTTCTTGCTTAATTGTCAGTTAAAGCGACGCAGTGCCGTATTGCGAAAAATGGCCTGGTCATTAAAGCGGAGTTCCACACACATTTAGGAGGCAGTCTTAAACAAAAGACCACCTCTCCACCCCTTGTTTTTAACCACTTCAATACCAGGCACTTAGACACCTTCCTGCCCAGACCAATTTTCAGCTTTCAGCGCTGTCGCAATTTGAATGACAATTGCGCGGTCGTACTGCACTGTACCCAAACAATTTTTTTATCATTTTGTTCCCACAAATAGAGCTTTCTTTTGGTGGTATTTGATCAGCTCTGCGATTTTTATTTTTTGCACAAAAAATAAAAAAAGACCGAAAATTTTGAAAAAAACAAGTTTTTCTTTGTTTCTGGTAAAATTTTTTGTAAATAAGTACGTTTTCTTCTTCAATGATGGGCACTGATATGGCTGCACTGACGGGCACTGATGGGCACCGATGAGGTGGCACCAATGAGGTGGCACTGATGAGGTGGCACTGACGGGCACTGATGATGGGCACTGATAGGCGGCACTGATGGGCACTGATAGGTGGCACTGATATTCGGCACTGATGGGCACTCATAGGTGGCACCGATGGGCACTCATAGGTGGCACTGATGGGCACTCGTAGGTGGCATTGATGGGTACTTATGGGTGGCACTGATGGGTACTTATGGGTGGCACTGATAGGTGGCACGGATGGGCACTGATAGGTGGGCACTGATGGGCACAGATGGGCACTGACAGGTGGCACAGATGGACACTGATGGGTGGCACTGATGCCCCTAAGGGTGGCATTGCTGGGCATCACTGCAATATACAGGTGCCAATCAGTGCCCATTTGTGGGCACTGATTGGCACAGATTGGGCACATTGGGCACATGTGGATGGCCATGGAGTCCATACCTGACCATCCACATGTTGCCCCTCTCCCTGGTGGTCCTAGTGGCGATCCCTGGTGGTCCAGTGTGGTGATCTGAGGGGGGGCTGCGCTGATAAACAATCAGCGCAGACCCCCCCTGTCAGGAGAGCCGCCGATCGGTTCTCCTCTACTCGCGTCTGTCAGACGCGAGTGAGGAAAAGCCGATCAACGGCTCTTCCTATTGACATCGTGATCAGCCGTGATTGGACACGGCTGATCACGTGGTAAAGAGCCTCTGCCGGAGGCTCTTTACCAAGATCGATGTAGCGGTGTGTCAGGCTGACACACCACTCCACCAATTGCCGCGATGCGCGCCCCCGCGGGCGCGCAGCGGCATGTTATCCTGCTGGACGTCATATGACGCCCAGTCAGGACAATGCAACCACCGCCCGGCTGTCATCTGCTATGGGCCGGGCGGGAAGTGGTTAAATAGTAAAAAAAAAAAAAAATTTCTAACATACCTTTTTATGAAATACAGCCTGTACTTCCGATCCATTCCGGTCCGCAGCGCAGGACGTCACATCCTCCTCTTCGGTGAGGCCCCCCCCCCCCCACTGTTTTCTGGGACCTGTGTGTGTCCCAGATCACAGCCGCCCATTGACAAAGCGCCACGCGACTCGCGCATGCGATAAACATTCACAAAGCGCTGCAAGGCTCCCTTAATAATAATGGCGGCGCCTGCACCCGATCCAATGGACGGATCGGCCTCTGGGGGGGGGGGGGGGGGCGACATCGTGGGATCCCTGGACAGGTAAGTGTCCTTATTAAAAGTCAGCAGCTACAGTGTTTGTAGATGCTGACTTTAAAAAAAAAAATTGCGGGTGGAACATCGCTTTAAGGGAAAATCTTCCGGTCTGTAAGTAGTTAAAAATTATTACAGGTTACCAGTTTATAGTTACAGAGGAGGTCGGGTGCTAAAATTAGCGCTCTCACTCTAACGTTCCCAGGAATACCTCACATGTGTGGTGCAAACACCGTTTACATATGCGTGTGCGACTTACGTATGCGTTTGGGAAAGGGGCATTTTACTTTATTTTTTCTTATTTATTTTATTTTTTTATTTTTGCACTGCCCCTTTAAGTTTTTTTTTTTTGTGATCACTTTTATTCCTATTATAAGGTATGTAAACACCCCTTGCAATAAAAATAAGGGATGACAGATCCTCTTTATGGAGAGATCCGGGGTCAATAAGACCCCAAATATCTTCTTTACCTTTAAAAGCAAAAGATCAAAAAAAAAATGTTTTTGATCTTTTGCTTTAAAAAAAAGTTTTTTAATTGTTTACTTCTGCCCTAGACTGGAAGTGACATCATGACATCACTCCGGTCCTCCAAGACCATAGAGGCTATCAGAGATGATTTGGTCTCTGGTAACCTCTATGGCCAGCCACGAGAGCTGTTGGGTCGTTTCTCGGGCGCGCCGGTAAAAACGGTAAGCCTGAGAAACACTAGTGAGTGGTGGGGAGAGGGAGTCAACCCCTCCTGCTGCTTCTGAAAGCAAGCCAGTGGCTAATTAGCCACTCTGACTGCTTTCATGAGAAAGCCAGCCGCTGGCTGAAAAAAAAATACCAGGGTTTTGGTTGATAGCTTCCTCTATACACTTGGTAAACCATTTGCAAGCTGCAACGTATATATACTGTGCAGATTGCAGTCGTCAAGTGGCTATTTAAAAATGCTCAATCATTGGCTCATTCAGTGCCAAACAGGGCCCATCCTTTCATTAGGGATAGCAACCATTTGGTTTTTGAGGGTAGCAGGTGCCCCAGAGGCAAGAGAATCTTCCACCTATCACTGGGTCCTTCAGCTTTCTCCAGCTGCTGTACACATTTGGGAAGTACATGGTGCGATAGATTATGGTACGGCTTTGATTTTTATACAGTAAATGATTCTCTGCAGAGACCTTGCTCTCTGTGTGCAAGCAGTAGTCTCTCTGCGGAGGTCCTACACACCACCTTCTAAGTCAGACTTAGAGCTCTCCATTCAGCGAGGAGAGTGAGCTCTCCCACAAAGCCCAAAGGGGTGTCTGCATAGAGACTACTGCTTCCACACAGAAAACAAAGGTCCTTCTTTGCAGAGAATAATTCAGATTTATAGATCTGCTATTATCAAAACTCATTCTCCTCGCTGAATGGAGAGCTCTAGCTCTGACTTAGTAGGAGGGGTGTGCCAGACCGTTTCAGAGAGACTACTGCTTCCACACTGATACCAATGATGGGGTGCTATTCCTCCCACTGACACCAACAATAGGACATTATTCCTCCCACTGATATCAATGATGGGGCATTATTCCTTCCACTGACACCAATAATGGGACACTATTCCTTTCACTGACACCAACGATGGGGCACTATTCCTCCCACTGACACCAATGATGGGGCACTATTCCTCCCACTGACACCAATTATGGGACACTATTCCTCCCACTGATACTAATGATGGGGCACTATTCCTCCCACTGACACAAATGATGGGACACTATTCCTCCCACTGATACCAATGATGGGGCACTATTCCTCCCACTGACACCAATGATGAGGCACTATTCCTCCCACTGACACCAATGATGGGGCACTATTCCTCTCACTGATATCAATGATGGGGCACTATTCCTCCCACTGACACCATTGATGGGACACTATTGATCTTTTATTAAAAAGAATCAAGCAACCAATTTTATACAAAAGTAAAAAACAAAACCAAAGTACAAAACTTCAACATAAATCCAAGGAATACACATCCATGTTCAGAATATATACAATATATACATAATCCACTACCAAAACTATTTACATAAAGCAGCAGAGAGGGCCTAAGAGGCACAACCCATCACCTATGTACGCAGCCATTTATCAAAAAATAAATCCAAATAATAATAATCTAGGGTGATAAGAGACAGACAGCCACACCCGGGAAAGAGACTCCTGGCAGTCAGGGAGGCTTGAAACCCCTCCACGCCTTCAACCAAGCCCCCTGACTCCGCTTGTCTCTCTCAAGCACCCGAATCTTCTCCACCTCATGCAGAATGTCATACACCACCACCTGAACAGGAAGGATTTTACGCCGAATGCAGACCTGACACCGTGCGTTCCAAGTGAAATAACGGACTACTAGGCTAACTAGAAAAAGTGTATCTAAACAAAAAAGCCCACCAGTATTGAATGCTCCATATACCCACTCAGCATAACCCAGCCTGGAGAGGAAAGGGACACCGAGGGCCCGCCCCACCTGTTTGTACACTTCTATGTTAAAGGGGCAATGAAGCAGAAAATGGTCCATAGTCTCCTCCTCACCTGCACACTCCTCCCGAGGACAGCTACCATCCACCCCACTGCGGAATTTCAAATTGCCCCTAACATAGAGCCTCCCATGGAAGCACAACCAGGCCAGATCCCTAAATTTAGGGGGTACTCTGTCCAAATTAATAAGTCTTAACCCTGCCCTCAAAACTGGGCCTGGGCAATCCCTTAAGGCCAGTGGGTCATGAAAGACTTCGCTCAAGACTCGACTCATAAGGACTTTCCTCGGAACCAATCTGAGATCTTCAGCCGACAATCGCCACTGCCGTAGTAACTTCAGGCACGGAGCGACATAGGCTGGTAGCTGACCACGATGACCCCTGAGATTCTTCACTTGGCCACCCTCTTCCCAAAGTCGCAGAAAAGGCCTAAACCAAGATCTAAAGATGCCTACCCATCCAGGAGGTTCCACTGCAAGCATATTACCAATGTTAAACTTGAGAAAAAGCAGTGAAAAGAAAAGAACTGGGTTGACCATACCTAAGCCACCCTCCCTTCTGGATAGATAGGTGACATTCCTCTTGATGGGGTTCAGTCTGTTCCCCCACAACATCTGGAAGAACACACTACTGACCCTAGCATAGAGAGACACTGGCAAGATGCAGACAAAGCTAACATACAAGAAGATCGGAATCAGGTAAGTCTTAATCAGATCAACCCTTTCCCTCATAGATAACTTCCATCTCTTCCAGCTGACCACCTTAGTATTGGCAATTTCCAGTCTGCCTTCCCAGTTTTTGAGGCCATAATCACCAGGTCCAAATTCAATGCCTAGAATCTTAATTCTTTCCTGGGGCACTGGAAAGGTGTCCGGGAGATCAAAACCCTCACCTTCCTTTCCCATCCAGAAAACTTCACTCTTTTCCTGATTGATCTTGGAGCCTGATGCTTCAGAATACCGTGATGTCAGAGAGACCACCTCCTCTGCTTCATCTGCCCCAGTGACAATCACGGACACATCGTCCGCATAGGCAACAACCCTCAAAGGTGGCTCACCTGGGAGCCCCACTGGCACCCCACACAACATGCCGCTCTCTAGCCTCCTGATGAAGGGGTCGATTGCAAACACATAGAGCAAGGGACTCAGGGGACAACCCTGGCGCACCCCGGAGCCAACCTCAAAGGACTGCCCAACCCAACCGTTAACAAGAGGAAAGCTTTCTGCCCCCTTATACAAGATTTTTAACCAATTGACAAAACCACCCGGCAGACCGTACTTACTAAGGAGCAACCACAGGTACTCGTGGTTAACATGATCAAAAGCTTTTGCCTGATCCAATGTCAGCAAATACTTTCCCCAGCCTGCAGCCCTGCATCGCTCCAAGGCCTCCCGGACAGCTAAAACTGCTGTGAAGGTGCACCTACCCTGGACCGAACAGTGCTGATGGCGAGAAAGCAAAGACTCTGCTACTGACGATAGGCGCCAGAAAATGATCTTTGCCAGTATCTTTCTATCGACATTAAGAAGGCTGATGGGGCGCCAATTCTCAATCATCGAAGGATCTTTACCCTTTGAAAGAAGAATCACAGCTGAGTGCCTCATGGAAGGGGGAAGTACCCCCTCTGCAAGGCAACTGTTAAAAACCTCTACCAAATGTGGGGCCAGAATAGGCTTAAAAGCTTTGTAAAACTCAGCTGTCAAGCCATCCGGTCCAGGTGACTTTTTGATGGCAAGCTGTTCAATTGCCCTTATCACCTCTTCAACTGTGATCTCCTCTGTCAAATTCATCAATGGGACATCTTCATCATTTAGACCTGGAGTAGAGTCCAAAAAGCTTTCCATCTTGTCACGGTCAAGCTCTTTCCTCCCAAGAAGGTCAGCATAAAAGGACCTCACGACCTCCAGAATCCCTGACCTGGACTTTGTCAAGGAACCTGTACTGTCCTTAAGGCCAACGACCGTTTTAACAGCTACACCTTGTTTGCAGTTCTGGTAAGGGTCAGGCGAGTGGTACTTCCCATAGTCCCTCTCCAGAACCAAAGAGGCATGCCGGTCATATTGACACTTCCTGAGAAGGAGTTTCACTTCGGAGATTGCCCCAGGATCTCCTCCTCTCGAGACAAGAATATCCAGCTTCCTCCGTAAACGTTGGTAGGTCATGTATTTATTAAACTGCTTTCTATTGGCTAGGCCCCTGAAGAATCCAGCAATCCTCTTTTTGGTCAGCTCCCACCACTCAGCCTTGCTGCTACAAAAGTCCAGGATGGTCACCTGTGCCTGAAAGAATTCCTCAAAGGATTGTCTAACATGTTCTTCCTTGAGTAGAGTCGAATTCAATCTCCAGATGCCCTTACCCCTCTGAGGGGCGTCTGAAGCATTCAGGACTACAGATAGCATACAGTGATCAGAGAACTCCACTGCCTGCACCACTGGGGGTGAGAAAGCAGAGGTCTCCTTCAAAAAAAACCTATCTATTCTACTCTGACTATTACCTCGATGAAAGGTGAACCCAGTGTCATCCGGGAGGTGCTTAATGTGCACATCCACAAGACCAGCATCCCTAACCATACTATTTAAAAAAACGCTATCATATCCCAGCCTGTCCTTGAAGTCCTTCCTGTCCTTGGGCCTAGTTACTGTATTAAAGTCACCTCCAAAGACCACTTGCCGGGATGTAAAAAGAAATGGCTTGATCCTTGTAAAAAGGCATTTCCTGTCCCACTTTGTGTGCGGCCCATAAACATTAATTAGGCGCAGGTCCTGCCCTCCCACAAGGACGTCTAAGACCATACATCTCCCAATCTCCACCTCAATAACCCGCCGGACAGTTACCATGCCGGTTTTAAACAACACCGCCACACCGCCGTAAGGCTCGGCCGCAAGAGACCAGTAAGATGGACCATACCTCCACTCTCTCTTGGCCATATGAATATCTGCCAAGGAGGTGAGCCTAGTCTCTTGCAAAAATAAAATTTCAGCATCTAATTGGCTGAACAAAAAGAAGGCCATAGAACGAGCTCTTACTGACTTAATGCTGGCGACATTTATTGTCACCACTTTTAACGGAGGGGGAACCGCCATTTGGGTTATTGGGTGGATTGCTTCTTAGCTCCCCTCTGCTGCTCATCACCAGAAGCCTCTCTCTTTCTTGAGGCCGCCTCAAACTCCATCTCAGAATCAGAACTTCGCTCCGAAGAAGCTCCAGATGAAGAAATATCCCAATTAGAGGACCTATAACGGTTGGAGACAGGCACTGGAGCCTGTTCCGTCCTCACCACCTGCTTCCGCTTCCCAACCTTCCTTCTCTCCTCCAGGTACTGCAGGTCAGCTTCAGAGATGCCGTCATCTCTTACTTTTTTCTGTTAAGTCTTTACAGAAGACTTCTTTATAGAGGAAGAAGCAACCTTTTTAGTACCCGCTACCACTCCTGGTGGGGGGGGTGCTCCCTCTGAATCAGACTTAGGAGGGGTAGACTCCTGGGGGGTAACTGACTCGGGGGGCACAGACTTGGAAGGTTCTGACACAAGAGGAGGGGATACAGTAGGCTGGGGGGACACAGAGACAGATACAGAAGGAATACTTACAGTCACAGGAGGGGTGGCCACAGGAACTGGAGAGGGATCCTGAGCAGGACCAGGGGAGTCGGTCACCGCAGAGGAGGATGGTACACCAGGGGCATCACCCTCCATCCCGTCCAGCCTTGACATGTCATCAATTACCTCCTTCTCCATATTGTGCCAGGCTTCAGGACATCTGCTATAGGGGTGGCCAAGGCGCAGGCACAGGTTGCACCTGATCATCTCGGTGCAGTCCTTGGCCATATGACCCTGACCCCGACACACTGAACATATCAAGGCTGAACAGGAAGAGTTCAAATGCCCCTTTTCTCCACAGCGGTGACACAGCTTCGGCTGACCAGGGTAGAAAATAGTCATCCTATCCCTCCCTATAAAAGCTGAGGAGGGCAGGTGACGGACAACATTCCCATCCCTGGCCAACCTGACTGTAACCGACCAACCCCCAGTCCAGATGTTACGCTCATCAAGTATTTTATCGGGCTTAGTCAATACCTCACCATAATTCTTTAACCAGACCTCTAGATCTCGAGCAGGAACACTCTCATTAGTGAGAATAATTGTGATTTTTTTCACTGTAGACCTTTGTGAAACTGCAACTGGGGTCAGACCTTCCCATTCGGGTCTTGACCTGCACCGAGCCTCATATCGCTCCCAGAACAGGTCAAGACCCTCTGGCCTGGTGAAACTAATAGTATATTCCCGGCTCCCAGCAACATGTATTAGGGCATACAGATCATTTGCCCCAAAACCCATCTCCAAAATCATGTCCACCACTGCACGCCGTGCTGGAGGGGTTGCACCACCTTCCCATTTAAGAATCACTACATTTCTTCTTGGACCCCCAGCAGAAGCCAGAGACCCAAGACCAGATCCCAGGGTGCTCAAGGTGGTAGGTCGCAGGGGGAAAACCCTCTTGGAGGCGGAGCTACCAGGAGCAGAGCGTACCACCTGAGCAAATGTAGGCTTATCAGGGCCAAGGCCCCACACTGATGTTACATTAGTCTGTACATTACAATTATTATTATCTGCTGGAACGGAGTTGGTAGGACTGTCCATCACACTTGTACTGGGATGATTTTTATCAGTCACACAAACATTCCCATTCCCATTCCCATCAGGAATAATCACAGTTTCTGCTGCAATACCAGCTGTCTCCTGAAGCTGTGCTGTAGAGTCCTCAGCAGCTGTGGGGCAAACAGCTTTAGATTCAGCTAAAGGGGGGTTAATTGGCTCTGCTGAACGTTGCAGTTCATCTGCAGGAATGTCATTTTTTAAATGCAAACTTTGCTGTACTGCAGCATCAGCAGGCACAGCATTGCTACAAATGGGATTAGCAGCCTGATTGTCACTGGGCACATTGTCTGTATCAGTCACAGTGTTCACAAAAACAGTTTTATGCACCACATGGGGCTTGACAGGCTTTACCTTGTCAGGCATGTTATCAGTAATGTCCTCCTCATGGAACACCAACTGATCCTCCCGCATAGGAGACTCCATTGCCTGGATGGCCCTGAGCATGCCTCCTGAGTCCTGGGAAGGCATGGGGCTGCTTACCTCTACCTGAGGGGGCAGGGGGTCAGAACTGGGGGTCTCCTCCTCCACCTCCATTTTTGTCATCCTGGCAAACCTTCTGTCATTGCAGAATTTTTCCTTAAATGGCCCATCTCTTCCTTCCATGATGGACACAATGGTCTCCTGGTGTTCCACCCGGACCTTGGCCAGTTGGATCTCCGGATCCATGGACCCACGTTTCTGGCTGTGCAAGCCCTCACGCTGCCTTCTCAAGCGCTTCAGCTCCGCTCTGAGCTTATAGAGCTTGTCTCTTTCCCTATTCAGGGCTTTAATCCCGGCCACCACTCGCTCCTGAATTGCCCCTGAGCCTTCATCCTTACCAGGGACAGAGAGATCACAAGCCATGGTTTGTACAGAGGAAGGCATGTCACCTGATGGCCCAGGAGATGGCTGGGAGCTTCCAGCAGGAGAGGCCCTGCTGGCCTCCATGGCTTCCCCAGAAAGGGGCCAGGAGAGCTGGGATAGATTTCCTCACCAGTCCCCTCTCACACGGATCTGCAGCAGCTCCAGACAGACAGCCTCCTCCTGACACACCTGTGCTCCAATGATGGGTGGGGCACTATTCCTCCCACTGACACCAATGATGGGACACTATTCCTCCCACTGATAACAATGATGGGGCACTATTCCTCCCACTGACACCAATGATGGGGCACTATTACTCCCACTGATATCAATGATGGGGCACTATTCCTCCCACTGACACCATTGATGAGACACTATTGATCTTTTATTAAAAGAATCAAGCAACCAATTTTATACAAAAGTAAAAAACAAAACCATAGTACAAAACTTCAACAGAAATCCAAGGAATATACATCCATGTTCAGAATATATACAATATATACATAATCCACTACCAAAACATTTTTAGAAAACTATTTACATAAAGCAGCAGAGAGGGCCTAAGAGGCACAACCCATCACCTATGTACGCAGCCATTTATCAAAAATTAATTCAAAAAATAATAATCTAGGGTGAAAAGAGACAGACAGCCACACCCGGGAAAGAGACTCCTGGCAGTCAGGGAGGCTTGAAACCCCTCCACGCCTTCAACCAAGCCTCCTGACTCCGCTTGTCTCTCTCAAGTACCCGAATCTTCTCCACCTCATGCAAAATGTCATACACCACCACCTCGACAGGAAGGATTTTACGCCGAATGCAGACCTGACACCGTGCATTCCAAGTGAAATAACGGACTACTAGGCTAACTAGAAAAAGTGTATCCAAACAAAAAACACCACCAGTATTGAATGCTCCGTACACCCACTCAGCATAACCCAGCCTGGAGAGGAAAGGAACACCGAGGGCCCGCCCCACCTGTTTGCACACCTCTATGTTAAAAGGGCAATGAAGCAGAAAATGGTCCATAGTCTCCTCCTCACCTGCACACTCCTCCCGAGGACAGCTACGATCCATCCCACTGCGGAATTTCAAATTGCCCCGAACATAGAGTCTCCCATGGAAGCATATCCAGGCCAGATCCCTGAATTTAGGAGGTACTCTGTCCAAATTAATAAGTCTTAACCCTGCCCTCAAAACTGGGCCTGGGCAATCCCTTAAGGCCAGTGGGTCATGAAAGACTTCGCTCAAGACTCGACTCATAAGGACTTTCCTCGGAACCGATCTGAGATCTTCAGCCGACAATCGCCACTGCCGTAGTAACTTCAAGCACGGAGCGACATAGGCTGGTAGCTGACCACGATGACCCCTGAGATTCTTCACTTGGCCACCTTCTTCCCAAAGTCGTAGAAAAGGCCTAAACCAAGATCTAAATATGCCTGCCCATCCAGGAGGTTCCACTGCAAGCATATTACCAATATTAAACTTGAGAAAAAGCAGTGAAAAGAAAAGAACTGGGTTGACCATACCTAAGCCACCCTCCCTCCTGCATAGATAGGTGACATTCCTCTTGATGGGGTTCAGTCTGTTCCCCCACAACATCTGGAAGAACACACTACTGACCCTAGCATAGAGAGACACTGGCAAGATGCAGACAAAGCTGACATACAAGAAGATCGGAATCAGGTAAGTCTTAATCAGATCAACCCTTTCCCTCATAGATAACTTCCATCTCTTCCAGCTGACCACCTTAGTATTGGCAATTTCCAGTCTGCCTTCCCAGTTTTTGAGGCCATAATCGCCGGGTCCAAATTCAATGCCTAAAATCTTAATTCTTTCCTGGGGCACTGGAAAGGTGTCCGGGAGATCAAACCCCTCACCTTCCTTTCCCATCCAGAAAACTTCACTCCTTTCCTGATTGATCTTGGAGCCTGATGCTTCAGAATATCGTGATGTCAGAGAGACCACCTCCTCTGCTTCATCCGCCCCGGTGACAATCACCGACACATCGTCCGCATAGGCAACAACCCTCAAAGGCGGCTCACCTGGGAGCCCCACTGGCACCCCACACAACATGCCGCTCTCTAGCCTCCTGATGAAGGGGTCAATTGCAAACACATAGAGCAGGGGACTCAGGGGACAACCCTGGCGCACCCCGGAGCCAACCTCAAAGGACTGCCCAACCCAACCATTAACAAGAGGAAAGCTCTCTGCCCCCTTATACAAGACTTTTAACCAATCGACAAAACCACCCGGCAGACCGTACTTACTAAGGAGCAACCACAGGTACTCATGGTTAACACGATCAAAAGCCTTTGCCTGATCCAATGTCAGCAAATACTTTCCCCAGCCTGCAGCCCTGCACCGCTCCAAGGCCTCCCGGACAGCTAAAACCGCTGTGAAGGTGCACCTACCCTGGACCGAACAGTGCTGATGGCGAGAAAGCAAAGACTCTGCTACTGACGATAGGTGCCAGAAAATGATCTTTGCCAGTATCTTTCTATCGACATTAAGAAGGCTGATGGGGCGCCAATTCTCAATCATCGAAGGATCTTTACCCTTTGAAAGAAGAATCACAGCCGAGTGCCTCATGGAAGGGGGAAGTACCCCCTCAGCAAGGCAACTGTTAAAAACCTCTACCAAATGTGGGGCCAGAATAGGCTTAAAAGCTTTGTAAAACTCAGCCGTCAAGCCATCCGGTCCAGGTGACTTTTTGATGGCAAGCTGTTCAATTGCCCTTATCACCTCTTCAACTGTGATCTCCTCTGTCAAATTCATCAATGGGACATCTTCATCATTTAGACCTGGAATAGAGTCCAAAAAGCTTTCCATCTTGTCACGGTCAAGCTCTTTCCTCCCAAGAAGGTCAGCATAAAAGGACCTCACGACCTCCAGTATCCCTGACCTGGACTTTGTCAAGGAACCTGTACTGTCCTTAAGGCCAATGACCGTTTTAACAGCTACACCTTGTTTGCAGTTCTGGTAAGGGTCAGGCGAGTGGTACTTCCCATAGTCCCTCTCCAGAACCAAAGAGGCATGCCAGTCATATTGACACTTCCTGAGAAGGAGTTTCACTTCGGAGATTGCCCCAGGATCTCCTCCTCTCGAGACAAGAATATCCAGCTTCCTCCGTAAACGTTGGTAGGTCATGTATTTATTAAACTGTTTTCTATTGGCTAGGCCCCTGAAGAATCCAGCGATCCTCTTTTTGGTCAGCTCCCACCACTCAGCCTTGCTGCTACAAAAGTCCAGGATGGTCACCTGTGCCTGAAAGAATTCCTCAAAGGATTGTCTAACATGTTCTTCCTTGAGTAGAGTCGAATTCAATCTCCAGATGCCCTTACCCCTCTGAGGGGCGTCTGAAGCATTCAGGACCACAGATAGCATACAGTGATCAGAGAACTCTACTGCCTGCACCACTGGGGGCGAGAAAGCAGAGGTCTCCTTAAAAAAAAACCTATCTATTCTACTCTGACTATTACCTCGATGAAAGGTGAACCCAGTGTCATCCGGGAGGTGCTTAATGTGCACATCCACAAGACCAGCATCCCTAACCATACTATTTAAAAAAAACGCTATCATATCCCAGCCTGTCCTTGAAGTCCTTCCTGTCCTTGGGCCTAGTTACTGTATTAAAGTCACCTCCAAAGACCACTTGCCGGGATGTAAAAAGAAATGGCTTGATCCTTGCAAAAAGGCATTTCCTGTCCCACTTTGTGTGAGGCCCATAAACATTAATTAGGCGCAGGTCCTGCCCTCCCACAAGGACGTCTAAGACCATACATCTCCCAATCTCCACCTCAATAACCCGCCGGACAGTTACCATGCCGGTTTTAAACAACACCGCCACACCGCCGTAAGGCTCGGCCGCAAGAGACCAGTAAGATGGACCATACCTCCACTCTCTCTTGGCCATATGAATATCTGCCAAGGAGGTGAGCCTAGTCTCTTGCAAAAATAAAATTTCAGCATCTAATTGGCTGAACAAAGAGAAGGCCATAGAACGAGCTCTTACTGACTTAATGCTGGCGACATTTATTGTCACCACTTTTAACGGAGGGGGAACCGCCATTTGGGTTATTGGGTGGATTGCTTCTTAGCTCCCCTCTGCTGCTCATCACCAGAAGCCTCTCTCTTTCTTGAGGCCGCCTCAAACTCCATTTCGGAATCAGAACTTCGCTCCGAAGAAGCTCCAGATGAAGAGATATCCCAATTAGAGGACCTATAATGGTTGGAGACAGGCACCGGAGCCCGTTCCGTCCTCACCACCTGCTTCTTCCGCTTTCCAACCTTCCTTCTCTCCTCCAGGTACTGCAGGTGAGCTTCAGAGATGCCCTCATCTTTTGTTTTTTTCTGTGAAGTCTTTCCACAAGACTTCCTTACAGAGGAAGAAGCGACCTTTTTAGTACCCGCTACCACTCCTGGTGGGGGGGGGGTGCTCCCTTTGAATCAGACTTAGGAGGGGTAGACTCCTGGGGGGTAACTGACTCGGGGGGCACAGACTTGGAAGCTTCCGACACAAGAGGAGGGGATACAGTAGGCTGGGGGGACACAGAGACAGATACAGAAGGAATACTTACAGACACAGGAGGGGTGGCCACAGGAAGTGGAGAGGGATCCTGAGCAGGAGCAGGGGAGTCAGTCACCGCAGAGGAGGATGGTACACCAGGGGCATCACCCTCCATCCTGTCCAGCCTTGACATGTCATCAATTACCTCCTTCTCCATATTGTGCCAGACTTCAGGACATCTGCTATAGGGGTGGCCAAGGCGCAGGCACAGGTTGCACCTGATCATCTCGGTGCAGTCCCTGGCCATATGACCCTGACCCCGACACACTGAACATATCAAGGCTGAACAGGAAGAGCTCAAATGCCCCTTTTCTCCACAGCGGTGACACAGCTTCGGCTGACCAGGGTAGAAAATAGTCATCCTATCCCTCCCTATAAAAGCTGAGGAGGGCAGGTGACGGACAACATTCCCATCCCTGGCCAACCTGACTGTAACTGACCAACCCCCAGTCCAGATGTTACGCTCATCAAGGATTTTGCTGGGCTTAGTCAATACCTCACCATAATTCTTTAACCAGACCTCTAAATCTCGAGCAGGAACACTCTCATTAGTGAGAATAATTGTGATTTTTTTCACTGTAGACCTTTGTGAAACTGCCACTGGGGCCAGACCTTCCCATTCGGGTCTTGACCTGCACCGAGCCTCATATCTCTCCCAGAACAGGTCAAGACCCTCTGGCCTGGTGAAACTAATAGTATATTCCCGGCTCCCAGCAACATGTATTAGGGCATACAGATCGTTTGCCCCAAAACCCATCTCCAAAATCATGTCCACCACCACACGCCGTGCTGGAGGGATTGCAACACCTTCCCATTTAAGAATCACTACATTTCGTCTTGGACCCCCAGCAGAAGCCAGAGACCCAAGACCAGATCCTGGGGTGCTCAAGGTGGTAGGTCGCAGGGGGAAAACCCTCTTGGGGGCGGAGCTACCAGGAGCAGAGCGTACCACCTGAGCAAATGTAGGCTTATCAGGGCCAAGGCCCCACACTGATGTCACATTAGTCTGTACATTACAATTATTATTATTATTATTATTATTATCTGCTGGAATGGAGTTGGTAGGACTGTCCATCACACTTGTGCTGGGACGATTTTTATCAGTCACACAAACATTCACATTCCCATCAGGAATAGTCACAGTTTCTGATGTAATACCAGCTGTCTCCTGAAGCTGTGCTGTAGAGTCTTCAGCAGCTGTGGGACAAACAGCTTTAGACTCAGCTAAAGGGGGGTTAATTGGATCTGCTGAATGTTGTAGTTCCTCTGCAGGAATGTCATTTTTTAAATGCATTTTTTGCTGCACTGCAGCATCAGCATGTACAGCATTGCTACGCATGGTACTAGCAGCCCGATTGTCACTGGGCACATTGTCTGTATCAGTCACAGTGTTCACAAAAACAGTTTTATGCACCACATGAGGCTTGACAGGCTTTACCTTGTCAGGCACATTATCAGCAATGTCCTCTTCATGAAACACCAACTGATCCACCCGCACAGGAGACTCCATTGCCTGGATGGCCCTGAGCATGCCTCCTGAGTCCTGGGAAGGCATGGGGCTGCTTACCTCTCCCTGAGGGGGCAGGGGGTCTGAACTGGGGGTCTCCTCCTCCACCTCCATTTTTGTCATCCTGGCAAACCTTCTGTCATTACAGAAATTTTCCTTAAAGGGCCCATCTCTGCCTTCCATCATGGCCACAATGGTTTCTTGGTGTTCAACCCGGACCTTGGCCAGTTGGATCTCCGGATCCATGGATCCACGTCTCTGGCTATGCAAGCCCTCACGCTGCCTTCTCAAGCGCTTCACCTCCGCTCTGAGCTTGTAGAGCTTGTCTCTTTCCCTATTCAGGACCTTAATCCCGGCCACCACTCGCTCCCGGATGGCCTCGGAACCTTCATCCTCACCAGGGGTAGAGAGATCCCTAGCCATGGTTTGTACAGGGGCAGGTATGTTACCTGATGGCCCAGGAGATGGCTGAGAGCTTCCAGCAGGAGAGGCCCTGCTGGCCTCCATGGCTTCCCCAGAAAGGAGCCAGGAGAGCTGGGAGAGATTTCACCACCACTCCCCTCTCACACGGATCACCCAGAGCAGCTCCAGACAGCTTCCTCCTGACACACCTGTGCTCCAATGATGGGTGGGGCACTATTCCTCCCACTGACACCAATGATGGGGCACTATTCCTCCCACTGATACCAATGATGGGACACTATTCCTCCCACTGACACCAATGATGGGGCACTATTCCACCCACTGACACCAATGATGGGGCAATATTCCTCCCACTGACACCAATGATGGGGCACTATTCCTCCCACTGATACCAATGATGGGACACTATTCCTTCCACTGACACTAATGATGGGGCACTATTCCTCCCACTGATACCAATGATGGGACACTATTCCTCCCACTGACACCAATGATGGGACACTATTCCTCCCACTGACACCAATGATGGGACACTCTTCCTCCCACTGACACCAATGATGGGACACTCTTCCTCCCACTGACACCAAAGATGGGACACTCTTCCTCCCACTGACACCAAAGATGGGACACTCTTCCTCCCACTGACACCAATGATGGGACACTCTTCCTCCCACTGACACCAAAGATGGGACACTCTTCCTCCCACTGACACCAAAGATGGGACACTATTCCTCCCACTGACACCAATGATGGGACACTCTTCCTCCCACTGACACCATTGATGGGACACTATTCCTCCCACTGACACCAATGATGGGACACTCTTCCTCCCACTGACACCAATGATGGGACACTCTTCCTCCCACTGACACCAAAGATGGGACACTATTCCTCCCACTGACAGCATCGATGGGGCAGAATCCCTTCCATTGAAACCAATGATGAGGCGCTATTCCTCCCACTGACACCAAAGATAGGGCATTGTTTACTCCCACTGGATGCCAAGACATTTTCTACTTCCACAGGCCACAGTTTGGCCCCCCTAAAATCTGAAGGACTGTAAACTGGCCTCTTGTTTAGAAAGTTTGGAAACCCCTGGTATAAACTATTGTTGGTGCTCGTTAGGCCAGGGGCACCCCAGCCCCCGGGGGATGTCTCTGTCATGGTGCTCAGGGGTGGAACCAGTGTCCATAGTGCTCCAGTAAGTCCAGCCTATGCTGGGTAGGTGTGAGTACAGGTTCCCCCCCATCATGAAGCTGTACACATGGAGGACATGCAGCCCGGCATTCTACACAACATGTCTACATTCATTTTCTGGAGCAGCCATAGTTATCTTCCTTCTAGTGATGGACCACAGAATCCAGCAGTGCTCACCCCATATGTGTACATGCACAGAGGTGTGTACCAGCACGCCAGTGAGGGAGGGTGAACACTGCTAAACTTGGTTGGCATCATGAGCCCAACTTCATGAAATAAGGTGCTGGGTGTAATTCACCTGGTTGTAGCCTTGTGCCCTCAGGCATGGCTCTGCACACTATATCTACCAGGTATGGGAACCCATGACCTGCCCTATAGGATCCTATAGTGTCACACATACAACTAGAGCCACACAGACACAATTTCTTTGTGTCTCCAGCAGCCTCTGTCCTCCATCCTCCCACTTGCCCCCACCCTCTCCTCTGTGTGCGGAGGATGCCGGGAGACGTTTGCTAGAAGTGTGTAGGCGACAAGACTCTATAAATAGCCGTGTCTCTCAGTCTGATCATTGCACCAATCTCTATACTCCACAATCCATCATCCGGGGATGTGCGGCCCGCAACGTGTACACCCCAAACACGCACACCCCGTACATACTTCACCAATAAACTGCCATGTACCATCTATGTACCCTCTATGTACCAACCATGTATCCTCTATGTACTATCCATGTACCCTCTATGTACTAACCATGTACCCTCTATGTACCAACCATGTATCCTCTATGTACTACCCATGTACCCTCTATGTACCAACCATCTACCCTCTATGTACCAACCATCTACCCTCTATGTACCAACCATGTACCCTCTATGTACTAACCATGTACCCTCTATGTACCAACCATCTACCCTCTATGTACCAACCATCTACCCTCTATGTACCAACCATGTACCCTCTATGTACTATCCATGTACCCTCTATGTACTATCCATGTACCCTCTATGTACTATCCATGTACCCTCTATGTACCAACCATGTACCATCTATGTACCAACCATGTACCCTCTATGTACCAACCATGTACCCTCTATGTACTATCCATGTACCCTCTATGTACTATCCATGTACCCTCTATGTACCAACCATGTACCATCTATGTACCAACCATGTACCCTCTATGTACTATCCATGTACCCTCTATGTACTATCCATGTACCCTCTATGTACCAACCATGTACCCTCTATGTACCAACCATGTACCATCTATGTACCAACCATGTACCCTCTATGTACCAACCATGTACCCTCTATGTACCAACCATGTACCCTCTATGTACTATCCATGTACCCTCTATGTACCAACCATGTACCCTCTATGTACCAACTATGTACCCTCTATGTACCAACCATGTACCCTCTATGTACCAACCATGTACCCTC
Source organism: Lithobates septentrionalis (assembly GCA_037952835.1). Lineage (NCBI taxonomy): Eukaryota > Metazoa > Chordata > Amphibia > Anura > Ranidae > Lithobates > Lithobates septentrionalis. The sequence goes on from JBBDGP010004920.1 coordinate 60,240, forward strand.
TATGTACTATCCATGTACCCTCTATGTACCAACCATGTACCCTCTATGTACTATCCATGTACCCTCTATGTACTATCCATGTACCCTCTATGTACTATCCATGTACCCTCTATGTACTATCCATGTACCCTCTATGTACCAACCATGTACCCTCTATGTACTATCCATGTACCCTCTATGTACTATCCATGTACCCTCTATGTACTATCCATGTACCCTCTATGTACCAACCATGTACCATCTATGTACCAACCATGTACCCTCTATGTACCAACCATGTACCCTCTATGTACTATCCATGTACCCTCTATGTACTATCCATGTACCCTCTATGTACCAACCATGTACCATCTATGTACCAACCATCTACCCTCTATGTACCAACCATGTACCCTCTATGTACTATCCATGTACCCTCTATGTACTATCCATGTACCCTCTATGTACTATCCATGTACCCTCTATGTACCAACCATGTACCATCTATGTACCAACCATGTACCCTCTATGTACCAACCATGTACCCTCTATGTACTATCCATGTACCCTCTATGTACTCTCTATGTACTAACCATGTACCCTCTATGTACCAACCATGTATCCTCTATGTACTATCCATGTACCCTCTATGTACCAACCATCTACCCTCTATGTACCAACCATCTACCCTCTATGTACCAACCATGTACCCTCTATGTACTATCCATGTACCCTCTATGTACTATCCATGTACCCTCTATGTACTATCCATGTACCCGCTATGTACCAACCATGTACCATCTATGTACCAACCATGTACCCTCTATGTACCAACCATGTACCCTCTATGTACCAACCATGTACCCTCTATGTACTATCCATGTACCCTCTATGTACTATCCATGTACCCTCTATGTACCAACCATGTACCCTCTATGTACCAACCATGTACCATCTACACTACCGTTCAAAAGTTTGGGGTCACATTGAAATGTCCTTATTTTTGAAGGAAAAGCACTGTACTTTTAAATGAAGCTAACTTTAAACTAGTCCTAACTTTAAACAAATATACTCTATACATTGCTAATGTGGTAAATGACTATTCTAACTGCAAATGTCTAGTTTTTGGTGCAATATCTACATAGGTGTATAAAGGCCCATTTCCAGCAACTATCACTCCAGTGTTCTAATGGTACAATGTGTTTGCTCATTGGCTCAGAAGGCTAATTGATGATTAGCAAACCCTTGTGCAATCATGTTCACACATCTAAAAACAGTCTAGCTCCTTCCAGAAGCTACAAAACTGACCTTCCTGTGAGCAGATTGAGTTTCTGGAGCATCACATTTGTGGGGTCAATTAAACGCTCAAAATGGCCAGAAAAAGAGAACTTTCATCTGAAACTCGACAGTCTATTCTTGTTCTTAGAAATGAAGGCTATTCCATGCGAGAAATTGCAAAGAAATTAAAGATTTCCTACAACGGTGTGTACTACTCCCTTCAGAGGACAGCACAAACAGGCTCTAACCAGAGTAGAAAAAGAAGTGGGAGGCCGCGTTGCGCAACTAAGCAAGAAGATAAGCACATTAGAGTCTCTAGTTTGAGAAACAGACGCCTCACAGGTCCCCAACTGGCATCTTCATTAAATAGTACCCGCAAAACACCAGTGTCAACATCTACAGTGAAGAGGCGGCTGCGGGATTTTGGGCTTCAGGGCAGAGTGGCAAAGAAAAAGCCATATCTGAGACTGGCCAATAAAAGAAAAAGATTAAGATGGGCAAAAGAACACAGACATTGGACAGAGGAAGACTGGAAAAAAGTGTTGTGGACGGATGAATCCAAGTTTGAGGTGTTTGGATCACAAAGAAGAACGTTTGTGAGACGCAGAACAAATGAAAAGATGCTGGAAGAATGCCTGACGCCATCTGTTAAGCATGGTGGAGGTAATGTGATGGTCTGGGGTTGCTTTGGTGCTGGTAAGGTGGGAGCTTTGTACAGGGTAAAAGGGATTCTGAATAAGGAAGGCTATCACTCCATTTTGCAACGCCATGCCATACCCAGTGGACAGCGCTTGATTGGAGCCAATTTCATCCTACAACAGGACAATGACCCTAAACACACCTCCAAATTGTGCAAGAACTATTTACAGCAGAAGCAGGCAGCTGGTATTCTATCGGTAATGGAGTGGCCAGCACAGTCACCAGATCTGAACCCCATTGAGCTGTTGTGGGAGCAGCTTGACCATATGGTACGCCAGAAGTGCCCATCCAACCAATCCAACTTGTGGGAGCTGCTTCTAGAAGCGTGGGGTGCAATTTCTCCAGCTTACCTCAATAAATTAACAGCTAGAATGCCAAAGGTGTGCAATGCTGTAATTGCTGCAAAAGGAGGATTCTTTGATGAAAGCAACGTTTGATGTAAAAACAATGTTATTTCAAATACAAATCATTATTTCTAACCTTGTCAATGTCTTGACTCTATTTTCTATTCATTTCACAACGTATGGTGGTGAATAAGTGTGACTTTTCATGGAAAACACACAATTGTTTGGGTGACCCCAAACTTTTGAACGGTAGTGTATGTACCAACCATGTACCCTCTATGTACCAACCATGTACCCTCTATGTACTATCCATGTACCCTCTATGTACCAACCATGTACCCTCTATGTACCAACTATGTACCCTCTATGTACCAACCATGTACCCTCTATGTACCAACCATGTACCCTCTATGTACCAACCATGTACCCTCTATGTACTATCCATGTACCCTCTATGTACCAACCATGTACCCTCTATGTACTATCCATGTACCCTCTATGTACCAACCATGTACCCTCTATGTACTATCCATGTACCCTCTATGTACTATCCATGTACCCTCTATGTACTATCCATGTACCCTCTATGTACCAACCATGTACCCTTTATGTACTATCCATGTACCATCTATGTACTAACCACATACCATCAATGTACTAACCACGTACCATCAATGTACTAACCACGTACCATCAATGTACTAACCACGTACCATCTATGTACTAACCACGTAACATCTATGTACTAACCACGTACCATCTATGTACTAACCACGTACCATCTATGTACTAACCACGTACCATCTATGTACTAACCACGTACCATCTATGTACTAACCACGTACCATCTATGTACTAACCACGTACCATCTATGTACTAACCACTTACCATCTATGTACTAACCACGTACCATCTATGTACTAACCATGTACCCTCTATGTACTAGCCATGTACCATCTGTGTACTATCCATGTACCCTCTATGTACTAGTCATGTACCATCTGTGTACTATCCATGTACCCTCTATGTACTATCCATGTACCCTCTATGTACTATCCATGTACCCTCTATATACTATCCATGTACCCTCTATGTACTATCCATGTACCATCTATGTACCAACCATGTACCCTCTATGTACTATCCATGTACCATCTCTATGTACTATACATGTACCCTCTATGTATTATCCATGTACCCTCTATGTACCATCCATGTACCCTCTATGTACTATCCATGTACCCTCTATGTACTCTCCATGCACCTTCTATGTACCAACCATATATCGTCTATGTACCAAACATGTAACCTCTATGTACTATCCGTGTACCAACCATGTACCCTCTATGTACCATCTATGTACTATCCATGTACCCTCTATGTACCAACCGTGTACCCTCTATGTACCAACCATGTAGCCTCTATGTACTATCCGTGTGCCAACCATGTACCCTTTATGCAGCATCTATGTACTATCCATGTACCCTCTATGTACCAACCATGTACCCTCTATATATTATCCATGATGTACCCTCTATGTACCAACCATGTACCCTCTATGTACTATCCATGTACTATCCATGTACCCTCTATGTACTATCCATGTGCCCTCTATGTACTATCTATGTACCCTCTATGTACTATCCATGTTCCCTTTATGTACCAACCATGTACCCTCTATGTACCAACCATGTAACCTCTATGTACTATCCGTGTACCAACCATGTACCACCTATGTACTATCCATGTATCCTCTTTGTACCAACCATGTACCCTCTATGTATTATCCATGATGTACCCTCTATGTACTATCCATGTACTATCTGTGTACTATCCATGTACCCTCTATGTCCTATCCATGTACCCTCTATGTACCAACCATGTACCCTCTATGTACTATCCATGTACACTCTGTGTACTTTCCATGTACCCCCTATGTACCATCCATGTACCCTCTAACTACTACTTATGTACCCTCTATGTACCATCCATGTATCAACCATGTACCATACATGTACCCTCTATGTACTATCCATGCACCCTCTATGCACCAACCATGTACCCTCTATGTACCATCCATGTACCATCTATGTACCCCCTATGTACTATCCATGTACCCTCTACGTACTATCCATGTACCCTCTACATACTATCCATGTACCCTCTATGTACTATCCATGTAACCGCTATGTACTATCCGTGTGCCAACCATGTACCCTTTATGCACCATCTATGTACTATCCATGTACCCTCTATGTACCAACCATGTACCCTCTATATATTATCCATGATGTACCCTCTATGTACCAACCATGTACCCTCTATGTACTATCCATGTACTATCCATGTACCCTCTATGTACTATCCATGTGCCCTCTATGTACTATCTATGTACCCTCTATGTACTATCCATGTACCCTCTATGTACCAACCATGTACCCTCTATGTACCAACCATGTAACCTCTATGTACTATCCGTGTACCAACCATGTACCATCTATGTACTATCCATGTACCCTCTATGTACTATCCATGTATCCTCTTTGTACCAACCATGTACCCTCTATGTATTATCCATGATGTACCCTCTATGTACTATCCACGTACTATCTGTGTACTATCCATGTACCCTCTATGTCCTATCCTTGTACCCTCTATGTACCAACCATGTACCCTCTATGTACTTTCCATGTACCCCCTATGTCCCATCCATGTACCCTCTAACTACTACTTATGTACCCTCTATGTACTATCCATGTACCATCTATGTACCATCCATGTATTAACCATGTACCATACATGTACCCTCTATGTACTATCCATGCACCCTCTATGCACCAACCATGTACCCTCTATGTACCATCCATGTACCATCTATGCACTATCCATGTACCCTCTATGTACCCCCTATGTACTATCCATGTACCCTCTACGTACTATCCATGTACTATCCATGTAACCTCTATGTACTATCCATGTGTCCTTTATGTACTATCTATGTACCCTCTATGTACTATCCATGTACCCTCTATGTACCAACCATGTACCCTCTATGTACCAACCATGTAACCTCTATGTACTATCCGTGTACCAACCATGTACCATCTATGTACTATACACGTACCTTCTATGTACTATCCATGTATCCTCTTTGTACCAACCATGTACCCACTATGTATTATCCATGATGTACCCTCTATGTACTATCCATGTACTATCTGTGTACTATCCATGTACCCTCTATGTCCTATTCATGTACCCTCTATGTACCAACCATGTACCCTCTATGTACTATCCATGTACCCTCTATGTACTTTCCATGTACCCCCTATGTACCATCCATGTACCCTCTAACTACTACTTATGTACCCTCTATGTACCATCCATGTACCATCTATGTACCATCCATGTATCAACCATGTACAGTACCATACATCTACCCTCTATGTACTATCCATGCACCCTCTATGCACCAACCATGTACCCTCTATGTACCATCCATGTACCATCTATGTACTATCCATGTACCCTCTATGTACCCCCTATGTACTATCCATGTACCCTCTACGTACTATCCATGTACCCTCTATGTACTATCCATGTACCCTCCATGTACCAACCATGTACCATCCATGTACCAACTATGTACTATCTATGTACTATCCATGTACCGACTATGTACCAACCATGTACCATCTATGCACTATCCATGTACCAACCACATACCAACCATTTACCCTCTATGTATTATCCATGTATCCTCTATTTCCTATACATGTACCATCTATGTACCAACCATGTACCCTCTATGTACTATCCATGTACCCTCTATGTACTATCCATGTACCATTCATGTACCAACCATGTACCATCTATGTACCCTCTATGTACTATCCATGTACCCTCCATGTATCAACCATGTACCAACCATGTACCATCTGTGTACTATCCATGTACCCTCTATGTGATATTCATGTACCATCTATAGACCATCCATGTACCCTCTATGTACTATCCATGTACCATCTATGTACCAACCATGTACCCTCTATATATTATCCATGATGTACCCTCTATGTACCAACCATGTACCCTCTATGTACTATCCATGTACTATCCATGTACCCTCTATGTACTATCTATGTACCCTCTATGTACTATCCATGTACCCTCTATGTACCAACCATGTACCCTCTATGTACCAACCATGTACCCTCTATGTACCAACCATGTAACCTCTATGTACTATCCGTGTACCAACCATGTACCATCTATGTACTATCCACGTACCCTCTATGTACTATCCATGTATCCTCTTTGTACCAACCAGGTACCCTCTATGTATAACCCATGATGTACCCTCTATGTACTATCCATGTACTATCTGTGTACTATCCATGTACCCTCTATGTCCTATCCATGTACCCTCTATGTACCAACCATGTAACCTCTATGTACTTTCCATGTACCCCCTATGTACCATCCATGTACCCTCTAACTACTATTTATGTACCCTCTATGTACCATCCATGTACCATCTATGTACCATCCATCTATCAACCATGTACCATCCATGTACCATCCATGTACCAACCATGTACCATCTATGCACTATCCATGTACCAACCACATACCAACCATTTACCCTCTATGTATTATCCATGTATCCTCTATGTCCTATCCATGTACCATCTATGTACCAACCATGTACCCTCTATGTACTATCCATGAACCCTCTATGTACTATCCATGTACCATTCATGTACCAACCATGTACCATCTATGTACCCTCTATGTACTATCCATGTACCCTCCATGTATCAACCATGTACCAACCATGTACCATCTGTGTACTATCCATGTACCCTCTATGTGATATTCATGTACCATCTATAGACCATCCATGTACCATCCATGTACCATCTATGTACCATTCTCTATGTACTATCTATGTACCCTCAATATACCAACCATGTACCAACCATGTACCCTCTATGTACTATCCATGTACCCTCTATGTACTATCTATGTCCCCTTTATGTACTATCTATGTACCCTCTATGTACTATCCATGTACCCTCTATGTACTATCCATGTACCCTCTATGTGATATTCATGTACCATCTATAGACCATCCATGTACCATCCATGTACCATCTATGTACCATTCTCTATGTACTATCTATGTACCCTCAATATACCAACCATGTACCAACCATGTACCCTCTATGTACTATCCATGTACCCTCTATGTACTATCTATGTCCCCTTTATGTACTATCTATGTACCCTCTATGTACTATCCATGTACCCTCTATGTACTATCCATGTACCCTCTATGTGATATTCATGTACCATCTATAGACCATCCATGTACCATCCATGTACCATCTATGTACCATTCTCTATGTACTATCTATGTACCCTCAATATACCAACCATGTACCAACCATGTACCCTCTATGTACTATCCATGTACCCTCTATGTACTATCTATGTCCCCTTTATGTACTATCTATGTACCCTCTATGTACCAACCATGTACCCTCTATGTACCAACCATGTAACCTCTATGTACTATCCGTGTACCAACCATGTACCATCTATGTACTATCCACGTACCCTCTATGTACTATCCATGTATCCTCTTTGTACCAACCATGGACCCTCTATATATTATCCATGATGTACCCTCTATGTACCAACCATGTACCCTCTATGTACTATCCATGTACCCTCTATGTACTATCTATGTCCCCTTTATGTACTATCTATGTACCCTCTATGTACTATCCATGTACCCTCTATTTACCAACCATGTACCCTCTATGTACCAACCATGTAACCTCTATGTACTATCCGTGTACCAACCATGTACCATCTATGTACTATCCACGTACCCTCTATGTACTATCCATGTATCCTCTTTGTACCAACCATGTACCCTCTATGTATTATCCATGATGTACCCTCTATGTACTATCCATGTACTATCTGTGTACTATCCATGTACCCTCTATGTCCTATCCATGTACCCTCTATGTACCAGCCATGTACCCTCTATGTACTATCCATGTACCCCCTATTTACCATCCATGTACCCTCTAACTACTACTTATGTACCCTCTATGTACCATCCATGTATCAACCATGTACCATACATGTACCCTCTATGTACCATCTATGTACTATCCATGTACCCTCTATGTACCCCCTAGGTACTATCCATGTACCCTCTACGTACTATCCATGTACCCTCCATGTACCAACCATGTACCATCCATGTACCAACCATGTACCATCTATGCACTATCCATGTACCAACCACATACCAACCACTTACCCTCTATGTATTATCCATGTATTCTCTATGTACTATCTATGTACCATCTATGTACCAACCATGTACCCTCTATGTACCATCCATGTACCATCTAACTACTACTTATGTACCCTCTATGTACCATCCATGTACCATCTATGTACCATCCATGTATCAACCATGTACCATACATGTACCCTCTATGTACTATCCATGCACCCTCTATGCACCAACCATGTACCCTCTATGTACCATCCATGTACCATCTATGTACTATCCATGTACCCTCTATGTACCCCCTTTGTACTATCCATGTACCCTCTATGTACTATCCATGTACCATTCATGTACCAACCATGTACCATCTATGTACCCTCTATGTACTATCCATGTACCCTCCATGTATCAACCATGTACCAACCATGTACCATCTGTGTACTATCCATGTACCCTCTATGTGATATTCATGTACCATCTGTAGACCATCCATGTACCATCTATGTACCATCTATGTACCATCCATGCATTCTCTATGTACTATCTATGTACCCTCAATATACCAACCATGTACAATCTATGTACCACCCATGCATCCTCCATGTACCATCTTTGTATCTTCTATGTACCATCTTTGTGCCATTTATGTATCATCTTGGTACAATCCATGTATCCTCTATGTACCATCTTTGCATCTTTTATGTACCATCCTTGTGCCAGTGTTGTACCCTCTAAGTCCCATCAACGTACCCTCTATTGACCCTCAATGTACCATACATGTACCCTCTATGCACCATCTTTGTACCCTCTTTGTACCATCCATTTACCCTCTATGTACCATCTTTGTATCTATTATGTACCATCTTTTTACCATCCATGTACCCTCTGTGTACTATCTTTGTACCATCCATTTACCCTTTATGTACCATGTTTGTATATTCTATGTACCATCTTTGTGCCATCTATGTACCATCTTTGTACCGTCCATGATCTTTGTGCCATTTATGTATCATCTTGGTACCATCCATGTATTCTCTATGTACCATCTTTCCAACTTTTATGTACCATCTTTGTATTTTTTATGTACCATCTTTGTACCATCCATGTATCATCTTGGTACCATCCATATACCCTCTGTGTACCATCTTCCTACCATCCAGGCATATGGAAAAATGCAGCGCATGTACAAATGAATATAGGTCTTTAAAATGGTGAAACAGTCAAGAAATAACTAATTGACCACAGGTGCCTTGAAACACAAACGTCCATAGATGGATGTAAATGTCCAACCGCACAGGAGGTATAAGTACTCCAAGGGGTGGTGATGGTCTGATGGTTGTCAGAAAACACCTGGCATCATACAGCGACTTCCCAACGGAGAAACCGGGTCCCAATGGGTCATTCAGAGAAAGTGCAAAAAAAGCCTCTTACCAGATCCTGTGGATTCCCATGTCAGCGACAGGGAATCGCATGCGCAGTTTGTCACAAATGACGTGGAATGGGAGCTCAGGAATCGCCAATCTCTTGGATTGTGGTCTGTATGGATCTCGGCCGGCAACCGGATGGGTCCTCACAACGAACCGTCCTCACACCGAACCGTCCCAGCATGCATCAGAAGTTTCACAAACGGTCCCCCGAAAGGAGCAGTTGGAGGGACTGGATCTCATGCGGTAAATGTGGAGACAAAAAGAATGTGCCTCCACATGGTGCAGATAAAAAAGGGTGTTTTTATTGACAAAAACGACCATACACAAATAAAAGCGTGATCACGGTGGATAAAAACAAATGGGCAACAAAGAGAGTGGTGTATGTACCCGACGCGTTTCGACCTAGGGGTCTTCAACAGGGGCATGACCATTTGTTGCATTTGGTTCCACCATATACAGTTTGATGTGATCTGCACCGCACTTTGGCTTGTTTTATCATTTTTAATGTGAGTGTGATGTTAGAAGATTGCAGTGGTTTTAATAAAGAGTGAAACTGGTTTACACTATTGGAGCACTCATTTGTTTCTTTCATGTGGACCTCATGTTCAAACTATCACCGTGGGAACAACGATTGATCCTATTACCCTGGTGTGGTAAACAAGCGATTGTTGCCGTGCATGAGAGTGCTGGCAATATTAGTCGGTGAGTGTTATTCTTGAGGGAGTGGAAGCACCGTGCACTAAGGGAGAGGTGGAAGATTCACATTATCACCCTGTTGCATCAAGATTGTTCACTTCTCAGGACACTATCTATCACGTGTGATGTCATGTCGTTTTTTGGACTGATTTTTGAAAGGGATGTTATTGTATTTGATTTATGCTAATGCATGCTTGGCATAAATGTATTGCACCTTTATCACTGGAGTTGCATTACTATTATCATTATCATTATTATTTAGTATTTGGGAGCATTATATAGTGAGAGAGTCACACCATCACTGGATTGAAGCTTCACCCATAGTTTATTGAGTGTGTTATTAATATATGGTTTCTTGCACTTATAATCTTTTTGTTTTTTCAATTTTGCATTTATGTTCACAGCTTTGAATGCACTAAGTCATTAGGACTCCTTTGGGGGGTCACACCATCACTGGTTTGAAGCACATGAATATTTTCATTGATCTGTAGAGCCTCTTATTTTTTCTCTGAGTGCCTGTAGGAAATTTGTGACAGTATAGGCACACTGGAATTAATATTTTTTTGGACAATTTTTTGTTTTAAAGGGGCAGCTTCGCACTAATTGTGGGGAACTGGTTCACCACGCTATTTTTATTTTACTATATATACACATATATGGTATTGTGACCTTCAGTCTTTATTTTAGCAGGCGCGGTGGAGATATTATTGGTGGGGAGGACAGTGTCCTTTAATATCTTTATATACATATAATGTATAATATCTGTATGATTGATCTCCATGTATACAATGTAACCAATATCTGTATTATTGATCCCCATGTATATAATGTATAATATCTGTATGATTGATCTCCATGTATATAATGTATAATATCTGTATGATTGATCTCCATGTATATAATGTATAATATCTGTATGATTGATCTCCATGTATACAATGTAACCAATATCTGTATTATTGATCTCCAGGTATATAATGTATAATATCTGTATGATTGATCTCCATGTATATAATGTATAATATCTGTATGATTGATCCCCATGTATATAATGTATAATATCTGTATGATTGATCTCCAGGTATATAATGTATAATATCTGTATGATTGATCTCCAGGTATATAATGTATAATATCTGTATGATTGATCTCCAGGTATATAATGTATAATATCTGTATGATTGATCTCCAGGTATATAATGTATAATATCTGTATTATTGATCTCCAGGTATATAATGTAACCGATCCATGGACGATGTACAGGGGATGATGTCACCATACATGTATATTATATAAAATGTGGAACCTTCATGTTGGTGACAGCGGGTAACACGTGGTTGTAGGTGAGTCATGACGTCATATTGGGGGGTGACCTCATACATAAGGGGGGGGGGGGGGGTGCACCATTTCGGTACCGGGGCCCCTCTGCAGCACTCGGTATCCATAGGCAGAGCTGTCCGGTTGGGGGAGTTTTCCTCGCCGTGTGATTGGACGATCAGCCCCCAAATCAGATCGGTGGGAGATCAGATCGCCCCCCCTCCTCCCCCTCCTCCTCCGCCGTAGGCGGGGCTCTGTCCGCGGTGCTGAATCGGCGGCGTCACGTGACTCGTTGCCAGCTCCGGGGCTCCGATCATCACCGGGGCGGGGAGGGGGGGAGGAGTGTCCGTTGCTCGGGTGTAGCCGGTTGGGGGGCGGGGGCGGACGGGGCCACACACGATGCAGCGGCTCCGGTTGAACGAAGCTCACGCCGTGTACCTGGGGCAGCTGGCCCGGAAGGACGGGATCCGGCGGGGGGTTCTGAGTAAGCGGAGCTCCGATAACACCCGCTGGCAGAGCCGCAGCTTCTCCCTCCTCCATAACCTTCTATTCTGCTTCGACTCCGACACCTCCGGCCGGCCCTGTGCCCTCTACCTACTGGAGGGATGTACGTGTGAGCGGGGGGCCAAGGGGGGCCCCGACCGACAGGTGAGACATACAGGGGGGCCCCGACCGACAGGTGAGACATACAGGGGGGCCCCGACCGACAGGTGAGACATACAGGGGGGCCAAGGGGGGCCCCGACCGACAGGTGAGACATACAGGGGGGCCAAGGGGGGCCCCGACCGACAGGTGAGACATACAGGGGGGCCAAGGGGGGCCCCGACCGACAGGTGAGACATACAGGGGGGCCCCGACCGACAGGTGAGACATACAGGGGGGCCCCGACCGACAGGTGAGACATACAGGGGGGCCCCGACCGACAGGTGAGACATACCGGGGGGCCAAGGGGGGCCCCGACCGACAGGTGAGACATACAGGGGGGCCCCGACCGACAGGTGAGACATACAGGGGGGCCCCGACCGACAGGTGAGACACACAGGGGGGCCAAGGGGGGCCCCGACCGACAGGTGAGACACACAGGGGGGCCCTGTGCCCTCTACCTACTGGAGGGATGTACGTGTGAGCGGGGGGCCAAGGGGGGCCCCGACCGACAGGTGAGACATACAGGGGGGCCCCGACCGACAGGTGAGACATACAGGGGGGCCCCGACCGACAGGTGAGACATACAGGGGGGCCAAGGGGGGCCCCGACCGACAGGTGAGACACACAGGGGGGCCCTGTGCCCTCTACCTACTGGAGGGATGTACGTGTGAGCGGGGGGCCAAGGGGGGCCCCGACCGACAGGTGAGACATACAGGGGGGCCCCGACCGACAGGTGAGACATACAGGGGGGCCCCGACCGACAGGTGAGACATACAGGGGGGCCAAGGGGGGCACAGGGGGGCCCTGTGCCCTCTACCTACTGAAGGGATGTACGTGTGAGCGGGGGGCCAAGGGGGGCCCCGACCGACAGGTGAGACATACAGGGGGGCCCCGACCGACAGGTGAGACATACCGGGGGGGCCCCGACCGACAGGTGAGACACACAGGGGGGTCCTGTGCCCTCTACCTACTGGAGGGATGTACGTGTGAGCGGGGGGCCAAGGGGGGCCCCGACCGACAGGTGAGACCTACAGGGGGGCCCTATATACAGGGGGGCCCCGACCGACAGGTGAGACATACCGGGGGGCCCTGTGCCCTCTACCTACTGGAGGGATGTACGTGTGAGCGGGGGGCCAAGGGGGGCCCGACCGACAGGTGAGACATACAGGGGGGCCCCGACCGACAGGTGAGACACACAGGGGGGCCCTGTGCCCTCTACCTACTGGAGGGATGTACGTGTGAGCGGGGGGCCAAGGGGGGCCCCGACCGACAGGTGAGACACACAGGGGGGCCAAGGGGGGCCCCGACCGACAGGTGAGACACACAGGGGGGCCAAGGGGGGCCCCGACCGACAGGTGAGACATACAGGGGGGCCCCGACCGACAGGTGAGACATACAGGGGGGCCCCGACCGACAGGTGAGACACACAGGGGGGCCAAGGGGGGCCCCGACCGACAGGTGAGACCTACAAGGGGGCCCTATATACAGGGGGGCCCCGACCGACAGGTGAGACATACCGGGGGGCCCTGTGCCCTCTACCTACTGGAGGGATGTACGTGTGAGCGGGGGGCCAAGGGGGGCCCGACCGACAGGTGAGACATACAGGGGGGCCCCGACCGACAGGTGAGACACACAGGGGGGCCCTGTGCCCTCTACCTACTGGAGGGATGTACGTGTGAGCGGGGGGCCAAGGGGGGCCCCGACCGACAGGTGAGACACACAGGGGGGCCAAGGGGGGCCCCGACCGACAGGTGAGACACACAGGGGGGCCAAGGGGGGCCCCGACCGACAGGTGAGACATACAGGGGGGCCCCGACCGACAGGTGAGACATACAGGGGGGCCCCGACCGACAGGTGAGACACACAGGGGGGCCAAGGGGGGCCCCGACCGACAGGTGAGACATACAGGGGGGCCCTGTGCCCTCTACCTACTGGAGGGATGTACGTGTGAGCGGGGGGCCAAGGGGGGCCCCGACCGACAGGTGAGACATACAGGGGGGCCCCGACCGACAGGTGAGACATACAGGGGGGCCCCGACCGACAGGTGAGACATACCGGGGGGGCCCCGACCGACAGGTGAGACACACAGGGGGGTCCTGTGCCCTCTACCTACTGGAGGGATGTACGTGTGAGCGGGGGGCCAAGGGGGGCCCCGACCGACAGGTGAGACCTACAGGGGGGCCCTATATACAGGGGGGCCCCGACCGACAGGTGAGACATACCGGGGGGCCCTGTGCCCTCTACCTACTGGAGGGATGTACGTGTGAGCGGGGGGCCAAGGGGGGCCCGACCGACAGGTGAGACATACAGGGGGGCCCCGACCGACAGGTGAGACACACAGGGGGGCCCTGTGCCCTCTACCTACTGGAGGGATGTACGTGTGAGCGGGGGGCCAAGGGGGGCCCCGACCGACAGGTGAGACACACAGGGGGGCCAAGGGGGGCCCCGACCGACAGGTGAGACACACAGGGGGGCCAAGGGGGGCCCCGACCGACAGGTGAGACATACAGGGGGGCCCCGACCGACAGGTGAGACATACAGGGGGGCCCCGACCGACAGGTGAGACACACAGGGGGGCCAAGGGGGGCCCCGACCGACAGGTGAGACATACAGGGGGGCCCTGTGCCCTCTACCTACTGGAGGGATGTACGTGTGAGCGGGGGGCCAAGGGGGGCCCCGACCGACAGGTGAGACATACAGGGGGGCCCCGACCGACAGGTGAGACATACAGGGGGGCCCCGACCGACAGGTGAGACATACAGGGGGGCCAAGGGGGGCCCCGACCGACAGGTGAGACACACAGGGGGGCCCTGTGCCCTCTACCTACTGGAGGGATGTACGTGTGAGCGGGGGGCCAAGGGGGGCCCCGACCGACAGGTGAGACATACAGGGGGGCCAAGGGGGGCCCCGACCGACAGGTGAGACATACAGGGGGGCCCCGACCGACAGGTGAGACATACAGGGGGGCCCCGACCGACAGGTGAGACATACCGGGGGGCCAAGGGGGGCCCCGACCGACAGGTGAGACATACAGGGGGGCCCCGACCGACAGGTGAGACATACAGGGGGGCCCCGACCGACAGGTGAGACATACCGGGGGGCCAAGGGGGGCCCCGACCGACAGGTGAGACATACAGGGGGGCCCCGACCGACAGGTGAGACATACAGGGGGGCCCCGACCGACAGGTGAGACACACAGGGGGGCCAAGGGGGGCCCCGACCGACAGGTGAGACATACAGGGGGGCCCTGTGCCCTCTACCTACTGGAGGGATGTACGTGTGAGCGGGGGGCCAAGGGGGGCCCCGACCGACAGGTGAGACATACAGGGGGGCCCCGACCGACAGGTGAGACATACAGGGGGGCCCCGACCGACAGGTGAGACATACAGGGGGGCCAAGGGGGGCCCCGACCGACAGGTGAGACACACAGGGGGGCCCTGTGCCCTCTACCTACTGGAGGGATGTACGTGTGAGCGGGGGGCCAAGGGGGGCCCCGACCGACAGGTGAGACATACAGGGGGGCCCTGACCGACAGGTGAGACATACCGGGGGGCCCCGACCGACAGGTGAGACACACAGGGGGGTCCTGTGCCCTCTACCTACTGGAGGGATGTACGTGTGAGCGGGGGGCCAAGGGGGGCCCCGACCGACAGGTGAGACCTACAGGGGGGCCCTATATACAGGGGGGCCCCGACCGACAGGTGAGACATACCGGGGGGCCCTGTGCCCTCTACCTACTGGAGGGATGTACGTGTGAGCGGGGGGCCAAGGGGGGCCCCGACCGACAGGTGAGACATACAGGGGGGCCCCGACCGACAGGTGAGACACACAGGGGGGCCCTGTGCCCTCTACCTACTGGAGGGATGTACGTGTGAGCGGGGGGCCAAGGGGGGCCCCGACCGACAGGTGAGACACACAGGGGGGCCAAGGGGGCCCCGACCGACAGGTGAGACACACAGGGGGGCCAAGGGGGGCCCCGACCGACAGGTGAGACATACAGGGGGGCCCTGTGCCCTCTACCTACTGGAGGGATGTACGTGTGAGCGGGGGGCCAAGGGGGGCCCCGACCGACAGGTGAGACATACAGGGGGGCCAAGGGGGGCCCCGACCGACAGGTGAGACACACAGGGGGGCCAAGGGGGGCCCCGACCGACAGGTGAGACATACCGGGGGGCCCTATATACAGGGGGGCCAAGGGGGGCCCCGAACGACAGGTGAGACACACCGGGGGTCCTATATACAGGGGGCCAAGGGGGGCCCCGACCGACAGGTGAGACACACAGGGGGGCCAAGGGGGGCCCCGACCGACAGGTGAGACATACCGGGGGGCCCTATATACAGGGGGGCCCCGAACGACAGGTGAGACACACCGGGGGTCCTATATACAGGGGGCCAAGGGGGGCCCCGACCGACAGGTGAGACACAGGGGGGCCCCGACCGACAGGTGAGACATACAGGGGGGCCCCGACCGACAGGTGAGACATACAGGGGGGCCAAGGGGGGCCCCCGACCGACAGGTGAGACATACAGGGGGGCCAAGGGGGGCCCCGACCGACAGGTGAGACATACAGGGGGGCCCCGACCGACAGGTGAGACATACAGGGGGGCCCCGACCGACAGGTGAGACATACAGGGGGGCCAAGGGGGGCCCCGACCGACAGGTGAGACATACAGGGGGGCCAAGGGGGGCCCCGACCGACAGGTGAGACACACAGGGGGGCCCTGTGCCCTCTACCTACTGGAGGGATGTACGTGTGAGCGGGGGGCCAAGGGGGGCCCCGACCGACAGGTGAGACATACAGGGGGGCCCCGACCGACAGGTGAGACATACAGGGGGGCCCCGACCGACAGGTGAGACATACAGGGGGGCCAAGGGGGGCCCCGACCGACAGGTGAGACACACAGGGGGGCCCTGTGCCCTCTACCTACTGGAGGGATGTACGTGTGAGCGGGGGGCCAAGGGGGGCCCCGACCGACAGGTGAGACATACAGGGGGGCCCCGACCGACAGGTGAGACATACAGGGGGGCCCCGACCGACAGGTGAGACATACAGGGGGGCCAAGGGGGGCCCCGACCGACAGGTGAGACACACAGGGGGGCCCTGTGCCCTCTACCTACTGGAGGGATGTACGTGTGAGCGGGGGGCCAAGGGGGGCCCCGACCGACAGGTGAGACATACAGGGGGGCCCCGACCGACAGGTGAGACATACAGGGGGGCCCCGACCGACAGGTGAGACATACAGGGGGGCCAAGGGGGGCCCCGACCGACAGGTGAGACACACAGGGGGGCCCTGTGCCCTCTACCTACTGGAGGGATGTACGTGTGAGCGGGGGGCCAAGGGGGGCCCCGACCGACAGGTGAGACATACAGGGGGGCCCCGACCGACAGGTGAGACATACCGGGGGGGCCCCGACCGACAGGTGAGACACACAGGGGGGTCCTGTGCCCTCTACCTACTGGAGGGATGTACGTGTGAGCGGGGGGCCAAGGGGGGCCCCGACCGACAGGTGAGACCTACAGGGGGGCCCTATATACAGGGGGGCCCCGACCGACAGGTGAGACATACCGGGGGGCCCTGTGCCCTCTACCTACTGGAGGGATGTACGTGTGAGCGGGGGGCCATTGGGGGCCCCGACCGACAGGTGAGACATACAGGGGGGCCCCGACCGACAGGTGAGACACACAGGGGGGCCCTGTGCCCTCTACCTACTGGAGGGATGTACGTGTGAGCGGGGGGCCAAGGGGGGCCCCGACCGACAGGTGAGACACACAGGGGGGCCAAGGGGGGCCCCGACCGACAGGTGAGACACACAGGGGGGCCAAGGGGGGCCCCGACCGACAGGTGAGACACACATGGGGGCCAAGGGGGGCCCCGACCGACAGGTGAGACATACAGGGGGGCCCTGTGCCCTCTACCTACTGGAGGGATGTACGTGTGAGCGGGGGGCCAAGGGGGGCCCCGACCGACAGGTGAGACATACAGGGGGGCCCCGACCGACAGGTGAGACATACAGGGGGGCCAAGGGGGGCCCCGACCGACAGGTGAGACACACAGGGGGGCCCTGTGCCCTCTACCTACTGGAGGGATGTACGTGTGAGCGGGGGGCCAAGGGGGCCCCGACCGACAGGTGAGACATACAGGCTGGCCCCGACCGACAGGTGAGACATACCGGGGGGCCCCGACCGACAGGTGAGACACACAGGGGGGTCCTGTGCCCTCTACCTACTGGAGGGATGTACGTGTGAGCGGGGGGCCAAGGGGGGCCCCGACCGACAGGTGAGACCTACAGGGGGGCCCTATATACAGGGGGGCCCCGACCGACAGGTGAGACATACCGGGGGGCCCTGTGCCCTCTACCTACTGGAGGGATGTACGTGTGAGCGGGGGGCCAAGGGGGGCCCCGACCGACAGGTGAGACATACAGGGGGGCCCCGACCGACAGGTGAGACACACAGGGGGGCCCTGTGCCCTCTACCTACTGGAGGGATGTACGTGTGAGCGGGGGGCCAAGGGGGGCCCCGACCGACAGGTGAGACACACAGGGGGGCCCCGACCGACAGGTGAGACACACAGGGGGGCCAAGGGGGGCCCCGACCGACAGGTGAGACACACAGGGGGGCCAAGGGGGGCCCCGACCGACAGGTGAGACACACAGGGGGGCCAAGGGGGGCCCCGACCGACAGGTGAGACATACAGGGGGGCCCTGTGCCCTCTACCTACTGGAGGGATGTACGTGTGAGCGGGGGGCCAAGGGTGGCCCCGACCGACAGGTGAGACATACAGGGGGGCCAAGGGGGGCCCCGACCGACAGGTGAGACACACAGGGGGGCCAAGGGGGGCCCCGACCGACAGGTGAGACATACCGGGGGGCCCTATATACAGGGGGGCCAAGGGGGGCCCCGAACGACAGGTGAGACACACCGGGGGTCCTATATACAGGGGGCCAAGGGGGGCCCCGACCGACAGGTGAGACACACAGGAGGGCCAAGGGGGGCCCCGACCGACAGGTGAGACATACCGGGGGGCCCTATATACAGGGGGGCCAAGGGGGGCCCCGAACGACAGGTGAGACACACCGGGGGTCCTATATACAGGGGGCCAAGGGGGGCCCCGACCGACAGGTGAGACACAGGGGGGCCCCGACCGACAGGTGAGACATACAGGGGGGCCCCGACCGACAGGTGAGACATACAGGGGGGCCAAGGGGGGCCCCGACCGACAGGTGAGACATACAGGGGGGCCAAGGGGGGCCCCGACCGACAGGTGAGACATACAGGGGGGCCCCGACCGACAGGTGAGACATACAGGGGGGCCCCGACCGACAGGTGAGACATACAGGGGGGCCAAGGGGGGCCCCGACCGACAGGTGAGACATACAGGGGGGCCAAGGGGGGCCCCGACCGACAGGTGAGACACACAGGGGGGCCCTGTGCCCTCTACCTACTGGAGGGATGTACATGTGAGCGGGGGGCCAAGGGGGGCCCCGACCGACAGGTGAGACATACAGGGGGGCCCCGACCGACAGGTGAGACATACAGGGGGGCCAAGGGGGGCCCCGACCGACAGGTGAGACATACAGGGGGGCCAAGGGGGGCCCCGACCGACAGGTGAGACATACAGGGGGGCCCCGACCGACAGGTGAGACATACAGGGGGGCCCCGACCGACAGGTGAGACATACAGGGGGGCCAAGGGGGGCCCGACCAACAGGTGAGACATACAGGGGGGCCAAGGGGGGCCCCGACCGACAGGTGAGACACACAGGGGGGCCCTGTGCCCTCTACCTACTGGAGGGATGTACGTGTGAGCGGGGTTCCAAGGGGGGCCCCGACCGACAGGTGAGACATACAGGGGGGCCCCGACCGACAGGTGAGACATACAGGGGGGCCAAGGGGGGCCCCGACCGACAGGTGAGACATACAGGGGGGCCAAGGGGGGCCCCGACCGACAGGTGAGACACACAGGGGGGCCCTGTGCCCTCTACCTACTGGAGGGATGTACGTGTGAGCGGGGGGCCAAGGGGGGCCCCGACCGACAGGTGAGACATACAGGGGGGCCAAGGGGGGCCCCGACCGACAGGTGAGACACACAGGGGGGCCCTGTGCCCTCTACCTACTGGAGGGATGTTCGTGTGAGCGGGGGGCCAAGGGGGGCCCCGACCGACAGGTGAGACATACAGGGGGGCCCCGACCGACAGGTGAGACATACAGGGGGGCCCCGACCGACAGGTGAGACATACAGGGGGGCCAAGGGGGGCCCCGACCGACAGGTGAGACATACAGGGGGGCCAAGGGGGGCCCCGACCGACAGGTGAGACACACAGGGGGGCCCTGTGCCCTCTACCTACTGGAGGGATGTACGTGTGAGCGGGGGGCCAAGGGGGGCCCCGACCGACAGGTGAGACATACAGGGGGGCCCCGACCGACAGGTGAGACATACAGGGGGGCCAGGGGGGGCCCCGACCGACAGGTGAGACACACGGGGGCCCTATATACAGGGGGGCCCCGAACGACAGGTGAGACACACCGGGGGTCCTATATACAGGGGGGCCCCGACCGACAGGTGAGACATACAGGGGGGCCCCGACCGACAGGTGAGACATACCGGGGGGCCCTATATACAGGGGGGCCAAGGGGGGCCCCGACCGACAGGTGAGACATACAGGGGGGCCCCGACCGACAGGTGAGACATACAGGGGGGCCAAGGGGGGCCCCGACCGACAGGTGAGACATACCGGGGGGCCCTATATACAGGGGGGCCCCGAACGACAGGTGAGACACACCGGGGGTCCTATATACAGGGGGGCCCTGACCGACTGGTGAGACATACAGGGGGGCCCCGACCGACTGGTGAGACATACAGGGGGGCCCCGACCGACAGGTGAGACATACCGGGGGCCCTATGTACAGGGGGGCCCCGACCGACAGGTGAGACATACCGAGGGGCCCTGTGCCCTCTACCTACTGGAGGGATGTACGTGTGAGCGGGGGGCCAAGGGGGGCCCCGACCGACAGGTGAGACACATAGGGGGGCCCCGACCGACAGGTGAGACATACAGGGGGCCCTGTGCCCTCTACCTACTGGAGGGATGTACGTGTGAGCGGGGGGCCCCAACCGACAGGTGAGACATACCGGGGGGCCCTATATACAGGGGGGCCCCGACCGACAGGTGAGACATACACATACCGGGGGTCCTATATACAGGGGGGCCCCGACCGACAGGTGAGACATACTGGGGGTCTTATATACAGGGGGTCCCCGAGCGACAGGTGAGACATACCGGGGGGCCCCGAGCGACAGGTGAGACATACCGGGGGGCCCCGACCGACAGGTAAGACATACAGGGGGCCAAGGGGGGCCCCGACCGACAGGTGAGACACACAGGGGGCCAAGGGGGGCCCCGACCGACAGGTGAGACACACAGGGGGGCCCCGACCGACAGGTGAGACATACCGGGGGGCCCTATATACAGGGGGGCCCCGACCGACAGGTGAGACATACAGGGGGGCCCCGACCGACAGGTGAGATCCACAGGGGGCCCTATATACAGGGGGGGCCCGACCGACAGGTGAGACATACAGGGGGGCCCCGACCGACGGGTGAGATCTACAGGATGCCCTATATACAAGGGGACCCAACCGACAGGTGAGACCTACCAGGGGACCCAATATACAGGGGGCCTATATACAGGGTGGCCCCAACCGCCAGGTGAGACATACAGGGGAACCCTATATACCGGGGGCCCAGACCGACGGGTGAGACCTACCAGGGATACTATATACAGGGGGCCCCGACCTACAGGTGAGACCTACAGGGTGGCCCTGTATACAGGGGGGCCCGACCAACAGGTGAGATATACAGGGGGCCCTAAATACAGGGGGGCCTCAACCGACACACAGGGCAGGGAAGGGCCATACAGATGTGCAGAGAGGACGGGGAGGAGATATACAGGTGTATGGAGGTTGGCACACAGGACAGGGAGGGTCATACAGGTGTGTAGGGGGGCTGGGCATACAGGGCAGGGAGACGCCATCCAGGTGTGCAGAGAAGCTGGGCACACGGGATAGGGGCATACTGGTGTGCAGGAGAACTTGGCACACAGGACAGGAAGTTGACATACAGGTGTGTGGGGGGGCTGGGCACACAGGTTAGGGGGTGGTCATACAGGTGTGTAGGGGCTGGGTACAGAGGACGGGGAGGAGATATACAGGTGTGTGGAGGTTGGCACACAGGACAGGGAGGGTCATACAGATGTGTAGGGGGGCTGGGCATACAGGGCAGGGAGACGCCATCCAGAGAAGTGTAGAGAAGCTGGGCACACGGGATAGGGGCATACTGGTGTGCAGGAGAGCTTGGCACACAGGACAGGAAGTTGACATACAGGTGTGGGGGGGGGCTGGGCACACAGGTTAGGGAGGGGTCATACAGGTGTGTGGGGAGATTGGTACAGGTATACCTGTCAGGTAGAGGAGTGTCTGTGTGGGTGAAGATGGGTGATGCATGCTATGTATGTGCACTGTAGGTAGGAGAGGCCCATACAAAGGTGGGCCCTAAGAGGTGCTCAGTGTAGCTGGTGATACAGGTGTGCAATGGGAAGGCTGGGGTAACGGGAGGTGGGTATTCTGGGACTTAGAGAGGGCACAGCAATTGATAGATTGACAGGTGCTATCATTATAGGGAGGGATGATACAGGCGTGCAATGGTGTAGGGGCTGGACACTCAGGTATACCTGTCAGGTAGTAGGTTGGAGTTGGACATGAGGATACATATGGGTATTGAGTGCTCTGTATCTGCACTGTAGGTAGGCGTCGCATACAAAAGGTTGACACTACTGGACAGGTAGGTAGGAGAGTCGTATACAATGGTGGTCCCTATTAGACAGGTGTGCTCAGTCTAGCTGATGATACAGGTATACAATGCTGCTGATTGTAGCGGGTCTGGGCACACATTGCTGGAGCAAGGGGAAGTGGGTATTCCTAAATGTAGAAAGGGATAGATTGACAGATGTGATACAGGTGTGCAATGCTGCTGAAGTTTAGGGGGGCCTGGACACACAGGTATACCTTTTCAAGTGAAGGCTTTTGGTTGGTAAGGACTATCAGGGTACATGAGGGCACAGCTGAAGAATGGCGATGAATGCTCTGTAGGTAGTAGCGTCAGATACAAGGGTGGACCCCAGTAGACATGTAAGCTCAGTGTAGCTGATACAGGCGAGTAATGCTGCTGACGGGTAGAGGAGCTGAACACGTAGGTATACCTGTCCGGTGGAGGGTTGAGCTTATAGAAGGCTATTGGGGTACAAGAGGGCACAGCTGAAGATGGGTGATGAGGGCTCTGCAGTTGCATTGTAGGTGAGATATATACAAGGGTGGGCCCAGTGTAGCTTGTGGTACAGGTGTACAATGCAGCTGATGTGTAGGGCAGGTTGAACACACAGGTATACCTGTGAGTGGAAGGGTTGAGGAAGAAAACATTCTCTACCACAAGTTACCTAGGAGTTCTCTGGCCCAAATGCCTTTGAAATGTAGCAATAATCCTCTTGATACAATGAAGCCGGCTATGCGGTAACATCCATTTCCGAAGTCATCCTCCAGGATGGTCACATGAGAAATAGGCTCCACATTCTACACAGAGAAGATGAAAAAGACCGCCCGCAAGGTTGCCCCACAGTCTTGAACAGATTAACCAGACAGCAACACTAAAATGACGCACCCTATCATCAATACGCAAATCTAGAAAACTGGGGCAGGAACCCACCGTCCTGGAGGATTCCTAGAAAAGGAGCTATCAGGAAATATCTCTGACTTTCCAAAGTCATCCTCCAGGACAGTCACATGAGATATTCATGCCTAGGGTGGAACTACCGCTTGTAGGACCTTGTGACCAAAGGCCAGATCTTGGGCAGAGACCAGATCGATTCTGTAGTGTTTTAGTGAATGTAGATTCACTGGGCCAGGTGGCCGTCTTACATATTTGCTCAATGGAGGCCCCAGCCCACTCTGCCCAGGAAGTTGCCACAGAACGGGTAGAATGAGTCTTTAGGCTTGAAAGGCAATCAAGGTTTTGAGTGGCGTGTGCCATGCTACCCTGTTTCCCCGAAAATAAGACCTAGCGTGATTGTCAGTTATGGCTGCAATATAAGCCCTACCCCCCAAATAAGCCCTACCCTGTTTCCCTGAAAATAAGCCCTACCCTGAAAATAATACCTACAAGGACTTTAACTAGGGCTTATTTGGGGGGGTAGGGCTTATATTGCAGCCATCACCGACAATCACGCTAGGTCTTATTTTCGGGGAAACAGGGTAATAGTCAGTCTGATCCATCTGGCAATAGAGTTTTTTTCCTGTAGGAGGTGGAGCCTATCTCTCATGTGAGCGTCCTGGAGGATTCCTGGAAAAGGAGTTACAGTGAGGGAAAAAAAAGTATTTGACCCCCCCTGCAGATTTTGTACATTTGCCCATTGACGAAGAAATGATCAGTCTATAATTTTGTTTTATTATAACAGTGAGAGACAGAATAACAAAAACATCCAGAAAAACGCATTTCAAAAAAGTTATAAATTGATTTGCATTTTAATCCCCCATCAATCAGCAAGATTTCTGGCTCCCAGGTGACTTCTATACAGGTCGTGAGCTGAGATTAGGAGCACTCCCTTAAAGGGAGTGCTCCTAATCTCAGCTTGTTACCTGTATAAAAGACACCTGTCCACAGAAGCAATCAATCAGATTCCAATCTCTCCACCATGGCCAAGACCAAAGAGCTGTCCAAGGATGTCGGGGACAAGATTGTAGAACTACACAAGGCTGGAATGGGCTAAAAAACCATCGCCAAGCAGCTTGGTGAGAGGGTGACAACAGTTGGGGCGATTATTCCCAAATGAAAGAAACACAAAATAACTGTCAGTCTCCCTCGGTCTGGGTCCATGGAAGATCTCACCTCGTGGAGGTTCAATGATCATGAGAACGGTGAGGAATCAGCCCAGAACTACACAGGAGAATCTTGTCAATGATCTCAGCTGGGACCATAGTCACCAAGAAAACAATCGGTAACACATCTACACCGTGAAGGACTGAAATCCTGCAGTGCCCGCAAGGTCCCCCTACTGAAGAAAGCCCATGTACAGGTCCATCTGAAGTTGAGTAATGAACATCTGAATGATTCAGAGGAGAACTGGGGGAAAGTGTTGTGGTCAGATGAGACCAAAACTGAGCACTTTGGCATCAACTCGCTGTGTTTGGAGGAGGAGGAATGCTGCCTATGACCCCAAGAACACCATCCTCACCATCCAACATAGAGGTGGAAACATTGTGCTTTGGGGTTTGTTTTTTTTTGCTAAGCGGACAGAACAACTTCAACGCATCAAAGGGACGATGGACGGGGACCATGTACCATCAAATCTTGGGTGAGAACCTCCTTCCCTCAGCCAGGGCAATGAAAATGGGTGGTGGATGGGTATTCCAGCATGACGATGACCCAAAACACACGGCCAAGGCAACAAAAGAGTGGCTCAAGAAGAAGCACATTAAGGTCCTGGAGTGGCCTAGCCAGTCTCCAGACCTTAATCCCATAGAAAATATGTGGAGGAAGCTGAAGGTTCGAGTTACCAAACGTCAGCCTGGAAACCTTAATGACTTGGAGAGGATCTGCAAAGAGGACAAAATCCCTCCTGAGATGTTTGCAAACCTGGAGGCCAACTCCAAGAAACGTCTGACCTCTGTGGTTGCCAACAAGGGTTTTGCCACCAAGTCATGTTTTGCGAAGGGGCAAATACTTATTAAATACTCAAAGTAGGGAAAAGAGGGGTGATGGGATTATTACGGTGCCACCAATGAAATAGAACAATTTTATTGTAAAATCATCTTATTTATTTTATTTAGTATCAAAAGGACTAAAAAATGTACATTAAACATACATAATTATGTGTTTAATGTACATTTTTTAGTCCTTTTGATACTAAATAAAATAAATAAGATGATTTTACAATAAAATTGTTCTATTTCATTGGTGGCACCGTAATAATCCCATCCCCCCCTCTTTTCCCTACTTTGAGAATTTTTCAACAGGGATGAGGTGCCGTATCTATTAGGACACACCACCTACCACCTACTTACTTATTAAATACTAATTAAAATGCAAATCAATTTATAACTTTTTTTTAAATATTTTTGTTGTTATTCTGTCTCTCACTGTTAAAATAAACCGACCATTAAAATTTTATAGACTGATCATTTCTTTGTCAGTGGGCAAAATCAGCAGGGGATCAAATACTTTTTTCCCTTCACTGTGTCAGGTAATAACTTGGACTTTGTTGGCTACTTAGCCAGATACCGCAGTAACATGCTAACGTGTTTCGGCTGAAGTTTTACTCATAGCAAACTTATGATTAAGGCTTCGGCCGAAACGTGTTGGCATGTTACTTTTGTATCCTGCTGTATAGCCAATTTAGTATTGTTCCAAGGGATTTTACCAAGTAGCCGGCTTCATTGTATCCAAAATTGTTAAGGGTTATCAAGGTACTTGTGGACACAGATAAAGATGGGTGATAAGTACTTTTACATGCACTGTAGGAGGGAGAGACATACAAGGGTGTGCCTGAATAGACAGTTGAGCTGATGGTACGGGTGTAGGGGGAAGGACACACCGGTACACCTGTCAGGTGGAGGGTTAAGGTTAAGGGGCATCAAGGTACTTGTGGGCACAGCCGAGGCTGGGTGATGAGTGCTCTGTATGTGCACTATAGGTAGGAGAGTTACAAAAGGGCAGGGCCTTAATAAACAGGTATGCTATTGCTTAGTGTAGCTGATAATACAGGTCTATACAGAGAGAAGTAAGCGCATGGATGAATATAAAAGGTCTACTCCACATAAGGGGAAGCATTATGGATATACAAGGCTGGTGAGGTGTGGGAACATCTGGGTAACCTGGGAGGGTTCTGGATGGTTACCTGGATAGACACTTTATGTAGGGGGTGAGAAGTCTGTTGGGCTTGTGTGGTGTAGATGGGCCTGGGAAGATGGTATGCTGATATTTATTGGACGTTTAGGATCTAGACGGACAGGTGATCATTCTACAGTCTAAGGCTCCATTCAAATTGGTGCAGCCTAAATTCGCAGTGACTATGAAAAGGTGCCCGCACTACTTTGGTGGGACTTTTGATGCAACTTTGGTCCGGAGAATGTAAAGTCCAATCAGAGCTGCTCCAAAGTTGCTCTGAAAGTCGTGCAACTTTGGAGACGCGCTAATGTTAATGGAGCCTAAAGATAAGGAAGTGTGCCAAGGTATTTGTGTTGGGGGGGGGGGGGGGGGGCTAGTCTGGTAAAACAATGAGCGTAGTCAGGTGTTGAGTAGTGTGGCTGAACAGGTACGCTCAAAAAGGAGTGTGTTTAGGGAATATACAGGAGGCTGATAGGATAAATGTGTTTTGTGGTTAGGCGTATATAGTGTGGCCACATCCAGAACCATCCAGAATGTTTCTAACAAATAGACAATTATTAGAATCTCTGCTATGGAAGTAGAGTGTGTGTGGTTAGGCCCTGATGGGCTCTGAGAGAAACTTCTTTTTTTTTCTGGATTAGTTCCATGGCAGTTCATGGCTTTAGTTTTAGGGCTTCTCCCACCCAAGGCTGATCACCCAGGTCTTTGTATTGTGATAGATGTCCTATAATACAGTGCTCATCAACCCCTGTCCTCAGGGCCCACTAACAGGCCAGGTTTGCAAGATAACTGAAATACATCACAGGTGATATCATTTGCTGCTCTCCCCAAGGTAATACATAAAACCTGGCCTGTTAGTGGGCCCTTAGGACAGGGTTGATGACCACTGCTATAATAGAATAGTAGTACTGTAGCAAAATTATTGTCTTCCTAAAATCCTGATCAATATATGGCCCACCAGATGCGAAATTGGGCTGTTATAGAGATACAAGGGAGCACCTTGGAGGTCCACATATCTCACCAAGGACTTTGAATGAGATACTGGGATGTAAAAATTCTTAGAAGTCCAGCTACAAAAGGGACAGTTCATAACCTGGAATTCAAATCTTGGGGTAACTGTGTGTACTCTAGTGACTTATTTGTGGGTTCCATTGATTTGGATAAGTATTATATATACACACTGAGGAGAGCAACATGATTCTCCAGCTTTTTTCAACCCCAGTTCCTCTAGAACAGCGGTTCTCAACTCCTGTCCTCAGGACCCACTAACAGGCCAGGTTTTCTATGGTTGAGCTATGAGTAAGCACTCAATCGTGAGCGCGAAATGCGTCAGCTGAGCCTGTACGATTTGCCTGATTGTCTTGTATTTTTGATGATCCAATTTTTATAATAAAGACAATTTTTCAACTTTATCCGGTGTTCGGCATCCAGATTCTCCTGTTCAAAGCTTTGCAGGTTTGCAAGATAACTGAAATACATGACAGGTGATATCATTTGCTGCTCAGTGATTGCAGTATTCTAGTCTGCATCTCCCCCAAGGTAATACTTGAAATCTGGCCTGTTAGTGGATCCCGAGGAGAAGAGTTGAGAACCACTGGTCTAGTGGTGTTGGTGGTTCCTTGAGTAATTTCTGCACCTTAGATAATTTTCCAGTTACCACTGACACCAATGGTCTTTTTTTAGCTATATGTAGGAAGGGGGAATCTTCCCAATGACCACAAGGAGCATTCTTCTCAATGAACACCAATGTAAGGGCGATTCTTCCCACTGACCACCAATATAGGATGCATTCTTCTTACTGACCACCAATGTAAGGAGCATTCTTCCCACTGACCACCAGTATAAGGCGCATTCTTCCCACTGACCACCAATATAAGGAGCATTCTTCCCACTGACCACCAGTATAAGGCGCATTCTTCCCACTGACCACCAATGTAAGGAACATTCTTCTCACTGATCACCAATGTAAGGGACATTCTTCCCACTGATCACCAATGTAAGGAACATTCTTCTCACTGATCACCAATGTAAGGAACATTCTTCCCACTGATCACCAATGTAAGGAACATTCTTCTCACTGATCACCAATGTAAGGAACATTCTTCCCACTGATCACCAATGTAAGGAACATTCTTCTCACTGATCACCAATGTAAGGAACATTCTTCTCACTGATCACCAATGTAAGGAACATTCTTCTCACTGATCACCAATGTAAGGAGCATTCTTCTCACTGATCACCAATGTAAGGAACATTCTTCCTACTGATCACCAATGTAAGGAACATTCTTCTCACTGATCACCAATGTAAGGAACATTCTTCTCACTGATCACCAATGTAAGGAGCATTCTTCTCACTGATCACCAATGTAAGGAACATTCTTCCTACTGATCACCAATGTAAGGAACATTCTTCTCACTGATCACCAATGTAAGGAACATTCTTCCTACTGATCACCAATGTAAGGAACATTCTTCTCACTGATCACCAATGTAAGGAACATTCTTCTCACTGATCACCAATGTAAGGAACATTCTTCCTACTGATCACCAATGTAAGGAACATTCTTCTCACTGATCACCAATGTAAGGAACATTCTTCTCACTGATCACCAATGTAAGGAACATTCTTCTCACTGATCACCAATGTAAGGAACATTCTTCCCACTGATCACCAATGTAAGGAACATTCTTCCTACTGATCACCAATGTAAGGAGCATTCTTCTCACTGATCACCAATGTAAGGAACATTCTTCCTACTGATCACCAATGTAAGGAGCATTCTTCTCACTGATCACCAATGTAAGGAACATTCTTCTCACTGATCACCAATGTAAGGAACATTCTTCTCACTGATCACCAATGTAAGGAACATTCTTCCCACTGATCACCAATGTAAGGAACATTCTTCCCACTGATCACCAATGTAAGGAACATTCTTCTCACTGATCACCAATGTAAGGAACATTCTTCTCACTGATCACCAATGTAAGGAACATTCTTCCTACTGATCACCAATGTAAGGAACATTCTTCTCACTGATCACTAATGTAAGGAACATTCTTCCCACTGATCACCAATGTAAGGAACATTCTTCTCACTGATCACTAATGTAGGGGACATTCTTCCCACTGATCACCAATGTAAGGAACATTCTTCTCACTGATCACCAATGTAAGGAACATTCTTCTCACTGATCACCAATGTAAGGGACATTCTTCTCACTGATCACCAATGTAAGGAACATTCTTCCCACTGATCACCAATGTAAGGAACATTCTTCTCACTGATCACCAATGTAAGGAACATTCTTCCCCCTGACCACCAATGTAAGGAACATTCTTCCCCCTGACCACCAATGTAAGGAACATTCTTCCCATTGGCCACAAATGTAAGGAGCAATCTTCCCACTAACAACCAACCTAGGGGGGGATCTTCCTAATGACCACAAACATAAGCAGAGGTGATGACGTAAGCGTGGTGTGAGCGTAGACCAGCGGGGGAAGGATTACAATTAAACTTGGGCATGGTTCAGTTTAACCATGACTAGTGTAAGTTCACCCTTATTGGTGGCTCTAACTTATTGATGTGTTCTAAGTGTATTAGTGGCTCTAGACTTATTGGTGACTCTAGACTTGTTTGTTTATCTAGACTTATTCTTGGCTCTAGACTTCTTGGTGGCTCTAACCTATTAATGGTTCTAGATTTATCGGTGGTTGTAGACCTAATGGTGGCTCAAGACGTATTGTTTCTTTTAGATTTATAGGTGGCTCTATATTTATCGGTCTCTTTAGACTTATTTGTTTATCCAGATTTGTTGGCGGCTCTAGACTTATTGGTGGCTCTAACCTATTGATGGTTCTAGATTTATTAGTGGCTATAGACTCGATGGTGGCTATAGACTCAATGGTGGCTCTAGACGTATTGGATTATCTAGATTCATAGGTGGCTTTAGATTTATTGGTCTCTCTAGACTTATTTGTTTATCTAGATTTATTGATTACTCTAGACTTATTGGTGGCTTTAACCTATTGTTGGCTCTAGATTTACTGATGGCTCTTAAATGTTTTTTTTTTTTTTTTTGGTGCATTAGCATTCATTTTCAAGTCATCCATTGGGAAGTGACACATCCCTGGAAGGGTCAACAACATAGTAACAGCAATTTCTATTTTCTATCTTTACTTTAAGTTGTGCTGCGTTTTGCATGCATTCCTGTACTTTGCATTCAGATGAACAAGACACATAGGCAATCATCGTTTCCTCCGTATCCTTGCAGTGCCCGGTATTGATCTGGCTGTGACCGATGAGTGACTTTAATAGAAATGGGACAGGATAGATATATGGGAGATGCCATTGCTTTGACTTTAGTAACTTGGAACAAGCTGGGTCACAGGACTTGACTTCACTGTCTGCGTACTTTTTCATGGCTTGCTCCAACTAGTGAAGATGGAGATGGCAGGTATGGATTTTACACTTTTAGGTCTCATTTATCCAGGTGATGAGGCCCATAGACGGTGAACGAGCTGCTTGTTTATACAGCTCCAGGTGGTGGAGGCAGCCTATGTAGATGTATGAGGACGCAGAGGATGCACAAACACATGAATGTGGGTAAGTGGCCCCAAATGCGGACAGTGTGTGTGTTCGAGGCCGCTCACTCGCCTGCATACCTGTCAAGTTAGGACTAGCGACTGTGTCTTTGCAGCCGTCATGTCCCCATATACTTCCATGGGCTGCCTGTGCACAGCACCTTCGTGCTCCAGCCACCTAAATGGCCCATTCATATGGGTATGTGAGTGATTGTGACCATGTGAATGAGGCCCTAAAACCAAGTAAGCAATGGCAAGCCTCCTTTTTTTTTTTCATGACAGGTCCCCCTGAAATGCAAAATGCTCAGTTTTGACTGCAGTGTGATTTACTATTTTATTATTGTTTTATATACACAGTGTCTCACAAAAGTAAGTACACCCCTCACATTTTATTTGTAAATCTTTTCTTCTATCTTTTCATGTGACAACACTGAAGAAATGACACTTTGCTACAATGTAAAGTAGTGAGTGTACAGCTTGTATAACAGTGTCAATTTGCTGTTCCCTCAAAATAACTCAACACACAGCCATTAATGTCTAAACCGCTGGCAACAAAAGTCAGTACACCCCTAAGTGAAAATGTCCAAATTGGGCCCAAAGCAGTGGCTGTGCATCCATATGGGCGCACGGGCGCCCCCCCCCTCTCTCCAGCCACCCCCTCTATCACCAATAGATGGATTCATGCATTGCATGAATCTTTCTATGGCCGCCGCTGCCACCCCCTATTCAGGCGCCTGGCCTCTTTTTGGGCGCCAGGCGCCTGAATTACAGCAGCGGGAGGGTTTTGAAGCACCCGATTCGAGCCATAGGCTCTAATAGGCGTCAAAAAAGTGACCAGCATGGCGCTCGCAGGTCACTCAGTTGTGTTAGAAAAGCGAATGAATATACGCTTTCCTAACGCTAAACCGCCAATCAGCTGCTCAGGTCTGTTACCTGATTGGCTGAACCGTCAGGCGCCGCTATTGGACGCCTTTTGGGAGGAGAGGACGGGAGATGAGGACGGCAGGAGACGCACAAAGGACCCCGCTCGTCGCTGCCACCCGGTGCCCCACCAAGACTGGGTAAGTGCCGGGCAGACGGCGAGCAGGCAGGAGGGGGGGTCACACTGGGGGCATACTAGGGCACACTGGCAGCATTTGATGGGCACAGTGGCAGCGTTTAATGGGCACATAAGACAATTTCTGGATATGACGCTGAGCACGGGCACTCAACTTCTTTGGTCAACCATGGTGAGGCCTGTTCTGAGTGGAACCTGTCCTGTTATACCGCTGTATGGTCTTGGCCACCGTGCTGCAGCTCAGTTTCAGGGTCTTGGCAATCTTCTTATAGCCTAGGCCATCTTTATGTAGCGTAACAACACTAAACACTAACACAAAACCGCTTCTCCGCCAATCAGGTGCTCGGGTCTGTTACCTGTCACCTGATTGGCTGAAACGACAGGCGCCGCCATTGGACTTCAGATCCTCAGAGAGTTCTTTGCCATGAGGTGCCATGTGGAACTTCCAGTGACCAGTATGAGAGAGTGAGAGCGATAACACCAAATTTAACACACCTGCTCCCTATTCACACCTGAGACCTTGTAACACTAACGAGTCACATGACACCGGGGAGGGAAAATGGCTAATTGGGCCCAATTTGGAGATTTTCACTTAGGGGTGTACTGACTTTTGTTGCCAGCGGTTTAGACATTAATGGCTGTGTGTTGAGTTATTTGAGGGGACAGCAAATTTACACTGTTATACAAGCTGTACACTCACTACTTTACATTGTAGCAAAGTGTCATTTCTTCAGTGTTGTCACATGAAAAGAGAGAAGAAAAGATTTACACAAATGTGAGGGGTGTACTTACTTTTGTGAGATAGTGTGTGTGTGTATATATATATATATTATAATTTTGAAATTTTCCACATTTTGTCATATTACAACCAAAACCGTAAATGTATTTTATTGGGATTTTATGTGATAGACCAACACAAAGTGGCTCATAATTGTGAAGTGGAAGGAAAATGATAAATGGTTTTCAACATTTTTTTACAAATAAATGTGAAAAGTGTAGGAGGGGCATTTGTATGGCGCCCCACAATATGTCAATACTTTGTAGAACCCCCTTTCTCTGCAATTACAGCTGTAAGTCTTTTTGGGGGTGTCTCTACCAGCTTTGCACATCTAGAGAGGGACATTTTTGCCCATTCTTCTTTGTAAAATATCTCAAACTCTGTCAGATTGGATGGAGAGCGTCTGTGAACAGCAATTTTAAAGTCTTGCCACAGATTCTCAATGTGATTTGGGTCTGGACTGTGACTGGGCCATTCTAAGACATGAATATGCTTTGATCTAATCCATTCCATTGTAGCTCTGGCTGGATATTTCGGGTCGTTGTCCTGCTGGAAGGTGAACCTCCGCCCCAGTCTCAAGTCTTTTGCAGACTCTAATGTCCCGTACACACGGTCGGACTTTGTTCGGACATTCCGATAACAAAATCCTAGGATTTTTTCCGACGGATGTTGGCTCAAACTTGTCTTGCATACACACGGTCACACAAAGTTGTTGGAAAATCCGATCGTTCTAAACGCGGTGACGTAAAACACGTACGTCGGGACTATAAACGGGGCAGTGGCCAATAGCTTTCATCTCTTTATTTATTCTGAGCATGCGTGGCACTTTGTGCGTCGGATTTGTGTACACACGATCGGAATTTCTGACAACGGATTTTGTTGTCGGAAAATTTTATATCCTGCTCTCAAACTTTGTGTGTCGGAAAATCTTATGGAAAATGTGTGATGGAGCCCACAGACGGTCGGAATTTCCGACAAGGTCCTATCACACATTTTCCGTCGGAAAATCCGATCGTGTGTACGCGGCATAACAGATTGTCCTGTATTTGTCTCCATCCATCTTCCCATCAACTCTGACCAGCTTCCCTGTCCCTGCTGAAGAAAAGCATCCCCACCACATGATGCTGCCACCACCATGTTTCACGGTGGGGATGGTGTGTTCAGGGTGATGTGCAGTGTTAGTTTTCCCCACACATAGCGTTTTGCTTTTAGGCCAAAAAGTTGAATTTTGGTCTCATGTGACCAGATCACCTTCTTCCACATGTTTGCTGTGTCCCCCACATGGCTTCTCACAAACTACAAACAGGACTTCTTATGACTTTCTTTCACCAATGTCTTTCTTCTTGTCACTCTTCCATAAAGGGCAGATTTGTGGAGAACACGACTAATAGTTGTCCTGTGGACAGATTCTCCCACCTGAGCTGTGGATCTCTGCAGCTCCTCCAGAGTTACCATGGACCTCTTGGCTCTTCTCTGATGAATGCTCTCCTTGCCCGGCCCGGTCAGTTTAGGTGGACGGCCATGTCTTGGTAGGTTTGCCGTTGTGCCATGCACTTTCCATTTTCCGATGATGGATTGAACAGAGCTCCATGAGATGATCAAAGCTTGGGAGATTTTTTTATAACCTAACCCTGCTTTATACTTCTCCACACCTTTATCCCTGACCTGTCTGGTGTGTTCCTTGGCCTTCATGATGCTGTTTGCTCACTAAGATTCTCTAACAAACCTCTGAGGGCTTCACGGAACAGCTGTATTTATACTGAGATTACATTACACACAGGTGGACTTTATTTACTAATTAGGTGACTTCAGAAAGCAATTGGTTCCATTAGATTTTAGTTAGGGGTAATAGAGGAAAGGGGGCTGAATACAAATGCCCCCCCCACACACTTTTCAATCATTTATTTGTAAAAAAAAATGTTTAAAACCATTTATCATTTTCCTTCCACTTCACAATTATGTGCCACTTTGTGTTGGTCTATCACATAAAATCCCAATAAAATACATTTAGGCTTTTGGCTGTAACACAACTAATTGTGGAATATTTCAAGGGGTATGAATACTTTTTCAAGGCACTGTATATATAAGTACAATAGTCATAAGTGCATCATAAAGACATGGAGGATTTCCCATTGATTACTCATAGATGAGAATGAACATTTACTTCCATTTGTGGTACATAATACTCTGTATTAGAAACCCCAAAGGGTTGCTCATGCCGTTGGTGTTCCACTATTTCAGCCTCTGGGGGATTCCATGCTGGGATGGGTTATCTCTAGTTTTCACACTGAAAAGGGATGTCACTGATTGTCAAAACTGAAATCCGGGCAAATATAAGACACAATAATTCAACTTTGTAATCATCAATAAATCAATGAATGTATATGTAAAATATAAACAGTGTAAGTACCTGAATGTGACTTGGTATCGGCCTCTTGCAGTCATTGGCAGAGGACAGGTATGAGATGGTACATGGCATAGTGATTGGCAGAGGGCAGGTGTAGGATTTTGCATGGTGTAATGGTTGGCAGAGGACATGTATGAGATGTTATATGGTGTAGTGGTTGGCAGAGGACAGGTGTGGGATGGTACATGGTGTAGTGGTTGGCAGAGGACAGATATGAGATGTTATATGGTGTAGTGGTTAGCAGAGGACAGGTGTGGGATTTTACATGGTGAAGTGGTTGGCAGAGGACAGGTGTGGGATGGTACATGATGTAGTAGTTGGCAGAGGACAGGTGTGGGATGGTACATGGTGTAGTGGTTGGCAGAGGACATGTGTGGGATGGTACATGATGTAGTAGTTGGCAGAGGACAGGTGTGAGATGTTACATGGCGTAGTGGTTGGCAGAGAACAGGTGTGAGATGTTACATGGTGTAGTGGTTGGCAGAGGACAGGTGTGGGATTGTACATGGCATAGTGATTGGCAGAAGATAGGTGTGACATGGTACATGCTGTAGTGGTTGGCAGAGGACAGGTGTGGGATGATACATGGTGTAGTGATTGGCAAAGGACAGGTGTGGGATGGTACATGCTGTAGTGGTTGGCAGAGGACAGGTGTGAGATGGTACATGGCGTAGTGGTTGGCAGAGGACAGGTGTGGGATAATACATGGCATTGTGGTTGGCAGAGGACAGGTGTGGGATGGTACATGGTGTAGTGGTTGGCAGAGGAC
Source organism: Lithobates septentrionalis (assembly GCA_037952835.1). Taxonomy (NCBI): domain Eukaryota; kingdom Metazoa; phylum Chordata; class Amphibia; order Anura; family Ranidae; genus Lithobates; species Lithobates septentrionalis. The sequence continues at coordinate 97,479 of JBBDGP010004920.1, forward strand.
AGGTGTGGGATGGTACATGGCGTAGTGGTTGGCAGAGGACAGGTGTGGGGATGGTACATGGCGTAGTGATTGGCAGAGGACAGGTGTGGGATGGTACATGTTGCAGTGGTTGACAGAGGACAGGTTTGGGATGGTGCATGGCGTAGTGATTGGCAGAGGACAGGTGTGACATGGTACATGCTGTAGTGGTTGGCAGAGGACAGGTGTGAGATGGTACATGGCGTAGAGGTTGGCAGAGGACAGGTGTGGGATGGTACATGGTGTAGTGGTTGGCAGAGGACAGGTGTGGGATGGTTAATGATGTAGTGGTTGGCAGAGGACAGGTAGGGGATGTTACATGGCGTAGTGGTTGGCAGAGGACATGTGTGGGATGGTACATGGCATAGTGATTGGTAGAGGACAGGTGTGAGATGGTACATGGCGTAGTGGTTGGCAGAGGACAGGTGTGGAAAGGTACATAGTGTAGTGGTTGACAGAGGGCAGGTGTGGGATGGTACATGGTGTAGTGGATGGCAGAGGACAGGTGTGGGATGGTACATGGTGTAGTGGTTGGCAGAGGACAGGTGTGGGATGGTACATGGTGTAGTGGTTGGCAGAGGACAGGTGTGGGATGGTACATGGTGTAGTGGTTGGCAGAGGACAGGTGTGGGATGGTACATGGTATAGTGGTTGGCAGAGGACAGGTGTGGGATGGTACATGGTGTAGTGGTTGGCAGAGGACAGGTGTGGGGATGGTACATAGTGCAGTGGTTGGCAGAGGACAGGTGTGGAAAGGTACATGGTATAGTGATTGGCAGAGGACAGGTGTGGGATGGTACATAGTGCAGTGGTTGGCAGAGGACAGGTGTGGGATGGTACATGGCGCAGTGATTTGCAGAGGACAGGTGTGGGATGGTACATGGTGTAGTGGTTGGCAGAGGACAGGTGTGGGATGGTACATGGCGCAGTGATTTGCAGAGGACAGGTGTGGGATGGTACATGGTGTAGTGGTTGGCAGAGGACAGGTGTGGAAAGGTACATAGTGCAGTGGTTGGCAGAGGACAGGTGTGGGATGGTACATGGTGTAGTGGTTGGCAGAGGACAGGTGTGGGATGGTACATGGTGTAGTGGTTGGCAGAGGACAGGTGTGGGATGGTACATGGTGTAGTGGTTGGCAGAGGACAGGTGTGGGATGGTACATGGTGTAGTGGTTGGCAGAGGACAGGTGTGGGATGGTACATGGTGTAGTGGTTGGCAGATGGCATATAGAGTTTTAATTGGGAGAAGCTGAGTAGTACAGTCATTAACAGAAAGGGGGATATTTTAGCGGCTGTATAGTAGTCACTCACTTGCAGTGGAGCTGTATAATATAAGAAAGTTATACATTTTGTGTAATTCAGATATTGGGATTAGTAGATATTGGGGAGAATATTACACATAGTGCACACCGCTTTCTATTCATTTTCTGAATCTGTGTTTTCTTGTAGTTCTGTTTTATCATCAACTTTAACCATGAAAATCAGAAGCCATTGGAGCTCCGCACAGAGGATTCCAAGGACTGCGATGAGTGGATATCGGCGATCTCACGAGCCAGGTACAGTGTACACCCACCCCATGTACACCCACCCCATGTACACCCACACCCCATGTACACACACACACCCCATGTACACACACACACCCCATGTACACACACACACCCCATGTACACACACACACTCCATGTACACACACACACCCCATGTACACCCACCCCATGTACACACACACCCCATGTACACACACACCCCATGTACACCAACCCCAAGTACACACCCACTCCATGTACACACCCACTCCATGTACACACCCACCCCATGTACACACACCCCATGTACACACACCCCATGTACACCCACCCCATGTACACACCCACCCCATGTACACACCCACTCCATGTACACACCCACTCCATGTACACACCCACCCCATGTACACACACCCCATGTACACACACCCCATGTACACCCACCCCATGTACACACCCACCCCATGTACACACCCACCCCATGTACACCCACCCCATGTACACCCACCCCATGTACACACATCCCATGTACACCCACTCCATGTACACCCACTCCATGTACACACCCACTCCATGTACACACCCACTCCATGTATACACCCACCCCATGTACACACACACCCCATGTACACCCACTCCCCATGTACATCCACTCCATGTACACCCACTCCATGTACACCCACTCCATGTACACCCACTCCATGTACACACCCACCCCATGAACACCCACTCCATGTACACCCACTCCATGTATACACACACCACATGTACACACCCACTCCATGTACACCAACCCCAAGTATACACACACCCCATGTACACCAACCCCAAGTATACACACATCCCATGTACACACACACACTCCATGTACACACACACCCCATGTACACCAACCCCAAGTATACACACATCCCATGTACACACCCACTCCACGTACACACCCACTCCACGTACACACCCACTCCATGTACACACACCCCATGTACACACACCCCATGTACACACCCACTCCATGTACACTCACCCCATGTACACCCACCCCATGTACACACACACACACCCCATGTACACCCACTCCATGTACACCCACTCCATGTACACCCACTCCATGTACACACCCACTCCATGTATACACCCACCCTATGTACACCCACTCCATGTACACCCACTCCATGTACACCCACTTCATGTACACACCCACTCCATGTATACACCCACCCCATGTACACCCACTCCATGTACACCCACTCCATGTACACCCACTCCATGTACACCCACTCCATGTATACACACACCCCATGTACACACCCACTCCATGTATACTCACACCCCATGTACACACACCCCATGTACACACACCCCATGTACACCGTACTAGCAGCTTGCGTTCTCTGCACATTGGGTATAATGCAGTTCGTGTTCCCATTAAGAAAATAAATGTAAGATGTATCGTCTACACAGCTCTGTATTATTTTACTTGGTGAACTTCAGAGATATGTTGTATTATGTTATTCCATAAAGTAATAAGTATAAATAACATCCACACTACAAGATATTCCATAATCTCTGATATGTTTGATCCCTGTGACCTATCCAATGGTTGCCAAACTGCTGCCCATGGGCTGGATGTGGCCCTTTGCTTAACTTTATCTGGCCCTTAGGGTACTATTCCTTCCACTGACTCCAATGATGGAGCCCTGTTCCTTCCATTATTATCCACAGTGGGGCACTATTTCTCCCTCAGGCCCCAACCATGGGGCATTATTCCTTCCACTGATGCCACCAATGGGGCACTATTCCTCCCACTGACACTAATGATGGGGCACTATTCCTCCCACTGACACCACCAATGGGGCACTATTCCTCCCACTGACACTAATGATGGGGCACTATTCCTCCCACTGACACCAATGATGGGGCACTATTCCTCCCACTGATGCCAATGATGGGACACTATTCCTCCCACTGACACTAATGATGGGGCACTCCTCCTCCTACTGATACCAATGATGGGGCACTATTCCTCCCACTGATGCCAATGATGGGACACTATGCCTTCCAATTACACCAATGATGGGGCACTATTCCTCCCACTGATGCCAGTGATGGGGCACTATTCCTCCCACTGATGCCAATGATGGGGCACTATTCCTCCCACTGATGCCAATGATGGGGCACTATTCCTCCCACTGATGCCAATGATGGGGCACTATTCCTCCCATTGACACCAATGATAGGGCACTATTCCTCCCACTGATACCAATGATGGGGCACTATTCCTCCCACTGATACCAATGATGGGGCACTATTCCTCCCACTGATACCAATGATGGGGCACTATTCCTCCCACTGATACCAACGATGGGGCACTATTCCTCCCACTGATATCAATGATGGGACACTATTCCTCCCACTGACACAAGTGATGGGGCACTATTCCTCCCACTGACACCAGTGATGGAGCACTATTCCTTGGCCCTTTATTTAGAAAATTTGGGACCCCTGATCGTACATCATAAAAGCAAACTGTGGTGTTCACTCCGCTTACCCTGGAGATGCTGAAAACAAAGCGCTGCACACTACACCCTCCTCATTCTAAGAGAAAAGGCAATTATTACAGATTGAAATTTTCTGAATACATGGAAGATAGGTGAATGTTATAGGGAACACCTGCTCTATTCACTGCGTCCAATCTACTGTATAAACTTGCATACATTACAGTGAGCACAATGCCAATCGAGGAGGGTGCAGACACAAGATCGGTGTACAATACAATAACAGGGGCTGAGGAAGCCATGACTGTTATCTACATATCTCAGTGACCTCACATGAAAAGTCCCATAAAACCTCCTATTTATGCTGTAGTCACCAACTTCTGGGGTAAAGGGAAGGAAAAAAAAGGTGGATATGAGTCGCTATTGAGAAGGCACGGTGGCCTAGCTAGCTAGGTGAAAAGTTCAGATGATCGGGAGCAAGTGGTCAAAGTCCCTAAGTAAGTAAGTGATGTTCAATCCAGGGAGTCCGGACCTATTTAATCTTCTTGTGACGGGAGGGCCCTTGGAACCCAGAATCCCTTGGAAAGGTTGGGAAACCCATGTTTCAGCTCCCCATGCACCTCTTATGTCTAAGTCACCCTGTGCCATCCTGGCACAGGGTGACTGAGAAAATATATCTTGGATTACTTAAAATGGGACAGTAATATTTATCCACAATATCTCCCAGGATATATGTAAGGACTATTCTTGGTTTGTTTGATTCTGAACTCAACATGCTAGTTGAGAGAGCTGATCACATTGGCCTCTGTACAATGTAGGAGACGGGCCGACTCCTGCTGGAGCTCCTGCTATTGTGAGAAAGTGTCCTGTGTTTATACTTATGATAATATATAATCTACTGTGTGAAGCTCGGTGACAACAAGTTTGGCCTGTAGTGAAATCCTACTTAACCATAACAATGCTCAGGAGGGCACGGAGTCACATCGGCTGCTTTAAGGGATTCGTTAATTAGGTGTCTGGTTACAGGTGTATTGAGCAGGAGGGGGGACCTCCTCTTCTACTGTATATAAGACTTGTATTTTGGTTCTAATAAACAGTCCATGTTCAGCAACTAAACAAGTATCGTCTTGTTTTGTGCTTGTGAGAGGTTGGAATATCTGATATCTATAGTCAGACGGGGAGGAAGCGGTATATGATGAAAGCACTCAAGCGGAGTGTGGGACGTTCAGTTACACTTCTATGTAGAAGAGAATGCCTAGTATACTCCACTCTAAAATCTTCCGATACGGGGACAGGTCCACCATATGTGGAAGAGAATGCCCGGTATACTCCACTCCAGTGAAGTTCTAATAAATCTCTCCGCAGTGGTCTAAATGGTTAAAAACATTCCTCAGTTGCTCAATGATTTCAGAACCCCCCCTTACATCAAAGTCTACCTTAGGAGTCCTCCCCATCCTCAGTTTCCACAGTCTCCTTGCATCAGGCCCCCCCTTTTACATAAGAGTCTACATGAGGAGTTCCCCCATACATCAAAGTCACCCCCCTTGCATTAGGTCCCCATCAGAGCCTCCCTTACCTTGGAGTCCCCGTGGTCCTAACTAGTGATGAGTTTGGGCTCGGTTGAATCAGAAAGACAACTGTCATTCGCAAAGAGGTGGGGATGCTTATGACATCATTGATCTGATATGGACATATTAGTTAAATGATGTCACGAGCATTTGCTTCTTCCTTCAGGTATTTTTTTTCAGCAGGTCCAAGCCTCGCACTTCTGGCTTTCTCACCTAGGTGACAATGACGTCGCCGCCCCCCTGAGCCTACTGAGATCATGCATTCCAGGAGGCTTCAATCTCCACCACACCACGCATCCGCCTGGCAATCTCTGTCATACTGCGCATGCGCCACCATGCATCATCAAGGCGCCGGTTCAAGGAAAGGAAAGAAGGAAAGTCAGCCAACCCTCTGATGAGATCAAAAGAGAATATGATGGTGTGGGATCCGGAGCGCTGAGATGGAGCAGAGACCTCAACTAGTCGACGCTGGATTAACTGGGTTGGTGACTGTGTTTTTTTGAGGACAACCCAGCTGTCAAGTCTTGTGAGCAAAAATAATCCGGATGGCCGCACTCCATCAAAATATTTTTATTGAAGAGATCCATACAATCAGAATAAAAATGTACAGCAGCCAACGCGTTTCAAACCACTCCTACCGGTGCTTAATCATAGCTGAGGTGATATTTTTGGAACAGCCACCTTGAGCGGGTTTTTTTTCTTCTATCAGCTGTCAAGTCTTACTTGCAACTTTTTTGGAATCCGCCTGATATGATTGAAAACAAAAGAGAAAAAACTTCAGTAAAACAAAGCAAAGCCCCCATCAGAGTCCCCCCTTACATCAGAGTCGGCCTTAAGCTGGCTATACGTGGATGGAAATTTGGCCGGTTCAGCAGGGACTGGCCGAATTTTGACCCATGTATGGGCTGTGCAGTTGAACAGAACTCCATATACTCGGCTTCTGTTCAAATGGCCTGTCTGAAAAAAAATCATGCAATCGGCGCTGCACGCTATAGCCTGCAGCACTAATCTGTTGTCAGAAACCATGAAATTAGGCCGAAAGAGAAGTACAGTTAAATCACACTTGTTTAATAATAAAAGTAAAAAGAACAAACTTATTCAAAACATAGCCAAAGTTCAGTAACCGGAACGGATAGTCAGCCAAGCCAGAAGTCAGGGATCAATGCAGTGGAACAGCAAGCAGGATCTGGGGCCAGAAGGGATGTCAGCAAAAGCAAGTATTGAACAGGATCGCAGGAGATAGTCTCTGTGATGTTGACCAAGGCGAAGGCAGAGATCCTCTTAACTGGACGGCTTAAGTAGGCAGGACTGACGAGCAGGATATCATCAACAGCTGAGTGACTGTGGAGAGATAGGAGCTGGCAATTAGCCGACAGCTGAGCGGCCAGCTCAGAGAAGGAAGGGCTGAGCCCAGCCCTGACATCTGTATATTATGATGGCAGGTAAGTCTCCCCACTAACAGAATACAATGACACAGCGGGAGGATTCCCCCACCCACCTCGAGTGTGTGAATGAGGGAATGAGGTCAGGTTTTTTTTTTTTGTTCAAGCTGCTGGTTGAATGAAAAAAAAAATGGACTCTTCTATTGCCAGCTTTTAGAGTCCCTCCTTACATCAGAGACGCCATTAGAGTCTGCCTTGGGAGCCCACCTTACATCAGAATGCCCCACTTATATCTGGGTCGCCCTAGAAGCCCCCCCCCCCCCTTACATCAGAGACGTCATCACAGAGCTCCCTTGCATCAGAGTCTTTTATAGGAGTTGCCCTGTACATCACAGACACCCCCCACCCCCTCCCCACCAGAGACTGCTATAGGATTCCACCTTACATTAGAGCTCCAGTCAGAGCCCCCCTAACATCATGGTTCCAATCAGAGCTGCCCTTATATCAAGGTCCCCTTCAGGACCCCCCGTACATCACAGTCCATTATAGAACCCCTTACATCAGAGTTCCCTTTTCAGAGCCCCCCTTACATTGGCGTTCCCATCATAGCCCCCATTACAATGAGTCTTTCTTGGGAGCCCCCCCTTAAATTTGAGTCTGCCTTAGTAGCCCCCCCCTTTACATCTGAGTCATCATCAGAGTCCCCTATTACATCAGGGTTCCCCTCTGAGCCCCCTTACATAAGTCTTTTTTAGGAGTTACCCTGTACTTCAGAGCCTCCCTCCCTTCCCCACCAGAGTGTGCTATAGGGGTCCACCTTGCATCAGAGTTCCAATCGGAGCTGCCCCTATATCAAGGTCCCCATCAGAGCCCTGCTTACCTCAGGGACCCCTTCAGAACCCCCCCCCCCCCCTTTACATCAGAGTACCCATTATAGACCTCCTTACATGACAGTACATTATAGACCCCCTTACATCAGGGTCCCTATCATAGCCTTCATTACATCAGGGACCCCATCAGAGTCCCCCTTACATCAGATTCACCATCAGTGGTCCGCCCTCACCTGGCTTACAGCATGACTATAGTCCATGTAGCAGCAGGGCGGAAGTCTGAGCATGTATGGATGGAGGAAGTTCTGTCCTCCTGCTGGGGCAAGCTTGCCATTGGTTGCTAGGATAATGGCGGTCCTAGCAACCAACTGATGGGATGATCACAGCACAGTGGGGGGGGGACGGGACTGGACCATATCAGTGGGCCAGATGTAGTAACGGGTTGATGTGACCAGTGGGCCATAGCTTGAAGACCCCCTAGCCTTAGAGCAGCCTTTCTCAACCTTTTCAACACAGAGGAACCCTGGAAATAATTCTCCGGTCTTGGGGAACCCCTGCTAAAAATGAAAAATCTACAACTCATCATACATAAGTGTGGCGGTCAATGAGAAGATTGCTTCTTACACTTGTGGTTATTGGGAAGAATGACCCCCTTACAGATAACTAAAAAGATTAATGGTGTCCTTGAGAACTTACCTGAGACGCAGAAATTGACCATTGTTCAGGGAACCCCTAGGAACCTCTAGAGGAACACAAGGGTTCAACGGAACCCTGGTTGAGAATCCCTGCCTTAGAGGGTAAGTGCACTTATCCTTTAAGGGGTGGCCACCTATAGGAAAAAAAATATCCCTTTTGGATGGAAAAACCCTTTAAGGAGAATGTTATGTAATATTAGGCTGCATAGCACAATGTGAAGATGAGCTGCACCCTTCCAACCCATGGTCTGTCTGAGGAGATTATTGGGCTGACAATCAAGAACACACATTCATGAGGCACTCAAGTGTAAAGGAATGAAGAACGCTACAGGCATATCCTTCTCCGCCACACCTATCCTCACCTGTACACCTGTTCATGGCAGCAGCTGGAGGGGCACGTCTCTTGCTGGATGCACAATACTGTACAGTCAAGCTTAACTACCGGAGCAATTCTTTAGGTTTTCACACATGTTGAAATCTGCATTTTCTTTTTTTTTTTTTTTTTTGCTAGAACATTATTTAAAACCCCCTAAAAATTATATTTTCTAAAAATTAAAATACACAATATCACAATTATAAAGTTTTTGGTAAAATATAAAAGATGAGGTTGTGTTGAGTAAATAGATACCACACATGTCAAGCCTTAGAAATGCCCACACCCGTTAAACAGTAGAAAAACGACAGTACCAAAAATTGCCCATTGGTGGCGCTTCAAAAGCCGTTACAGGTTATCAGTTTAGAAATAACCATGAAATATGGCCCTAGAATTATTACTCTCACTTCAAAATTCGCTGTGATGCCTAACCTGTGTGGCCCAATCGCTGTTTACATATACAGTGCCTTGAAAAAGTATTCATACCCCTTGAAATTTTCCACATTTAGTTGTGTTACAACCAAAAACGTAAATGTATTTTATTGGGATTTTATGTGATAGATCAACACAAAGTGACACATAATTGTGAAGTGGAAAATTATAAATGGTTTATAATTTTTTTTACAAAAAAATATATGTGAAAAGTGTGGGGGGGGGGGGCATTTGTATTCAGCCACCTTTACTCTGATACCCCTAACTAAAGTCTAGTGCAGGGATATGCAATTAGTGGACCTCCAGCTGTTGCATAACTACAAATCCCATGAGACATAGCAAGACTCTGACAGCCACAAGCATGACACCCAGAGGCAAAGGCATGATGGGACTTGTAGTTTTGCAACAGCTGCAGGTCCGCTAATTGCAGATCCCTGGTCTAGTGGAACCAATTGCCTTCAGAATTCACATATTAGTAAATAGAGTCCACCTGTGTGTAATTTATTCTCAGTATAACTATAGCTGTTCTGTGAAGCCCTCAGAGGTTTGTTAGAGAACCTTAGTGAACAAACAGCATCATGAAGGACAAGGAACACACCAGACAGGTCAGGGATAAAGTTGTGGAGAAGTATAAAGCAGGGTTAGGTTATAAAAAAATATCCCAAGCATCTCACGGAGCTCTGTTCAATCCATCATCGGAAAATGGAAAGAGTATGGCACAACGGCAAACCTACCAAGACATGGCCGTCCACCTAAACTGACCGGCCGGGCAAGGAGAGCATTCATCAGAGAAGAGCCAAGAGGTCCATGGTAACTCTGGAGGAGCTGCAGAGATCCACAGCTCAGGTGGGAGAATCTGTCCACAGGACAACTATTAGTCGTGTTCTCCACAAATCTGCCCTTTATGGAAGAGTGACAAGAAGAAAGACATTGGTGAAAGAAAGTCATAAGAAGTCCTGTTTGTAGTTTGTGAGAAGCCATGTGGAGGACACAGCAAACATGTGGAAGAAGGTGATCTGGTCAGATGAGACCAAAATTCAACTTTATGGCCTAAAAGCAAAACGCTATGTGTGGGGAAAACTAACACTGCACATCACCCTGAACACACCATCCCCACTGTGAAACATGGTGGTGGCAGCATCATGTGGTGGAGATACTTTTCTTCAGCAGGGACAGGGAAGCTGGTCAGAGTTGATGAAAAGATAGATGGAGACAAATACAGGACAGTCTTAGAAGAAAACCTGTTAGAGTCTACAAAAGACTTGAGACTGGGGCGGAGGTTCACCTTCCAGCAGGACAACGACCCGAAACATCCAGCCAGAGCTACAATGGAATGGTTTAGATCAAAGCATTTTCATGTGTTAGAATGGCCCAGTCACAGTCCAGACCTAAATCACATTGAGAATCTGTGGCAAGACTTGAAAATTGCTGTTCACAGACGCTCTCCATCCAATCTGTGCAAAAATGTCCCTCTCTAGATGTGCAAAGCTGGGAGAGACATCCCCAAATAGACTTGCAGCTGTAATTGCAGAGAAAGGGGGTTCTACAAAGTGTCATTTCTTCAGTGTTGTCACATGAAAAGATAGAAGAAAAGATTTACAAAATGTGAGGGGTGTACCGTGTGTGTGTGTATAGTTGTGCTCAAAAGTTTGCATACCCTGGCAGAAATTGTGAAATTTTGTCATTAATATTGAAAATATGACTGCTCATGCCAAAAATTGTCTTTTATTTAAGGATAGCAATCATATGAAGCCATTTATTATCACATCGTTTTTTGGATCCTTTTTAAATCATAATGATTACAGAAATCACCCACATGGCCCTGATAAAAAGTTTACATCCCCTGGAATGCTTGGCCTTGGTACAGACACAGAAGGTGGCACACACACAGGTTAAAATGGCAATTAAAGTTAATTTCCAACGTTTGTGGCTTTTTAAATCGCAATTTAGTGTCTGTGTATAAATAGTCAATGAGTTTGTTAGCTCTCACATGGATGCCCTAAGCAAGCTAGATGCTAAGCCATGAGGAGGTAGAAAAGAACAGTCAAAAGACCTGCGTAACAAGGTCATGAAACTTTACAAAGATGGAAAAGGATATAAAATGATATCAAAAGCCTTGAATATGCCGGTCAATACTGTTTAATCACTTATTAAGAGGTGGAAAATTCGGGGCTCTTTTGATACCAAGCAGGTATACCAAGAAAGATTGCAGCCACAACTGGCGGAAGAATTGCCCAAGATACAAGGAAAAAGAAAACCCCCCACAGGTAACCTCAGGAGAAATACAGGCTGCTTCTCCACAAAAGACGGTGTGGTTGTTTTTAAGGAGCACAATTGAATGATACTTGAACAAAAAAGAGCTGCATGGTTGAGCTGCCAGTAAGAAGCCTTTACTGCGCCAATGCCACAATAAAGCCCAATGAGGCGTGTCAGGGTGTTGTTGGGCATATGGTAACCGGGCTTTTTTGTGGAACTTGTACAGTAAAGGCTTCTTTCTGGCAACTTGACCATGCAGCTCTTTTTTTCTTCAAGTATCATCATATTGTGCTCCTTAAAAACAACCACACCATCTTTATCCAGAGCAGCCTGTATTTCTCCTGAGGTTACCTGTCGGGTTTTTCTTTGTATCCCGAACAGTTCCTGTGGCTGAAATCTTTCTTGGCCTACCTGACCTTGGCTTGGTATCGAGAGAGCCCTGAATTTTCCACTTTTTATTCAGTGATTGAACAGTACTGTTAAAGGCTTTGGATAGCTTTTTATCTCCTTTTCCATCTTTGTAAAGTTTTCATTACCTTGTTATGCAGGTCTTTTGACTGTTCTTTTCTACCTCCTCATGGCTCAGTGTCTAGCCTGCTTAGTGCATCCATGTGAAAGCTAACAAACACTATTTATACACAGACACTAATTGTAATTTAAAAAGCCACAAATGTGGGAAATTGACCTTTAATTGCCATTTTATTCTGTGTGTGCCACCTTCTGTGTCTGTACCAAGGCCAAACGTTCCAGGGGATGTAAACTTTTGATCAGGGTGATTTCTGTTATCGTTATGATTTAAAAAGGATCCAAAAAACGATGTGAAAATAAATGGCGTCATGTGATCACTATCCTTAAATAAAAGACAGTTTATTGGCAATATATTCAATATTAATGCCAAAATTTCACAATTTCTGCCAGGGTATCCAAACGTTTGAGCACAACTGTGTGTGTGTGTATATATATATATATATATATTTATTTATTATTTTATATATATATATATATATATATATATATATATATATATATATATATATATATATATATATATATATAATATTTTTTATATATAATTATTTACTTTAAAAATATTTTTGATACTTTTAAATAAAAACATATCAATAGTAAAAAAAATAAACATAAATATAAAAAAATTCTACATTCTTATATTTTTTTTTTAATTTTTTTTTCCATTTAACTTGCTATCACAAGGGGGCTGACGGGTTCAGCATTAGATATTTACCATGCAATACATCAAACCACACCACACAAACCATTATATAATCTGCCTGTAAGGGTTCTAGAATTATTATTTTTTGTTACTTTAAAGGGTAACTCCACTTTTGTGTAGAAAAAATAGCAAATAATAAAAATGTTATTAAAAAAAATGAATACAGCATGTATAATTGCTACGTGTCAAGTCATATTGTAATTAAATTGTTATTAAAAAAATGCCCTTTCCTATTCAATCTGCAGTCGCTGTAATTTTCTGTCAAATACAATACGGCCACTAAGGGGTGCTGTTTACACAAATGATATACAGAACTATTTTCCCAGAAGTCTGCACTAAGATACAAGTCAGATTTTGGGCATCCCCTGCAACAAAAATTTTATTTTTGGTGAGATACTCCCAACAGGAAATCACCTCTAAAGGGATGTAGACCCCTGCCACTTTCCTCATTAGAGTCCTGCAAGTGCAGCAGCTGATTGATAACTCCTATAGTAACTCCCATTCAGATTCACTTTGCTCATGGACACAGAGAAACAAACCGCTATTTCATCTGAATAACAAAAAGTATACTAGATGGAGCTGATGCTCATAGGAAATGAATACTTCTTTTGATTGCCAGCTCCATCTAGTGGCCATAATGTGGTATTTTCCTGATTCAGTCTAGTTTTTGTGAATGAATAACATTCAACCTGGATGGAGCTGATGATTGTAGGAAGTAGGGACTTTACGATGTCTTTTTTTTTTTTTTTTCTTTTCTCAGTTACAAGACCCTGGTCACGGAGCATGAAGCTCTCATGCAGAAATACTTACATTTACTACAAATTGTGGAAACCGAGAAGAAGGTGGGAAAGCAACTGCGCCAGCAAATTGAAGACGGAGAGGTGGAGGTGGAACGTCTTAAAGCTGAGGTGAGGAGCATTCTACAAGAGAGCCACAGTGGCAGATCCAGCTCTTTATCTTTGTATATGGAATACCCTGACCCATAGAGATACACAGAGGGGTCTATAAAAATAAATAAATCGCTGTTTCAATGTCTCAGCATTCCCACAGCCGTAGCAGATAACCCCTGTAATATGTTCAATATGTTTATGAACATCAATGCCATCTAGTGACCATAATGGGGTATTTTTCTGATTTGAGATATTTCAGGTACATACCACATTATGGCCACTAGATGGAGCTGATGATCATAGGAAATAGACTTATTAAGCAACAGACAGACAGAATCCGTGAGGGCTGGGCGAATGCTTGTAAAAGTCATCCACCAATTGTGGATGACTTTTACAAGCATTCGCCCAGCCCTCACGGATTCTGTCTGTCTGTTGCTTAATAAGTCTATTTCCTATGATCATCAGCTCCATCTAGTGGCCATAATGTGGTATGTACCTGAAATAGCTCAAATCAGAAAAATACCCCATTATGGTCACTAGATGGCATTGATGTTCATAAACATTTTGAATATATATATATATACCCCTAAATGTATAAGAAAGATTTTTTTTTTGACCCCCAGTAAATCTATATTCACTTACAGGGGTCTGTTTATAAAAACAATTTGGATAAATGTGGCTACTAGATGGCGCTAATGATCATAGGGAATTGATGTATTAAGCATCATGCAGTTAGAATCCATGAGGGCTGGTTGAATGCTTGTGACATTCATCCAGCGAATTTTTTATTAAATAGGTTCCTAAATGTGTAACAATGTGTCACTTACAAGGCTCTAAAATAAATAGACCCCTCAGCCATAAATAGAATGCTTGTTACATTCATCCAGCAAATGTTTCTCTAAATAGACCCCTAAATATTTAACATGATCAAATTGTACTTTTTAAAAATTTACTTTAAAAATATTTTAAATACTTATAATACTTATAATATCATTATTAGAATACATATTTATAATTATTATATAAAAATATAATGTAATAATGATATAATTATTATATAAAATAATTATTATATAAAATAATATAGTTATATAATTATACTTATAAAATATTATTCTAAGTATTATATTATTATTATATTAATAATTAATTCTAATAAAATATACTTCTTTAAAACTTTCAGTGTAGTCTATTATTTTTGTTTCCTTTTTATTATTTTTGTTTTCCTTTCTTATAATTTTCTTTCCCTATTTAAAGCTTAAGTGGACATAAACTATAGAATTAACTTGGTGATCTCCCAGGCCTACAGTTTGAACCCATTAGGGGTAGGCTTGTCCAGGACATCAAGAACTGAATAATCCTATACCAACTTACCAACTTCCTTTACGTTATATTTATCACTACCATTGTTGAATATTGTATATTGAAACTTTATTTGAATTGTTACTTACTTTATAGGAATAAAAATGTGTGGGATAAAAAGAATATATATACTTTTTGACTCCCAACCCCCCCCCCCCCCCCCCCCAGTAAATCTAGGTTCACTTACAGGGGGTCTACCTATAAAAATTCATTGGATGAATTCCACAAGCATTCATTCTGACTGTATTTGTATTTCTGACTCCATCTAGTGGCCATTATGCAGTATATGCTCTGATTTGAGGTATTTCAGGAATAATACCACATTATGGCCACTAGATGGAGCTAATGATTGCAGGAAATCAATGTATTAGGCAAAACACAAAATCTTTGAAGGTTGGGCAAATACTTGTGACATTTGTCCAGCAAATGTTTTCTATATCCACTTGCCGACCAGCAACTTACCCGTACGTCTCTGGACTTTGGTTGGTTATGTCTGGATGATTCTGGATGATGCAGCTGCAGGCATCAACCCCAGTACTGTTTTTTTTTAATATTTTTTTTTTTTTTTTTTTTTTTAGAGCCGGCTCTCATGTAATAGCAATCGGAGCAGCTAACTAACTAATTTGCCTTTTTTTTTTTTTATAATTGACAATTTTTATTTAGATTTTTTAAATACAAAAAAATAAAAAAAGAAGAAGAATAAACAATGAAAATGTTACAAAATTTCTAAGAGCAATCTGTCATATCATACACACACTAATACTCTCAGGTGTCCTATTCGATTGCCATTACAAGCAACGGGAGGGGACATTGATCGGCTCTCCACTATGGTACCCAGAAGTGATGACTTGACATGCCTTCCGGTTGTCCCGGATGTCAAATGCGCCATTTAAAAAAAAATAAAAATTGATGCATTCAGAAACACAGATCTCGGTGTTTTGAATGCTTTTAAGTGCAGAGGAAGGATTTGGGGTTCTTATAGACTCCAGATCCCCCCATAAAGAGGAACTGTCACTGCCTATTGCTGTCACAGGGGATGTTTACATTCCTTGTGACCGCAATAAAAGTGATCACATTTTTTTTATTTTTTAAGCAACAGTGTAAAAAAATAAAAATAACATTTTATTAATAATTTAAAAAAAAAAGTTTAAAGTGCCCCCGTCCCCCCATGCTCACTCACAAAGGCGAACTCGCGCGTCGGTGCTGCACACAGAGCGTAACATCATCTTTTCTGTTTCAATTGTTTTTATTGAGTAAAGAACAAACGGTATAAAGCAGAGCAGCGGACAATCCTCGCTAAGCTAACCTCGTTCAGGTGCTTATCTAATAATTTTTTAAAACTATCGATGCCCCCCGCTGAGACCACCGCCTGTGGAAGGGAATTCCACATCCTTGCCGCTCTTACCGTAAAGAACCCTCTACGCAGTTTAAGCTTAAACTGCTTTTCTGCTAATTTTAGTCAATGGCCGCGTGTCTTTTTAAATTCCCTTGTGCAGAAAAGTTTTATCCCTATTGTGGGGTCACCAGTACGGTATTTATAAATTGAAATCATATCCCCTCTCAAGCGTCTCTTCTCCAGAGAGAATAAGTTCAGTGCTCCCAACCTTTCCTCATAACTAATATCCTCCAGACCCTTTATTAGCTTTGTTGCCCTTCTTTGTACTCGCTCCATTTCCAGTACATCCTTCCTGAGGACTGGTGCCCAGAACTGGACAGCATACTCCAGGTGCGGCCGGATCAGAGTCTTGTAGAGCGGGAGAATTATTGTTTTATCTCTGGAGTTGATCCCTTTTTAATGCCAATATTCTGTTTGCTTTGTTAGCAGCAGCTTGGCATTGCATGCCATTGCTGAGCCTATCATCTACTAGGACCCCCAGGTCCTTTTCCATCCTAGATTCCCCCAGAGGTTCTCCCCCCGGTGTATAGATTGCATTCAGATTTTTGCCACCCAAATACATTATTTTACATTTTTCTACATTGAACCTCATTTGCCATGTAGTCGCCCACCCCATTAATTTGTTCAGATCTTTTTGCAAGGTTTCCACATCCTGCGGAGAAGTTATTGCCCTGCTTAGCTTAGTATCGTCTGCAAATACAGAGATTGAACTGTTTATCCCATCCTCCAGATCGTTTATGAACAAATTAAATAGGATTGGTCCCAGCACAGAACCCTGGGGAACCCCACTACCCACCCCTGGCCATTCCGAGTACCCCCCATTTATCACCACCCTCTGAACACGCCCTTGTAGCCAGTTTTCAATCCATGTACTCACCCTATGGTCCATGCCAACGCACCTTATTTTGTACAGTAAACGATTATGGGGAACTGTGTCAAATGCTTTTGCAAAATCCAGATACACCACGTCTACGGGCCTTCCTTTATCTAGATGGCAACTCACCTCCTCATGGAAGGTTAATAGATTGGTTTGGCAAGAACGATTCTTCATGAATCCATGCTGATTACTGCTAATGATACCGTTCTCATTACTAAAATCTTGTATATAGTCCCTTATCATCCCTTCCAATAGCTTGCATACTATTGATGTTAGGCTAACTGGTCTGTAATTCCCAGGGATGTATTTTGGTCCTTTTTTTAAAGGTTGGTGCTACATTGGCTTTTCTCCAATCAGCGGGTACCATTCCAGTCAGTAGACTGTCAGTAAAAATTAGGTCTGGCAATTACTTGACTGAGTTTCTTAAGGACCCTTGGGTGCAAGCCATCTGGTCCCGGTGATTTATTAATGTTAAGTTTCCCAAGTCTATTTCTAGTTCTATCCTCTGTTAGCAATGAGGGTGCTTCCTGTGATGTATCATGAGGATAAACACTGCAGTTTTGGTTACTGTATCCTCCCGTTTCCCTTGTAAAGACTGAGGAGAAAAATAATTTCAAAATCTTCGCCATCTCTCCATCCTTAGTAACCAGATTCCCTTCATCATTCTTTATGGGGCCAATATGATCTGACCTCCCTTTCTTACTATTTATATACTTAAGAATTTATTGGGTTTTTTTTTTTACTCTCCTCCACTGTGTGTCTTTCGTGTTCTATCTTAGCCGCCATGATTACACTCTTACATTTCTTATTACATTCTTTGTAAAGTTGGAATGCTGATGATGACCCCTCAGCCTTGTATTGTTTAAAGGCCTTCTCCTTTGCTTTTATATGCATTTTTACTTTGAAGTTAAGCCACTCAGGGCTTTTGTTCGCTTTTTTAAATTTACTTCCCGTTGGGATGCAATGGCCAATACCTTTTATTCAATATGCTCTTAAAGCACTCCCATTTTTCCTTTCCGTTCTTTGTTCCTAGGATTTTATCCCATTTAATATCTTCTAGCAAGGTTCGTAGTTTAGGGAAGTTGACTCTGTTTAGTGTCTTTGTATTCCCCTTATGTTTCCTATTTGTGTGATTTATGCTGAAACGAATTGACCTGTGATCGCTGTTTCCTAAATTGCCCCGTATTTCCACATCCGTGATCAGGTCTGTATTGTTGGTAATCAGTAGATCCAGTAACGCTTTGTTTCTTGTTGGTGCGTCTACCATCTGAGCCATGAAATTGTCCTGCAAGACATTTAGGAAATGGCGAGCCTTAGCTAAATGCGCGGTTCCCTCCGCCCAGTCTATGTCTGGATAATTAAAATCCCCCATTATGATAACACTTCCCATCCTTGCCGCCATTCCAAACTGGCATAGGAGGTCCGTCTCCCCCTCCTCCCTCAGGTTAGAGGCCCTATAGCATACTCCCAGTATTATTTTCCCCTTAGTTTCCTCCCTTTGGAGCTCTACCCATAAGGATTCCACTTCTTCCCTAGCTCCCTCAGTGATGTCATCTCTCACATTCACTTGTACATTATTCTTGATATATAGGCATACCCCTCCCCCTTTTTTTACCCTCTCTATCCTTGCGGTATAGGGTATACCCTTGGTTGCCAGCCAATCATGGGAGCTGTTAAACCAGGTCTCTGAAATTCCCACAAAATCTAAATCCTCCTCGTACAACAGTATCTCTAGTTCACCCATCTTGTCCGCCAGGCTCCTGGCATTGGTGAACATGCCACGTAGTTTAGACCGGTCGCGTACCATCTCCTTGGTTCTGAGGCTGCAATTAGGACTTCATTTTTTACTTACTTTGGGTTTATGTGCTTTAGTCAACCTACTACTAATGCCCCCAATACTACCCTCTAAACTTCTACACTGGCTATCTCTACGTCTTGACACCCCCCCCCCCCCCCCCCCCCACCACCACCATCACCTAGTTTAAAAGCCCCTCTAACTTTTCGGCAATATTCTCTCAGCCGATCTGCACCCTCCCCATTTAGGTGCCGTCCGTCCCTTCTATAGAACCGGTGAAACCGACTGAGGAGTCAATCCATTTCTCCAGGAACCCAAACCCCTCCTTTCTACACTGGCTCCTCAGCCACTTGTTGTCGCTCTTTTTTTTGTTTATAGCAAAAAGAATAAAAACTGCAGAGGTGATCAAATACCACCAAAAGAAAGCTCTATTTGTTGGAAAAAAAATCCATCAATTTTATTTGGGTACAGCGTCGCACAACCGCGCAATTGTCAGTTAAAGTAACGCAGTGCCGTATCGCAAAAAATGCTCTGGTCAGGAGGGGGGGGGGGTTAAATCTTCTGGGGCTAAAGGGGTTAATGAGGTATTTCAGGAAAAGAGGAGTTGACAGTCATTGGAAATAATAGAAAATGACATCTGAAAGTAAACCTGTCATAGTTCAAAACAGTCTTTCCATGCCCAGCCAGTAGGAGGCGCACACACAATTCTGTACATGGAATAGGATGATAACATTCGACACAAGCATGGAAAATCTGAGAAGGATGCCAGAATTGTTCCCAGGTGAGGAAGTCGCCGGTGAGGGATTGTGGAGGGCTCATTGTTTGTACAGCTGCACTAACGTTGGAGGACACTGGAATGTATAGAACTGTTGGATATATAATATAACTCATTACAGTATGAATGCCGGCATGATTAGAGGGTCCATGACAACCCCAGGGAACATTTAAAGGCAAAAGGGGAAAAAAAACAACCTGTTAATCCTGCCAGAAATCCAGCGCTATCCTGTGCTTGGTGCACGCTGGAGTCTTATGTCACTCAGTGTTATCAGGCCTGACTGTGTGAACTACAGAACACCTCCCTACCTATGTTATTGACAATAAAACAGGAGCGTTTTGTAGTCCTAAAACGGCTCTGTCCTTGTGTGACGATGGTTCTATTGACTGAGTGTTTGTCACCGTCCGTCAAAAAGTGTTTTACTGGCAAGTGAAGTGAAGTCTAAAATCAAATGCAGCCATCACATCTAATGACCAGTAATCTACAAAATACTACAGTGTCCCATCATTGGTGTCAGTGGGGAGGAATAGTGTCCCATCATTGGTATCAGTGGGAGGAATAGTGCCCCATCATTGGTATCAGTGGGAGGAATAGTGTCCCACCATTGATGTCAGTGGGAGGAATGGTGCCCCATCATTGGTATCAGTGGGAGGAATAGTGTCCCATCATTGGTGTCAGTGGGAGGAATAGTGTCCCATCATTGGTGTCAGTGGGAGGAATAGTGTCCCATCATTGGTGTCAGTGGGAGGAATAGTGTCCCATCATTGGTGTCAGTGGGAGGAATAGTGCCCCACCCATCATTGGAGCACAGGTGTTTCAGGAGGAAGGTGTCTCTGGAGCTGCTCTAGGTGATCCGTGTGAGAGGGGAGTGGTGGAGAAATCTATCCCAGCTCTCCTGGCTCCTTTCTGGGGAAGCCATGGAGGCCAGCGGGGCCTCTCCTGTTGGAAGCTCTCAGCCATCTCCTGGGCCATCAGCTAACATACCTGCCCCTGTACAAACCATGGTTGGGGATCTCTCTACCCCTGGTGAGGATGAAGGTTTCGGGGCCATCCGGGAGCGAGTGGTGGCCGGGATTAAGGTCCTGAATAGGGAAAGAGACAAACTCTACAAACTGAGAGCGGAGCTGAAGCGCCTGAGAAGGCAGCGTGAGGGCTTGCATAGCCAGAGACGTGGATCCATGGATCCGGAGATCCAACTGGCCAAGGTTCGGGTGGAACACCAGGAGACCATTGTGGCCATGATGGAAGGCAGAGATGGGCCATTTAAAGAAAAGTTTTGTAATGATAAAAGGTTTGCGAGGATGACAAAGATGGAGGTGGAGGAGGAGACCCCCAGTTCAGACCCCCTGCCCCCTCAGGGAGAGGTAAGCAGCCCCATGCCTTCCCAGGACTCAGAAGGCATGCTCAGGGCCATCCAGGTAATGGAGTCTCCTATGCGGGGGGATCAGCTGGCATTTAATGAAGAGGACATAACAGATAATGTGCCTGACAAGGTAAAGCCTGTCAAGTCCCATATTGTGAATAAAACAATTTTTGTGCCATTCAACACTGTGACTGATACAGACAATGTGCCCAGTGAGAGTCAGGCTGCTAGTCCTATCTGTAGCAATGTTGTGCCTGCTGATGCTGCAGTGCAGCAAAGCTTGCATTTAAAAAATGACATTCCTGCAGATGAACTACAAGATTCAGCAGAGCCAATTAACCCCCCTTTAGCTGAGTCTAAAGCTGTTTGCCCCAAACCTGCTGAGGACTCTACAGCACAGCTTCAGGAGACAGCTGGTATTGCAGCAGAAACTGTGACTATTCCTGATGGGAATGTGAAGTTTTGTGTGACTGATAAAAATCATCCCAGTACAAGTGTGATGAACAATGGTCCCAGTTCAAGTGTGATGGACAGTCCTACCAACTCCGTTCAAGCAGTGAATAATAATAGTAATGTGCAGACTACTGTGACTTCAGTGTGGGGCCTTGGCCCTGATAAACCTACATTTGCTCAGGTGGTACGCTCTGCTCCTGGTAGCTCCCAAGCGGGGTTTCCCCCTGCAGCCTACCACTTTGGGCACCCCGGGATCTGGTCTTGGGTCTCTGGCTTCTGCTGGGGGTCCGAGAAGAAATGTGGTAATTCTGAAATGGGAAGGTGGTGCAATCCCTCCAGCACGGCGTGCAGTGGTGGATTTGATTTTGGAGATGGGTTTTGGGGCAAATGACCTGTATGCTCTAATACATGTAGCTGGGACACGGGATTATACTATTAGCTTCACCAGGCCAGAGGGTCTTGACCTGTTCTGGGAGCGATATGAGGCTCGGTGCAGGTCAAGACCTGAATGGGAAGGTCTGGCCCCAGTTGCGGTTTCGCAAAGGTCAACGGTGAAAAAGATAACCATCATACTCACCAATGAGAGTGTTCCTGCTCGGGACCTAGAGGTCTGGTTAAGGAACTATGGTGAGGTTTTGACTAAGCCCAGCAAAATACTTGATGAACGTAACATCTGGACTGGGGGTTGGTCAGTAACAGTCAGGTTGGCCAGGGATGGGAATGTTGTCCGTCACCTGCCCTCCTCAGCTTTTATAGGGAGGGATAGGATGACTATTTTCTACCCTGGTCAGCCGAAGCTGTGTCACCGCTGTGGAGAAAAGGGGCATTTGAGCTCTTCCTGTTCAGCCTTGATATGTTCAGTGTGTCGGGGTCAGGGTCATATGGCTAAGGACTGCACCGAGATGATCAGGTGCAACCTGTGCCTGCGCCTTGGCCACCCCTACAGTAGATGTCCTGAAACCTGGCACAATATGGAGAAGGAGGTAATTGATGACATGTCAAGGCTGGACAGGATGGAGGGTGAGGCCCCTGGTGTACCATCCTCCTCTGCGGTGACTGACTCCCCTGGTCCTGCTCAGGATCCCTCCCCAGTTCCTGTGGCCACCCCTCCTGTGTCTGTAAGTATTCCTTCTGTATCTGTCTCTGTGTCCCCCCAGCCTACTGTATCCCCTCCTCTTGTGTCAGAACCTTCCAAGTCTGTGCCACCCGAGTCAGTTATCCCCCAGGAGTCTACCCCTCCAAAGTCTGATTCAAAGGGAGCACCCCCCCCCACCAGGAGTGGTAGTGGGTACTAAAAAGGTCGCTTCTTCCTCTCTAAAGGAGTCTTCTGTAAAGACTCCAAAGAAAAAAACAGGAGATGAGGGCATCTCTGAAGCTGACCTGCAGTATCTGGAGGAGAGAAGGAAGGTTGGGAAGCGGAAGAAGCAGGTGGTGAGGACGGAACAGGCTCCAGTGCCTGTCTCCAACCGTTATAGGTCCTCTAATTGGGATATCTCTTCATCTGGAGCTTCTTCGGAGCGAAGTTCTGATTCTGAGATGGAGTTTGAGGCGGCCTCAAGAAAGAGAGAGGCTTCTGGTGATGAGCAGCAGAGGGGAGCTAAGAAGCAATCCACCCAATAACCCAAATGGCGGTTCCCCCTCCGTTAAAAGTGGTGACAATAAATGTCGCCAGCATTAAGTCAGTAAGAGCTCGTTCTATGGCCTTCTTTTTGTTCAGCCAATTAGATGCTGAAATTTTATTTTTGCAAGAGACTAGGCTCACCTCCTTGGCAGATATTCATATGGCCAAGAGAGAGTGGAGGTATGGTCCATCTTACTGGTCTCTTGCGGCCGAGCCTTACGGCGGTGTGGCGGTGTTGTTTAAAACCGGCATGGTAACTGTCCGGCGGGTTATTGAGGTGGAGATTGGGAGATGTATGGTCCTAGACGTCCTTGTGGGAGGGCAGGACCTGCGCCTAATTAATGTTTATGGGCCGCACACAAAGTGGGACAGGAAATGTCTTTTTACAAGGATCAAGCCATTTCTTTTTACATCCCGGCAAGTGGTCTTTGGAGGTGACTTTAATACAGTAACTAGGCCCAAGGACAGGAAGGACTTCAAGGACAGGCTGGGATATGATAGCGTTTTTTTAAATAGTATGGTTAGGGATGCTGGTCTTGTGGATGTGCACATTAAGCACCTCCCGGATGACACTGGGTTCACCTTTCATCGAGGTAATAGTCAGAGTAGAATAGATAGGTTTTTTTTTTAAGGAGACCTCTGCTTTCTCACCCCCAGTGGTGCAGTCAGTAGAGTTCTCTAAACACTGTATGCTATCTGTGGTCCTGAATGCTTCAGACGCCCCTCAGAGGGGTAAGGGCATCTGGAGACTGAATTCGACTCTACTCAAGGAAGAACATGTTAGACAATCCTTTGAGGAATTCTTTCAGGCACAGGTGACCATCCTGGACTTTTGTAGCAGCAAGGCTGAGTGGTGGGAGCTGACCAAAAAGAGGATCGCTGGATTCTTCAGGGGCCTAGCCAATAGAAAACAGTTTAACAAATACATGACCTACCAACGTTTACGGAGGAAGCTGGATATTCTTGTCTCGAGAGGTGGAGATCCTGGGGAAATCTCCGAAGTGAAACTCCTTCTCAGGAAGTGTCAATATGACCGGCATGCCTCTTTGGTTCTGGAGAGGGACTATGGGAAGTACCACTCGCCTGACCCTTACCAGAACTGCAAACAAGGTGTAGCAGTTAAAACGGTCGTTGGCCTTAAGGACAGTACAGGTTCCTTGACAAAGTCCAGGTCAGGGATCCTGGAGGTCGTGAGGTCCTTTTATGCTGACCTTCTTGGGAGGAAAGAGCTTGACCGTGACAAGATGGAAAGCTTTTTGGACTCTACTCCAGGTCTAAATGATGAAGATGTCCCATTGATGAATTTGACAGAGGAGATCACAGTTGAAGAGGTGATGAGGGCAATTGAACAGCTTGCCATCAAAAAGTCACCTGGACCGGATGGCTTGACAGCTGAGTTTTACAAAGCTTTTAAGTCTATTCTGGCCCCACATTTGGTAGAGGTTTTTAACAGTTGCCTTGCTGAGGGGGTACTTCCCCCTTCCATGAGGCACTCAGCTGTGATTCTTCTTTCAAAGGGTAAAGATCCTTCGATGATTGAGAATTGGCGCCCCATCAGCCTTCTTAATGTCGATAGAAAGATACTGGCAAAGATATTTTTCTGGCGCCTATCGTCAGTAGCAGAGTCTTTGCTTTCTCGCCATCAGCACTGTTCGGTCCAGGGTAGGTGCACCTTCACAGCAGTTTTAGCTGTCCGGGAGGCCTTGGAGCGATGCAGGGCTGCAGGCTGGGGAAAGTATTTGCTGACATTGGATCAGGCAAAAGCTTTTGATCGTGTTAACCATGAGTACCTGTGGTTGCTCCTTAGTAAGTACAGTCTGCCGGGTGGTTTTGTCGATTGGTTAAAAGTCTTGTATAAGGGGGCAGAAAGCTTTCCTCTTGTTAATGGTTGGGTTGGGCAGTCCTTTGAGGTTGGCTCCGGGGTGCGCCAGGGTTGTCCCCTGAGTCCCCTGCTCTATGTGTTTGCAATCGACCCCTTCATCAGGAGGCTAGAGAGCAGCATGTTGTGTGGGGTGCCAGTGGGGCTCCCGGGTGAGCCGCCTTTGAGGGTTGTTGCCTATGCGGACGATGTGTCGGTGATTGTCACCGGGGCGGATGAAGCAGAGGAGGTGGTCTCTCTGACATCACGGTATTCTGAAGCATCAGGCTCCAAGATCAATCAGGAAAAGAGTGAAGTTTTCTGGATGGGAAAGGAAGGTGAGGGTTTTGATCTCCCGGACACCTTTCCAGTGCCCCAGGAAAGAATTAAGATTCTAGGCATTGAATTTGGACCCGGCGATTATGGCCTCAAAAACTGGGAAGGCAGACTGGAAATTGCCAATACTAAGGTGGTCAGCTGGAAGAGATGGAAGTTATCTATGAGGGAAAGGGTTGATCTGATTAAGGCTTACCTGATTCCGATCTTCTTGTATGTCAGCTTTGTCTGCATCTTGCCAGTGTCTCTCTATGCTAGGGTCAGTAGTGTGTTCTTCCAGATGTTGTGGGGGAACAGACTGAACCCCATCAAGAGGAATGTCACCTATCTATCCAGGAGGGTGGGTGGCTTAGGTATGGTCAACCCAGTTCTTTTCTTTTCACTGCTTTTTCTCAAGTTTAATATTGGTAATATGCTTGCAGTGGAACCTCCTGGATGGGCAGGCATATTTAGATCTTGGTTTAGGCCTTTTCTACGACTTTGGGAAGAAGGTGGCCAAGTGAAGAATCTCAGGGGTCATCGTGGTCAGCTACCAGCCTATGTCGCTCCGTGCCTGAAGTTACTACGGCAGTGGCGATTGTCGGCTGAAGATCTCAGATCGGTTCCGAGGAAAGTCCTTATGAGTCGAGTCTTGAGCGAAGTCTTTCATGACCCACTGGCCTTAAGGGATTGCCCAGGCCCAGTTTTGAGGGCAGGATTAAGACTTATTAATTTGGACAGAGTACCTCCTAAATTCAGGGATCTGGCCTGGATGTGCTTCCATGGGAGGCTCTATGTTCGGGGCAATTTGAAATTCCGCAGTGGGATGGATCGTAGCTGTCCTCGGGAGGAGTGTGCAGGTGAGGAGGAGACTATGGACCATTTTCTGCTTCATTGCCCTTTTAACATAGAAGTGTACAAACAGGTGGGGCGGGCCCTCGGTGTCCCTTTCCTCTCCAGGCTGGGTTATGCTGAGTGGGTGTATGGAGCATTCAATACTGGTGGGGTTTTTTGTTTAGATACACTTTTTCTAGTTAGCATAGTAGTCCGTTATTTCACTTGGAACGCACGGTGTCAGGTCTGCATTCGGCGTAAAATACTTCCTGTTCAGGTGGTGGTGTATGACATTCTGCATGAGGTGGAGAAGATTCGGGTACTTGAGAGAGGCAAGCGGAGTCAGGGGGCTTGGTTGAAGGCGTGGAGGGGTTTCAAGCCTCCCTGACTGCCAGGAGTCTCTTTCCCGGGTGTGGCTGTCTGTCTCTTTTCACCCTAGATTATTTTTTGGATTAATTTTTGATAAATGGCTGCGTACATAGGTGATGGGTTGTGCCTCTTAGGCCCTCTCTGCTCCTTTATGTAAATAATTTGGTAGTGGATTATGTATGTATTGTATATATTCTGAACATGGATGTGTATTCCTTGGATTTCTGTTGAAGTTTTGTACTATTGTTTTTGTTTTTTACTTTTGTATAAAATTGGTTGCTTGATCCTTTTCAATAAAAGATCAATAGTGTCCCATCATTGGTGTCAGTGGGAGGAATAGTGCCCTATCATTGGTATCCATGGGAGGAATAGTGTGCCATCATTGGTATCAGTGGGAGGAATAGTGTCCCACCATTGATGTCAGTGGGAGGAATGGTGCCCCATCATTGGTATCAGTGGGAGGAATAGTGCCTCATCATTGGTATCAATGGGAGGAATAGTGCCCCATCATTGGTGTCAGTGGGAGATGTAGTGTCTCATCATTGGTGTCAGTGGGAGGAATAGTGCCCCATCATTGGTGTCAGTGGGAGGAATAGTGCCCCATCATTGGTATCAGTGCAGTTTTTGTGTCGGGCATTATATTGGGGAACGCTTTGTGTGGAGATAGATGGGACTCGGTGTTATTTGGACGTGATATTGGTGACACAGCTGCTGACACTTTGATGTGGTAATGAGAATTATCTGAACATTTATCATTGTTATAGCTGGCCATTCATAGGCAACATCTCCATTAACCCTTTACACACCGGAGGGGTGCTCCTTAATTTGGAAAACATTCGTTGGACAAATGTTAAAGCATTCGCCCAGCCCCCATGAATTCTAACCAGATTTTGCTTGATATTGAGATTTCCTGTGATTCTTGGCTCCATCCAATGGCCATAGTGTGGCTATGATTAAGGCTACACGTCATAATGCGTAAACCCTTTATTATTTTCTACTACACCTGGATTAATAAACTCGTTCTTTCTGGGAGATCGAGCTGCCAGCTTTCTTTTACCTACAGTAACTCACAAAAGTGAAGAAATGACAATGTAAATTTGCTGTCCCCTCAAAATAACTCAACACACAGCCATTAATGTCTAAACCGCTGGCAACAAAAGTCAGTACACCCCTAAGTGAAAATGTCAAAATTGGTTCCCTCCTCGGTATCATGTGACTCATTAGTGTTACAAGGTCTCAGGTGTGAATGGGGAGCAGGTGTGTTAAATTTGGTGTTATCGCTCTCACTCTCTCATACTGGTCACTGGAAGTTCAACATGGCACCTCATGGCGAAGAACTCTCTGAGGATCTGAAAAAAAAGAATTGTTGCTCTACATAAAGATGGCCTAGGCTATAAGAAGATTGCCAAGACCCTGAAACTGAGCTGCAGCACGGTGACCAAGACCATACAGCGGTATAACAGGACAGGTTCCACTCAGAACAGGCCTCACCATGGTCCACAAAAGAAGTTGAGGTCACGTGCTCAGCGTCATATCCAGAGGTTGTCTTTGGGAAATAGATGTATGAGTGCTGCCAGCATTGCTGCAGAGGTTGTAGGGGTGGGGGTGTCAGCCTGTTTGTGCTCAGACCATACGCCGCACACTGCATCAAATTGGTCTGCATGGCTGTCGTCCCAGAAGGAAGCCTCTTCTAAAGATGATGCACAAGAAAGTCCACAAACAGTTTGCTGAAGACAAGCAGACTAAGGACATGGATTACTGGAACCATGTCCTGTGGTCTGATGAGACCAAGATAAACTTATTTGGTTCAGATGGTGAGAAGCGTGTGTGGGGGCAACCAGGTGAGGAGGACAAAGACAAGTGTGTCTTGTCTACAGTCAAGCATGGCAGTGGGAGTGTCATGGTCTGGGGCTGCATGAGTGCTGCCGGCACTGGGGGGCTACAGATCATTGAGGGAACCATGAATGCCAACATGTACTGTGACATACTGAAGCAGAGCATGATCCCCTCCCTTCAGAGACTGGGCCGCAGGGCAGTATTCCAACATGATAACCACCCCAAACACACCTCCAAGATGACCACTGCCTTGCTAAAGAAGCTGAGGGTAAAGGTGATGGACTGGCCAAGCATTTCACCAGACCTAAACCCTATTGATCATCTGTGGGACATCCTCAAACGGAAGGTGGAGGAGCACAAGGTCTCTAACATCCACCAGCTCTGTGATGTCGTCATGGAGGAGGGGAAGAGGACTCCAGTGCCAACCTGTGAAGCTCTGGTGAACTCCATGCCCAAGAGGGTTAAGGCAGTGCTGGAAAATAATGGTGGCCACACAAAATATTGACACTTTGGGCCCAATTTGGACATTTTCACTTAGGGGTGTACTGACTTTTGTTGCCAGCGGTTTAGACATTAATGGCTGTGTGTTGAGTTATTTGAGGGGACAGCAAATTTACACTGTTATACAAGCTGTACACTCACTACTTTACATTGTAGCAAAGTGTCATTTCTTCAGTGTTGTCACATGAAAAGATAGAAGAAAAGATTTACAAAAATGTGAGTGAAGGGTGTACTTACTTCTGTGGGATATTGTATATGCTTGCTCGGGTGCTAGGAGGACACCACAAGCCAGTGCACCGACCGCTCACCACCACGAGAAATTTCAACAGGTGTTTTCTACTACAGGTGCATCTTAAAAAAGTTGAATATTATCAAAAAGTTAATTTATTTCATATATTTAAAATATTTTATATTGATGTGTTATGCACAGAGTGATATATTTCAAGCATTTCTTTCTTTCAGTATCTCAGAAAATTAGAATATTACATAAGGCCAATAAAAAAAAAAAGGATTTTTAATACAGAAATGTTGTCTTAGTGAGAAGTCTGTCCATGTACAGTATAGGATACACTCAATACTTGGTCGGGGTTCTTTTGCATGAATTACGGCATCAATGCGGCGTGGTATGGAGGAGATCACCCTGTGGCACTGCTGAGGTGTTATGGAAGTCCAGGTTGCTTTGATAACGTCCTTCAGCTCATCTGCATTGTTGGGTCTGGTGTCTCTCATCTTCCTCTTGATAATACCCCACAGATTCTCTATGGGGTTTAGGTCAGGCCAGTTAGCTGGCCAATCAAGCACAGTGATACCATGATCATGTGACCAGGTATTGGTAGTTTTGGCAGTGTGGGGGGGTTCCAAGTTCTGCTGGAAAATGAAATCGGCATCTCCATAAAGCTGGTCAGCAGAGGGAAGCATGAAGTGCTCTAGAATTTCCTGCTAGAGAGCTGCTCTGACTTTGGACTTCATAAAACACAGGAGGACCAACATCAGAAGATGACACGGCTCCCCAAATCATCACTGACTGTGGAAACTTCACACTGGACCTCATGAAACTTGGATTCTGTGCATCTCCACTCCTCCTCCAGACTCTGGGACCGCAATTTCCTAATGAAATGCAAAATTTACTTTCATCCGAAGAGAGGACTTTGGACCACTGAGCAACAGCCCAGTCCTTTTTCTCCTTAGCCCAAGTAAAACACTTGTGATGTGGTCTCAGTTTCAGGAGTGGGGTGACACAAGGAATGTGACAGTTGTAGCCCATGTCCCGGATACATCTGTGTGTGGTGGCTCTTGAAGCACTGACACCAGCCGTAGTCCACTCCTTGTGAATCTTCCCCAAATTCTTGAATGACCTTTGCCTCACAATCCTCTCTAGGCTGCGGTTATCCCTGTTGCTTGTGCACCTTTTTCTACCACGCTTTTTCCTTCCACTCCACTTTCCATTAATATGCTTGGATACAGCACTCTGTGAACAGCCAGCTTATTTAGCAAAGACCTTTTGTGACTTACCCTCCTGTCAGTGACTGTCTTCTGGACAACTGTCAAGTCAGCAGTCTTCCCCCTGTTTGTGTAACCTACTGAACCAGACCGAGAGACCATTTACAGACTCAGGAAACCTTTACAGGTGTTTTGAGATAATTAGCTGATTAGAGTGTAACACCGCGAGTCTTCAATATTCAACTTTTTCACAATATTCTCATTTTCTGAGATACTGAATTTTGGATTTTCACTCGCTGTAAGCCATAATCATCAACATTAACCCTGAGGCGTGCTCTGTGATCACCGAGTCAGTGAGACTCTGCTCATCACAAATCGGAGTAAGGGGCCGATCCCGGCCTCTTGCCACGGGATCAGCCAATGACAGCTGATCACATGATGTAAACAGAAGATCGCTAATCTGTGATCACCGGCTTCTGTCAAAGGGATATCGGTCCTGAACAGGGAGAGCCACCACCGCCTCATCTGTGCCCACCAGTGCCACCTGCCACTGCATATTAGTGCCACCAATCAGTGCCTCATCAGTGCTGCCTATCAGGTTCTCCCATCAGTGCCACCTATCAATGCCCACCAGTGCCACCTATCAGTGTCGCCCTATTACTGTCTATCAGTGCCAACTATTAGTGTCCATCAATGCCCATCAGTGCAGCCTCGTCAGCGCACATCAATGAAGGAGAAAAATTACCTGTTTGCAAAATTTTATAACGTACAATAAAACGTTTTTGTTTTTGTTTTTCCAAATTTTTTTTTTTTAACAAAAAAATAAAAAACCCAGCAGTGGTTAAACGCCACCAAAACAAAGCTCTTTTTGTGTGAAAACAATGATAAAAATGTAATTTGGGTACAGTGTTACATGACCGCGCAAATGTCATTCTAAGTGTGACAACGCTGAAAGCTGAAAATTGGCCTGGGCAGGAAGGGGGGTGAAAGTGCCCAGTAAGCAAGTGGTTAAAAGAAAGAAACGCTTGGAATATATCACTGTGTGTGTAATGAATCTATAGAATGAGTTTCACTTTTTGAATTGAGTTATTGAAAGAAATGTACTTTTTTCAATGATATCTATTTTTTTGGAGATGCATCTGTATATTATAGTGTTGTATATTCCCTGAATGAGGGAGATGTAGCTAAAGATCAGAGGAAATCAATAAATTAGGCAAAAATATGGTTAGAATTCGTGAGAGCTTTGTGACCTTCATCCAGCAGATCTTTTTTATTTTTTTTTTGCAAATTGATTCACTTTAGTGCAAAAAATATGTTTTTGACCCCCCCCCCCCCCAAGTGAATCTGTGCATTACATACAGGGGATTTATTTATAAGAAAAGTCATCACAATCCTCACAAATTCTCTCTGTATTTTGCCTAATGCCGTGACTTGTTATTTGACAATTAGTGCAATTCGCTTTGTTCCAAATTCATTTTTTAACTCATTTCGACAAATTCGTTAATTCGGAAACATCCGAATTAACGAAAACCCATTTAACAAATTTTTCCGAATATTTCTAAATTCGAATATTCGAAAATTTGTAAATCCGTAAATTTGAAATTCGAAAACCCGAAAATTTGAAAATCAGAAATAATAACTTAACTATTACTAACTATTAAATTATAGGTATTGGAATTTCCTTTCAAATTTGGCTGTTAGTGAACGTAACGAATACGAATTTATCCAAAGTTACGAATTAGACCGAAATAACGAATGCCGCATGTAAACAAATGGAACGGAACAAATTAATAATAAATAATAATAATAAAAAGTTTTTAATATTATTATTTAATTTTATGAATTCCTTATGTTCCATTCATTTCGATACGGCATTCGTTATTTCGGATAATTCGTAACTAAACGATTTGATTGGAAATTAAAATACCTATAATTTAATAGTTATTATTAGTTAGTTTGTTCGTTATTCTTTCAAATTTTCGGATTTTCTTTCTTTCTTTCTGATTTTCTGATTTTCGAATGTACGAATTGCGATCATATTGAATGACCCAAAAAACAGCAAAAAAAAAACTGAATGAAACGAAAACGAACAATTTTTTCGGCAGCGCACATCTACTTTGTTATGATTGTCGGCGCCATCTAGTGGTCATAATGCAGTATATACCCTGACTTGGGTATTTCTGGAAAAATACAGGACTATGACCAGTAGATAGAGCTGAGGATCATGGGAAATCAAAATATTAAGCAAAATTATGGTCAAAAGTTGTGAGAGGTGGCTGCAAAAAAAACAAAAAAAGAAAATGCTGGACGAATGTCATAAGCATTTTATGGCATTTTATGACATTCGTCCAGCATTTTCTTTTTGTTTTTTTTTGTTTTTTTACATAAATAGGCCTCTAAATATATGGGGAAAAAAGCCCAAAACTTTTTTTTTGACCCCCCCCCCCATTGAGTATTTGTTTTGTTTTTATAAATATTTGCTGGGCGAACGTCACAAGCATTTGCCCAGCCCTCACAAGTTCTGACCGTATTTTGCTTAATAAAGTGGCTTCCTATGATTATCGGCTCCATCTAGTGTCAATAATGTGGTATATTCCTTGATTGAGGTGTTTGAGGGAAAAATGCCACATTATGGTCACTAGGTGGAGCTGATGATCATAGGATCAACACATTAAGCAAAATACTGAAAAAATTAATGAGAACAAGGCCAAAGCGTGTGACATTCGTCCAGCAAATGTTTTATAAATGGACCACTATATAACGTCAACAAAAATACTTTTTTTTTTTTTGAGCCCCAGTTTATAAAAGATTGCTGGACGAATGTCACAAGCATTCGCCTAGCCCTTGCAAATGTATTTTGTTTAATAAAGTGGCTTCTTATGATTGTTGGCTTCATCTAGTGGTAATAATGTGGTATGTTTCCTGTTTGAGAAATTTCAGGGAAAAATACCACATTGTGGCCACTAGATGGCGCTAATGATCGTAGGAAATCAACATTTTAGGCAAAAAATGATGGTCAAAATTTGTGAGAGCTGGGTGAATGTTTGTTACATTTGTCCAGCGATTTATTTTTAATTTTATTTTTTAAATAGACCCCCCCCCCCCTAAATTGGCATTTAAAATGATAGGAA
This sequence comes from Lithobates septentrionalis, assembly GCA_037952835.1. Classification (NCBI taxonomy): domain Eukaryota; kingdom Metazoa; phylum Chordata; class Amphibia; order Anura; family Ranidae; genus Lithobates; species Lithobates septentrionalis. The sequence goes on from JBBDGP010004920.1 coordinate 131,103, forward strand.
GGTCTTTGCGCATGGTCAGAAGTTTGACACAAATGCAGCTTTGCTGGCCTAAGTGAATCTCAACCTCAGTAAATCGTTTGCTCATTTTTTTTTTGTCATTTGTTCATTTCTGATTATTTCTTACAGATTGCATCATTACTGAAGGACAATGAGCGTATCCAATCAACACCGAGCAGCGCTCAGACCGAAGACACCGACATTAAGAAGATAAAGAAGGTAAAGAAGTATTTGTGGTTATTTGCACATCACATTGTAGAACCTGTATGAATACATTTGATGGTATTGGTTTGTAACCTGTCAACTAAATAAATAGGCATGTATTGATTAAAAAAAAAAAATCGTTCTGCTAAAATGCATGTACATTCGTTCTGTACAGATGCCGGGAAAAGTCAATTGTTAGTAGGCTATTTTCTTTCCAGGTCGAATATTCTTCATTCATACTCCAAGCGTGAATCAGGAAAATACCACGTTATGTCCATTAGATGGAGCTGATGATCCTAGGAAATGAATACTTAATTTTGATTGTAGCAATTATATCATGGGAAGAAGGCTGCTCCATCCCTGATACACTAGACAAAATATATCGCCCATAGGACTTTGTTGCAGCAATAGAAATCACACAATTACACATTGGTGTATAAAAGGTAAAAAAACAGGTTTAAAATTGGCTGGTCTAGACACTTCACGTCCTGATCTTTTACCATTCCTACAATATACATATACTGCAGGTATACGTGAAATTATTAAAATAAATGGCATATCCACCAAGTCAACCCAACGCGTTTCAACTTATATAATGTCTTCATCAGGGGATAAGGAGGTGGAAGCAATCAAAGATATGAAAGTGACTGGATGTCCAGACCGACAGGTAATGGCTCAGTGGTGCAGACTGCACAGGTCTCAGCCCAACCCAGACCTCAAGCCCCAGAGAAGATCAATGGCTATGGAGGAGAAAGCACCAGAGGCGGCTTGCTCGCATTCAGTAATGGAAGAGTAAGAGGCCACAAAATATATGTATAGAGCTGGATGGTAGATAACCGCAGGAGAGCAATCACCTATAAAGCCATCCAGCATGGGTTGACAGCATGGACTCCACTCCACTAGCAAGCCGCTTCTGTTGCCTTCTCCTTGATAGGCCATTGATCTTCTGTGGGGCTTGAGGTCTGGGTTGGGCTGAGACCCGTGTGGTCTGCACCACTGAGCCATTACTTGTCGGTCTGGACATCCAGTCACGTTCATATCTTTGATTGCTTTCACTTCCTTTACCCCTGATGAAGACTTTATATAAGTTGAAAAGCGTTGGGTTAACTTGGTGGATATGCCATTTATTTTAATAATTTCACGTATCCCTGCAGTATATGTATATTGTAGGAATGGTATAAGATCAGGACGTGAAGTGTCTAGACCAGCCAATTTTTTTTACTTTTTATACACCAATTTGTAATTGTGTGATTTCTATAGCTGCAACAAAGTCCCATGGGAGATATCTTTTGTCCACTTATTTTTTGATTGTCAGCTCCATCTAGTGGCCATAAAGGGGATATCGTCCCAGAGAAAATAGCCTAGTAACATTTGATTTTGCCAGCATTCGCACAAAGTTAATGTCAATTCAATTTTGTAGGATGAATAGCTGTGATTTTTTTTTTTTGGTAATATGTCCCTTATGTGTTTCGTCCGCAGGTACAGAGCTTTCTGCGTGGCTGGCTATGCCGGCGGAAATGGAAAAGCATAATCCAGGATTACTCCAGGTCTCCCCATGCGGACAGCATGCGCAAGAGGAACCAGGTTGTGTTCAGCATGCTGGAAGCAGAGTCAGAATATGTTCAGCAGCTGCATATTTTGGTCAACAACTTCCTGCGACCCCTGCGAATGGCGGCGAGTTCCAAGAAGCCACCAATCACCCACGATGATGTCAGCAGCATCTTTCTGAACAGGTGAGGATGTCTGCGTCAGATTTTAAGGAGCTTGCTGGAAGAGAGAACTTTTTTTTTAGAGCATATGAATGTGTTTTCGCTCTGCGAACTCTCGGGGTGTATTTTATATACTGTAGTTGTTGTTAAAAAAGTCATACCCAGATTTGCCATTAGAGGGCGCACCTTTGTATCTGTCAGCAGCATCTGCATCCTTAATAATTAGATTGCTGCAAGAAAATCTATTTCAGGAATGCCACCTGTTGAGTGTAATGCAGCACAGGATGGTGCGGAATGAAAAGAATTTTTAATAGCCTTGACTGAATCTTTCTGATGTCAGATTGTTGTCTATTCCTCTAAAGTGGGGGGGAGGGGGGTCTCCAAACTTTTCACTAAGTTGTATATTTTACAAATATTTTGCGTGCTTAAAATAAAATCCATTGTATAAAGAACCTCCTTATATTTAGGGGTGCCCAGCAAAGTCCCCCCCTTACATCCAGGAGTGCCCAGCAGAGTCCCCCCCTTTACATCCACAGGGTGCCCAGCAGAGTCCCCCTCCCCTCATATGTCCACAGGGGTGCCCAGCAGAATCCCCCTTTCATCCATGGGGTGCCCAGCAGAGTCCCCCTCCATATGTCCAGGGGTGCCCAGCAGAGTCCCCCTCCATATGTCCAGGGGTGCCCAGCAGAGTCCCCCTCCATATGTCCAGGGGTTCCCAGCAGAGTCCCCCTCCATATGTCCAGGGGTGCCCAGCAGAGTCCCCCTCCATATGTCCAGGGGTGCCCAGCAGAGTCCCCCTCCATATGTCCAGGGGTGCCCAGCAGAGTCCCCCTCCATATGTCCAGGGGTGCCCAGCAGAGTCCCCCTCCATATGTCCAGGGGTGCCCAGCAGAGTCCAGCCTTCCAGGGTGCGGAGAAGCTGGATGGAACTAGGAGGCAGGGCAGGTGTGGACAGAGAAAGTTTGGTCCTCCTGCTGGGGAAGGGGGATGCAGTCACATCAGGTTGTTAGTACAGCAGTACTGCAATCAACCATAGAATTAGGAAGGGGGAAAGATATCCGTGGCGGGTACTGAAGGAGGTTCACATGTGGCTTGCTGGCAGTGGATATATTACACGGACGGGACATCCACTGCCATGCGGGACATTTGCCAGAAATGGCCTCCAGGCTGTAGTTTGGAGTCACCATGCATTTGGAAGAAGCAAATATGGTTATCGGCCATAACATTATGAGCACTAACAGGTAAAGTCACTGATTATCTCATTATAATGGCCCCTGAAAGTGGGTGGGATATATTCAGTGGCGTATTTTGGTTTTATGCTGCCCTGTGCAAACCTAAAATCAGGCGTCGCCTTCTTGTCCCAGGGTCTAATGGGGAAGCTGCAGCCATTCACAGTGAACAGCTGCGGCTTCCTCAGACCCTGAGACAGGATCAGTCCAAAGTGTGTTTCACAGAATTACTGCCCATGATCTGACCTTTGCGGTGTGGGACGATCGCTGTTTGCGTGCGGGACCAATGCATGCGTTCTCCTTTGCACACGGGAGGACAGGGTCACTTTACTTTTTTTTTTTAAACTATTAATATCATTTTATTTTTTTTATTTTTACACTGTTTTAATTTTTTTTCTTTTTTATTGTTTTTATTTCTGTCACGAGGAATGTAAACATACTTGTGACACTAATAGGCAGTGACAGGTCCTCTTTATGGAGGGATCTGGGATCTATAAGACCCCAAATCCATCTTCTGCACCTAAATGCATTCAAAAGCGTTTTTAAGTGCTTTGGATTTTTAAAAACTAGCGGCGATGATTTTGGAAGTAAACAGGAAGTGATGTCAGGTCATCGCTTCGGATTTACTGTTACGAACAGCTGATCCCGGCTTTGCTTGGCTGTCCAGGCAGCCAGTGGACGTGCCGGCTGGTCACTCGGGTCTTCTGGTGGGACAGGAGAGCCAGAGAGAGCCGTAGAAGGTGGGGGGGGGGATGTCCCAGGATGTCCCCTCCTGCTGCTTGTAATAGCAATCGAGCAGCTAGTAAGGTGCTCAAATTGCTATTACAAGAGAGCCGGCCGCTGGCTCTAAAAAACGATACCGGGGTGATGCAGCTGCAGGCATCATCCCAGGTACAACCACCGAAAGGACGGGAAGTGGTTAAAGAGCCCCCTCTGTCCTTCTGCCTGGGGTCTGCACTGCCCCCTGAAATATACCGCCCAAGGCAAATGCCTTGTTTTGGAAGGAGAAGGCTCATTGATGGAGGTAGGGGGGAAGGCTCATTGATGGCGAGGAGGGAAGGCTCATTTATGGAGGTGGGGAGGGAAGGCTCATTAATGGAGGTGGGGGGGGGAGTTGGCTCATTGATGGAGGTTGGAGGGAACGCTCATTTATGGAGGTGGGGAGGGAAGGCTCATTGATGGAGGTGGGGAGGGAAGGCTCATTGATGGAGGTGGGGAGGGAAGGCTCATTGATGGAGGTGGGGGGGTTGGCTCATTGGAGGTGGGGGTTGGCTCATTGATGGAGGTGGGAGAGAAGGCTCATTGATGGAGGTGGGAGGGAAGGCTCATTGATGGTGAGGAGGGAAGGCTCATTTATGGAGGTGGGGAGGGAAGGCTCATTAATGGAGGTGGGGGGGGGGGGGTTGGCTCATTGATGGAGGTGGGAGGGAATGCTCATTGATGGTGAGGATGGAAGGCTCATTTATGGAGGTGGGGAGGGAAGGCTCATTGATTAAGGTGGGGGGGTTGGCTCATTGGAGGTGGGGGTTGGCTAATTGATGGAGGTGGGGGTGGGAAGGCTCATTGATGGTGGGGGGAGGCTCATTGATGGTGGGGGGAGGCTTATTGATGGAGGTGGGGAGGGAAGGTTTATTGTGGGAGGTGGGGAGGGAAGGTATATTGAGGGAGGTGGGGAGGGGAGGCTTATTGATGGTTTGGGGGGGGGGATCATTGATGGCAGGAGGGAAGGGGAGGCTCATTGAGGGAAGGGGGGAGAGAAGGCTCAAGGATGGAGGTGGGGAGCAAAGGCTCATTGATGGAGGTGGTAAGAGAGAAGGCTCATTGATGGAGTTGGGGAGGTAAGGCTCATTGATGGAGGTGGGGAGGGAAGGTTTATTGAGGGAGGTGGGGAGAAGAGGCTCATTGATGTTTGGGGGGGGGGGGCTCATTGATGGAAGGGGGAGGGAAGACTCATTGATGGAAGTGGGGATTCTCATTGATGGAAGGGTGGAGGGAAGGCTCATTGATGGAGGTGAGTGGAGGGAAGGCTCATTGATGGAGGTGAGAGGAGGGAAGGCTCATTGATGGAGGTGGGGAGGGAAGGCTCATTGATGGAGGTGGGGAGGGAAGGTTTATTGAGGAAGGTGGGAAGGCTCATTTATGGAGGTGGGGAGGGAAGGCTCATTAATGGAGGTGGGGGAGGAAATGCTCATTGATGGAGGTGGGCAGGGAAGGTTTATTGAGGGAGGTGGGGGGGAGGCTCATTTATGGAGGTAGGGAGGGAAGGCTCATTGATGGTGGGGGGAGGGAAGGTTTATTAGGGGAGGTGAGGAGGGGAGGCTTATTGATTGTTTGGGGGGGGGGGCTCATTGATGGAAGGGGGGATAGAAGGCTCATTGATGGAAGGGGAAGAGAAGGCTCATTGATGGAAGTGGGGAAGGCTCATTGATGGAGGTGGGAAGGGAAGGCTCATTGATGGAGGTGGGGGAGGAAATGCTCATTGATGGAGGTGGGCCGGGAAGGTTTATTTAGGGAGGTGGGGAGGCTCATTTATGGAGGTAGAGAGGGAAGGCTCATTGATGGTGGGGGGGGTTATTAGGGGAGGTGGGGAGGTGAAGCTCATTGATGGTTGGGGGGGGGCTCATTGATGGAGGTGGGGGGGTGTTCATTGATGGAGGTGGGGGGGGGTGTTCATTGATGGAGGTGGGGAGGGAATGCTCATTGATGGAAGGGGGAGGGAAGGCTCATTGATGGCGGTGGGGAGGTAAGGCTCATTGATGGTAGGAAGGGAAGGTTTTTTGAGGGAGGTGGGGAGGAAAGGTTTTTTGAGGGAGGTGGGGAGGAAAGGTTTTTTGAGGGAGGTGTGGAGGGAAGGTTTATTGATGGAGGTGGGGAGGGAAGGTTTATTGATGGAGGTGGGGAAGGGAGGGGAGGCTCATTGATGGAAGGGGGGGGGGTAGGCTCTTTGATGGAAGAGGAGGCTCATTTATGGAGGTGGGGAGAGAAAGCTCATTGATGGTGGGGTGGAGGGAAGCCTCATTGATGGAGGTGGGGAGGGAAGACTCGTTTATGGAGGTGGGGGAGTGAATGCTCATTGATGGTAGGGAGGGAAGGCTTATTTATGGAGGTGGGGAGGAAATGCTCATTGATGGAGGTGGGCAGGGAAGGTTTATTGAGGGAGGTGGGGGGGGGGGCTCATTTATGGAGGTAGGGAGGGAAGGCTCATTGATGGTGGGGGGAGGGAAGGTTTATTAGGGGAGGTGAGGAGGGGAGGCTTATTGATTGTTTGGGGGGGGGGCTCATTGATGGAAGGGGGGATAGAAGGCTCATTGATGGAAGGGGAAGAGAAGGCTCATTGATGGAAGTGGGGAAGGCTCATTGATGGAGGTGGGAAGGGAAGGCTCATTGATGGAGGTGGGGGAGGAAATGCTCATTGATGGAGGTGGGCCGGGAAGGTTTATTTAGGGAGGTGGGGAGGCTCATTTATGGAGGTAGAGAGGGAAGGCTCATTGATGGTGGGGGGGGGTTATTAGGGGAGGTGGGGAGGTGAAGCTCATTGATGGTTGGGGGGGGGCTCATTGATGGAGGTGGGGGGGTGTTCATTGATGGAGGTGGGGGGGGTGTTCATTGATGGAGGTGGGGAGGGAATGCTCATTGATGGAAGGGGGAGGGAAGGCTCATTGATGGCGGTGGGGAGGTAAGGCTCATTGATGGTAGGAAGGGAAGGTTTTTTGAGGGAGGTGGGGAGGAAAGGTTTTTTGAGGGAGGTGGGGAGGAAAGGTTTTTTGAGGGAGGTGGGGAGGAAAGGTTTTTTGAGGGAGGTGTGGAGGGAAGGTTTATTGATGGAGGTGGGGAGGGAAGGTTTATTGATGGAGGTGGGGAAGGGAGGGGAGGCTCATTGATGGAAGGGGGGGGGGGTAGGCTCTTTGATGGAAGAGGAGGCTCATTTATGGAGGTGGGGAGAGAAAGCTCATTGATGGTGGGGTGGAGGGAAGCCTCATTGATGGAGGTGGGGAGGGAAGACTCGTTTATGGAGGTGGGGGAGTGAATGCTCATTGATGGTAGGGAGGGAAGGCTCATTTATGGAGGTGGGGAGGAAATGCTCATTGATGGAGGTGGGCAGGGAAGGTTTATTGAGGGAGGTGGGGGGGGGGCTCATTTATGGAGGTAGGGAGGGAAGGCTCATTGATGGTGGGGGGAGGGAAGGTTTATTAGGGGAGGCGAGGAGGGGAGGCTTATTGATGGTTGGGGGGGGGGGCTCATTGATGGAAGGGGGGATAGAAGGCTCATTGATGGAAGGGGGAGAGAAGGCTCATTGATGGAAGGGGGGAAGGCTCATTGATGGAAGGGGGGAAGGCTCATTGATGGAGGTGGGGGAGGAAATGCTCATTGATGGAGGTGGGCAGGGAAGGTTTATTGAGGGAGGTGGGGAGGCTCATTTATGGAGGTAGGGAGGGAAGGATCATTGATGGTAGGGAGGGAAGGTTTTTTGAGGGAGGTGGGGAGGAAAGGTTTTTTGAGGGAGGTGGGGAGGAAAGGTTTTTTGAGGGAGGTGGGGAGGGAAGGTTTATTGATGGAGGTGGGGAGGAAAGGTTTATTAATGTAGGTGGGGAAGGGAGGGGAGGCTCATTGATGGAAGGGGGGGGGGGTAGGCTCTTTATAGGAAGGGGAGGCTCATTTATGGAGGTGGGGAGAAAAAGCTCATTGATGGTGGGGTGGAGGGAAGCCTCATTGATGGAGGTGGGGCGGGAAAACTCGTTTGATGGAGGTGGGGGAGTGAATGCTCATTGATGGTAGGGAGGGAAGGCTCATTGATGGAGGTGGGGGGAGAGGGAAGGCTCATTGATGGAGGTGGGGGGAGAGGGAAGGCTCATTGATGGAGTTGGGAAGGGAAGGCTCATTGATGGAGGTGGGGAGGGAAAGCTCATTGATGGAGGTGGGGAGAGAAGGCTCATTGATGGATGTGGGGGGAGGGAGGGTTTATTGATGGAGGTAGGCAGGGAAGGCTCATTGATGGAGGTGGGGGAGGGAAGGCTCATTGATTGAGGTGGGGAGGGAAGGCTCATTGATGGAGGTGGGGAGTGAAGGCTCATTGATGGAGGTGGGGGGAGGGAAGGTTTATTGATGGAGGTGGGGGGAGGGAAGGTTTATTGATGGAGGTGGGGGGAGGGAAGGTTTATTGATGGAGGTGGGGGGAGGGAAGGTTTATTGATGGAGGTGGGGGGGGAGGTTTATTGATGGAGGTGGGGGGAGGGAAGGCTCATTGATGGAGGTGGGGGAAGGGAAGGCTCATTGATGGAGGTGGGGGGAGGGAAGGCTCATTGATGGAGGTGGGGGAGGGAAGGCTCATTGATGGAGGTGGGGAGGGAAAGCTCATTGATGGAGGTGGGGAGAGAAGGCTTATTGATGGATGTGGGGGGAGAGAAGGTTTATTGATGGAGGTGGGGAGAGGGAAGGCTCATTAATAGAGGTGGGGAGAGGGAAGGCGCATTGATGGAGGTGGGGAGAGGGAAGGCGCATTGATGGAGGTGGGGAGAGGGAAGGCGCATTGATGGAGGTGGGGAGGGAAGGTTCATTGATGGAGTTGGGGAGGGAAGGCTCATTGATGGAGGTGGGGAGGAAAGGCTCATTGATGAAGGTGGGGAGGGAAGACTCATTGATGGAGGTGGGGACGGAAGGCTCATCTGAAGTAATGAAATTTTGTTCGAAATAACGAATGATCTGAATTTGAAAACAAATTTTAAATGTAAATATATTGCTGACTATTGCTAATTGCCTTCAAAAGACTTTGTGTATTAGAATATAGCTGTCCCCCAAAATTCACATTTCAAATAGAATATAAAATAAAGGAAAAGAATAGAATATAAAATAATATAACAGAATGTGAAATAAAACAAAGTAGAAAATAAGAATAGAAAATAAAAGAATAGAATAGAAAATAAAATAGAAAATAAAGGAATAGAAAATTATAGAATAGAAAATTATAGAATAGAAAATAAAAATAGAATATAAAAGAATTGAAAATAATAGAAAATAAAATAAAATAAAAAATAAAATTAAAAAACAAGAATAGAAAATAAAAGAATAGAAACAAATGTTTTTCGCTCTGCACATGTGTAATTCATAGAACCTTCTTTATTCCAGTGAGACCATCATGTTTCTGCACCAGATCTTCTATCAGGGTCTGAAGGCACGGATCTCCAGCTGGCCCACGCTGGTGTTGGGTGAGGAATGGTCTTCTTCTCTCTGGTCATTACTCTGCTGTCAGTCCCCGGGGTGATGGGTTACACATCTCTCCATCATTGTATTTCCAGCTGATCTGTTTGACATCCTCCTGCCGATGTTAAACATTTACCAGGAGTTTGTACGGAACCATCAGTACAGCCTGCAGATCCTGGCCCACTGCAAGCAGAACCGAGACTTCGACAAACTACTGAAACAATATGAAGCCAAACCGGACTGCGAGGAGCGAACCCTGGAGACCTTCCTCACCTACCCCATGTTCCAGGTCAGTAAGAATCTGCAATTCATACCTCCATTCATGTGCTGCATTAGGACACATAGAAGAGTCTCGCTTCATCTAGTCTGAGACATTTTTTTTTTAAATTAATGAAATATTATGATTATTATTTCTTTGTATAGATCCGCGTATCAACTCATTGTTCTGTAATTTAATACTAGAACTTCCCTTCTGCTAGTTTGAGGTCATGTCCCCGTTTTCTTGATCTTCACTTCATTTAGAGAATTCTGCCCTCCTAAGCCGCCTTCACTTCATGTATTTCAAGGTTTCATACATCCCCCCCCCCTCCCCCCCACCTTTCCCTTAATTCCTCCAGTCTGTACCGATGAACCCCCTTTCTGCCGAGCGTACGCATATATGTAGCCTCACGGAAGTGGGTCTTTATCACATATATGCGCCACTGTGTGCTGGGATCGTGGTGCACGCCCAGCACAGTGATCGAGCTGTCAGACAGCTCCGGGTCTTGTACTAACGATCTGGAGCTAGGAGGAGCAGTTTCCTACCACCCAGTGGCAGTGCGTCCTTTAAAGGCGCACGGGCGCCACCCCCTCTGTCACGCCACCCCCCCATATGACTAATAAATAGATGCATTGCATTAATCTATCCACCGCTGCCGCTGCCACCCCTTATTCAGGCGTCCGGCCCCTTTTCGGACACTGGGCGCCTGAATTACAGTGGCGGGGGTGTTTTTTTAAGCACCTGATTAGAGCCATAGGCTCTAATAGGCTTCAAAAAAGGTGGACTCGGAGCACAGAGCACTGCGTCCAGAGCCCACCCAGATGTGTTAGAAAAGCAAATGAATATTTGCTTTTCTAACACTGAACTGCCTCTCCGCCAATCAGGAAGCGCGGGTCTAATACCTGTCACCTGATTGGCTGAAGGCAGAGGCGATCCTATTGGCCGCCTAGTGTAACGTAAGAAGAGACGCAGAGAAGCACGGAGGACCTGCTGCTCATCCCACACAGCTTGCGGCCGTCACTCGCTGCCTGACCCGCCACCAAGATGGGGTAAGTGCCGGGCAGACAGCGGGCAGGCCGGGATCACAGTGGCTGCATTTGATGGGCACAGTGAGGCTGCAATTAATGTTTGTTTTTTTTCAGTATATTTCAGTTTGTTTGTGCCCCCCAAAAAAATTTTGAGCACCAGCCGCCACTGCTACCACCTGAACGCTGTGATAGCCTGTGATTGGCTGTCATAATGCTCAGTCACTGTATAGCCCATCTGTGTTTTTTTTTTTCTTCTCTTCAATGGAGAAATAAATACATTGTATATATACAGGTAACATTATATAATACATTGAATATATACAGAATTTATTATATACTACCATGTATACATACACGATACGTTATATACCGTATATACTCGAGTATAAGTCGTCCCGAGTATAAGTCGAGACCCCTAATTTACCACAAAAAACTGGGAAAAATTTATTGACCCGAGTATAAGTCGAGGGTGAGAAATGGCAGAGGGTCAACAATGCCCATCTGCAGCTGCATGCCTCCCTGTGTCCTGTGCAGCCTACCTGTACCCTGTACATGTGTCCTGTACATGTGTGTGTGTCCTGTACATGTGTGTCCTGTACATGTCCTGTGTCCTGTACATGTCCTGTGTGCATGTGTCCTGTGTGCATGTGTCCTATGTGCATGTGCAGCCTACCTGTGTCCTGTGTCCCTGTGTGCATGTGTCCTGTGTGCATGTGCAGCCTACCTGTGTCCTGTGCAGCCTCCCTGTGGCGATCTCCATCCTCCCTGTGGCGATCTCCATCCTCAAACGGCGGCCGGCGTGTGATGATAGTGTTCGGCGGCCATTCCACAGTTCAAAAGCCACGCCTCCTCCTCGTCTGTGATAGGCTGACCGCTGACTGCCTATCACGGACATTCTCTCATTCTCATACCACGGACGAGGATGAGAGAATGTCCGTGATAGGCTGTACACTGACAGCTGTTCAGCCTATCACAGATGGGCAGGAGGCGCGGCTTTTGAAAGCTGCAATAGCCGGCGAACAGTATCATTACACGCCGGCCGCCGTCTGCCTGCATGACACGCTGATCATGCAGACAGACGGCAGGGACTCGAGTATAAGTCGAAGGGACACTTTCAGCCCAAAAAAAAGGGCTGAAAAATTCGACTTATACTCGAGTATATACGGTAATACATTGTATACATACAGGATACATTACAATACCTTGAAAAAGTATCACTGCACATCACCCTGAACACACCATCCCCACTGTGAAACATGGTGGTGGCCGCATCATGTGGTGGGGATGCTTTTCTTCAGCAGGGACAGGGAAGCTGGTCAGAGTTGATAGGAAGATGGCTGGAGCCAAATACAGGGCAATCTTAGAAGAAAACCTGTCCATCCAATCTGACAGAGCTTGAGATATTTTACAAAGAAGAATGGGCAAAAATGTCCCTCTCTAGATGTGCAAAGCTGGTAGAGACATCCCCAAAAAGACTTGCAGCTGTGATTGCAGAGAAAGGGGGTTCTACAAAGTATTGACTCAGGGGGGCGCCATACAAATGCCCTCCCACACTTTTCACATATTTATTTGTAAAAAATGTTGAAAACCATTTATTATTTTCCTTCCACTTCACAATTATGAGCCACTTTGTGTTGGTCTATCACATAAAATCCCAATAAAATACATTTACGTTTTTGGTTAAACATGACAAAATTTTTGGTCTTTTTTTGTTTATAGCGCAAAAAATAAAAACCACAGAGGTGATCAAATACCACCAAAAGAAAGCTCTATTTGTGGGAAAAAAAGGACCTTAATTTTGTTTGGGTACAGCGTGGCACGACCGCGCAATTGTCAGTTAAAGCGACGCAGTGCCGCATCGCAAAAAATGACCCGGTCATTAAGGCGGAAAATCTTCCGGTCTTTAATTGGTTAAAGAAAAAAAACAAAGTCAGTGATCGGTACCAATCACCGACTCTATTCATTAAAACAAGGGGCCAGTAAATGACTCCTTGCCCGCTCTCCATCCTGACAGATCCCCTGCAGCGGCCGGTGGGAGGGGGAAACCCCGGGGGGGGGGGACAGGGAAGGACACATGAGTCCTGGGGCAGCAGGACAAGGATAGGTAGGCGGTGGGATCCCTCCATTTCCCTCCTGCAGCTTTTGAATGTCTGTGGGAGGGAGAGGAGGAGAAGCGGGCATTCGGAGGGGCTTCATGGAGGGATCGGTTCCTCTACATGTCGCTGCCCTCCTACTAGGGTTGCCACCTGACCAAGATTTACCCGGACAGTCCGGGATTTGGACCATGTGTCTGGGTTTCAGATTGAATGAAACCCGGACACATTTATTCACACTGAACTGTGGCTAACTGTCCCGCGCAGGAGGAATACTCTACTACCCCCCCTCCCCCCCAGTCAGCGGGATCCCTTCCTCTCCACAGTCGAGTTGGGCGATCTGTTGATTCGTCACACAGAGCACTAATCACAAATGGCCAGATCCTCTGGGCCCCCCCCCCCCTAAGGAGGGAGGAAATTCCTCCATCCACCTAATTTGTGTGGATAGAGGAATCGTTTTTTTTTTGCATTCAGTCCACAAATCATATGTATTGGAAGAGTTTTATTTTTTAATTATTGTTCTGAGGTTTATACGTGTCTGTGAGATACTTACTTATGTGGCTCAGCATTGGAAGCATATTTTATGGGTACAAGAATGTTCGGGATTGGCTTGCAGAATAGGTAGCAACCCTACCTCCTACCCAGGCATACGGGGAGGAGGGGGAACGCATGGACCCCCTGGAGCAGGGGGCAGGGTCGCTTTGGCGGCCCCTGTATGTATGCCCCTGTTGGACACATTATCGAGCTTCAGTGAATCTTCTCGTCTTCTTTTCTTAGATTCCTCGTTATATCCTGACTCTACATGAGCTCCTCGCTCACACGCCTCATGAACACGTTGAACGTAACAGCCTAGATTATGCCAAATCCAAGCTGGAAGAGCTGTCAAGGTGAGATAGAATGTGTGTGTGTGTTGTTTTTTTATTTGCCAACCCTTCATTACGTCCCAGGACAGCCACTAATGCCAGCTGGCAAAGGGTGCGTCCAGATGGTACAGGGTGTGGTTAGGGTGGTGTGACAGAATACCAATAACTGTATTTTTGAGGCGGTGAAACGTGCTGTTCTGCAGGTACAGCTTAAAGGAGTACTAAAGTCACATTCATTACATTAAGTATTAATAGTTGACTCGCAACACTGTATCCGTAATGTTGAAATATCTTTTTTTTTTTCTTACTTTGAAAATGTGTACATGTCCCCTTTCCATCCCTGTAGATGTGGCTGCCACTTTTTTATTATGTTTGGTTATTCAGCCAGCAGGGGGGGTGCACACATCCAGCCGCCTGCTGGTTGCAAAAGTGAAGGAACACATCCCTGGACACCCGTTAGACATGCATGTTCCAGGGATGGAGCTGGCCACTGGATGGTGTAGACCAGCCTTTCTCAAACCTTTTCAACACAGAGGAACCCTTGAAATAACTTTCCGGTCTCAGGGAACCCTCTGCTAAAAATGACTATATGTACACCTCATGATACATTAGTGTGATTGTCAGTGGGAAGATTGCTCCTTACATTTGTGGTCATTGGGGAAGAATTACCCTCCTTACAGGTAGCTAAAAAGATCAGGTAATGCAGTTAAACAATGCACAAATAAATAATCAGGTAATCACACTGGTTTAAAGATGCTGTACTAGAAAAAAATGAACACTGACTCATAAGATGACAATCGACTAAACTATAGTATTGTTAAACCAAATTATAACTGGTACAAACAGGGTTACAATATCGGCATCAACTAACCCAAAAGAAGAAAGGTTTTTGTGCACACACTACGCATACAATAGAAGGAGGGCATATACGGCCTTGGCAAAGGGGTACCCCTGGAGGGCTGCAAAGTACCTGGCTCCTAACTGTCAATGTAGACCAGCTTTTGTTGGGGCCCTTCTGTACGTGGTGCACAGGCAGCTGTCCCTTTTAAGAGTGTGTAACTGATGGCTAGTGGGCTGATAAATCAGGAGCGGTCTTTATTGCATTATTTGTGTCAGTGTTGAGATAAGCACACATGGTCAGCAGGGGATCACACAGCTCATGATACATTAGTGTGATGGTCAGTGGGAAGATTGCTCCTTACATTTGTGGTCATTGGGAAGAATTACCCCCTTACAGATAGCTAAAAAGATCAGTGGGGTCAGTGAGAACCTGAGAGGTAGAAATTACTCGTTGCTCAAAGAACCTCTAGCAACCTTTGTAGGAACCCTGGTTACATAGTAGGTGAGGTTGAAAAAAGACACAAGTCCATCAAGTCCAACCTATGTGTGTGATTAAATGTCAGTATTACATTATATATCCCTGTATGTTGCGGTCGTTCAGATGCTTATCTAATAGTTTTTTGAAACTATTGGTGCCCCCCGCTGAGACCACCACCTGTGGAAGGGAATTCCACATCCTTGCCGCTCTTATAGGGCGTACACACGGTCGGACTTTGTTCGGACATTCCAACAACAAAATCCTAGGATTTTTTCCGACGGATGTTGGCTCAAACTTGTCTTGCATACACACGGTCACACAAAGTTGTCGGAAAATCAGATCGTTCTAAACGCGGTGACGTAAAACGCGTACGTCGGGACTATAAACGGGGCAGTGGCCAATAGCTTTCATCTCTTTATTTATTCTGAGCATGCGTGGCACTTTGTCCGTCGGATTTGTGTACACACGATCGGAATTTCCGACAACGGATTTTGTTGTCGGAAAATTTTATCTCCTGCTCTCCAACTTTGTGTGTCGGAAAATCCGATGGAAAATGTCCGATGGAGCCCACACATGGTCGGAATTTACGACAACACGCTCCGATCGGAAATTTTCCATCGGAAAATCCGACCGTGTGTACAGGGCATTACAGTAAAGAACCCTCTATGTAGTTTAAGGTTAAACCTCTTTTCTTCTAATTTTTTTATGAGTGGCCACGAGTCTTGTTAAACTCCCTTCCACAAAAAAGTTTCCTCCCTATTGTGGGGTCACCAGTACGGTATTTGTATATTGAAATCATATCCCCTCTCAAGCGTCTCTTCTCCAGAGAGAATAAGTTCAGTGCTCACAACCTTTCCTCATAACTAATATCCTCCAGACCCTTTATTAGCTTTGCTCCCCTTCTTTGTAGGCGCTCCATTTCCAGTATATCCTTCCTGAGGACTGGTGCCCAGAACTGGACAGCATACTCCAGGTGCGGCCGGACCAGAGTCTTGTAGAGCGGGAGAATTATTGATTTCTCTCTGGAGTTGATCCCCTTTTTAATGCCAATAATCTGTTTGCTTTGTTAGCTGGTTGAGAAACTCTGGTGTAGACTTTAGCTTAGCAATCTGCCCATGAGTTGCTTGATTACATTCTATTAGACCTGCTCTCGGAACAATAATCAAGCAACTAGTTAAAGGAGAAGTATGGCCAAAGCTATTTTGGTTGTACATCTGTAGGTCACAGGACTGCAGTTCGTTCTGCACTCCAGTGACCTTGTTTTCAGCCTACAGCGAGCTAAAGTCCGCTTTTGGCTGACGTCACTCAGCCGGTCCAGGCTCAGGAAAGATCACAACTTTACAGTCGGGGTCCTCTCGGGTGCCTGGAAACTGGGTTTAGATCTGCAGAGAGCCTGAACCTCCCCCTTCCACAGCCTAGTGCTGCAGTGAGCACTCGAGGGGCAGAGCAGAGAGCTGGTCACTGACAGTCACGGCTCTCTGCTCAGAGCGGAAGGGATAACTGAGCGATTAGCAGTGTTTGATCGCTCAGTTCTCATTGCAGATCCGGCGGGTGGGGGGGGGCAGATGCAGCATTGATACGATGCTGCATCCACCTAGGTGAGTTTACTTTTTTTTTTTTTTAAATCCATACTTCTCTTTTAAGCACAGCTAAAGTTTGCACCAGCCAGTGGCTAGCAGGAAGGAACATGCTCCTCTTCAGGCATGTACATATTTCAGGTAGAGGGCTGACCACTGGATGGTGTAGATTTTAGCTATGAAGTCTAGCCGTCAATTACTTGATTACATTCTGTCAGACCTGCTTCTGGAACAGTAATCAAGCAACTGATCAGCACAACACAGATAAATTCTGCACCATTCAATGGTCTTCAGGGAAGAACATGCTCGTCTTCAGGCTAGGCCACTCCAGGACCTTAATGTGCTACTTCTTGAGCCACTCCTTTGTTGCCTTGGCCGTGTGTTTTGGGTCATTGTCATGCTGGAATACCCATCCACAACCCATTTTCAATGCCCTGGCTGAGGGAAGGAGGTTCTCACCCAAGATTTGATGGTACATGGCCCCGTCCATCATCCCTTTGATGCGGTGAAGTTGTCCTGTCCCCTTAGCAGAAAAACACCCCCAAAGCATAATGTTTCCACCTCCATGTTTGACGGTTGGGATGGTGTTCTTGGAGTCATAGGTAGCTTCCTCTTCCTTCAAACACGGCGAGTTGAGTTGATGCCAAAGAGCTCAGTTTTGGTCTCATCTGACCACAACACTTTCACCCAGTTCTCCTCTGAATCATTTAGATGTTCATTAGCAAACTTCAGACGGACCTGTACATGGGCTTTCTTGAGCAGGAGGACCTTGCGGGCGCTGCAGGATTTCGATCCTTCGCGGTGCAGTGTGTTACCAATTGTTTTCTCCCGTGTAGTTCTTGGGCTGATTCCTCACCATTCTCATGATCATTGAAACTCCACGAGGTGAGACCTTCCATGGAGCCCCAGACCAAGGGAGACTGACAGTTATTTTGTGTTTATTCCATTTGCGAACAACGGTTGTCACCCTCTCACCAAGCTGCTTGGCCATAGTCTTGTAGCCCATTCCAGCCTTGTGTAGGTCTACAATCTTGTCCCCGATATCCTTGGACAGCTCTTTGGTCTTGGCCATGGTGGAGAGATTAGAATCTGATTGATTGCTTCTGTGGACAGGTGTCTTTTATATACAGGTAACAAGCTGAGATTAGGAGCACTCCTTTTAAGAGAGTGCTCCTAATCTTAGCTCGTTACCTGTATAGAAGACACCCGGGAGCCAGAAAGCTGTCTCTCACTGTTAAAATAAACTGACCATTAAAATTATAGACAAAATAAATAGGTTGCACTAGTAAACGTGTAAATTAACAAAAATTGTAAATTATTGTAAGAGAGTCCGCATATGTTGTGCATCAACGTGAAAATTAATATATAAATAAAAAATGTAAAAACAGCCCATAAGTGTTGTGAAAATAGATCTTGGTAACAATCTTCACCAACCACCACCGGAGTGATAAAAATCAGTCCCTCCGCCAATAGCTGAAGGGTCTGCTTACCGGCTCCTATTGATCCCTCATTACAAGGGATCAATAACGCTTGTGGCTATAGCCCAGCCGAGGCCTTTACCCCGGGTCCAGATGGTTTCCCCACCGAATCACTCCTTGGTAGCGTATAGGATGAGATGGTATCTCAAAAGAACAAAGGGCTCCACATAGTGTAAAATCTTAGTAAAACTTTATTAAAATAAAGGTAATGCACTTACAGCTGCCGCTGATAAAAACGCCTTTAAGATCTCGTGTGTCGGCCAGCACGCAAAGTCAACCCATCCTCTAGGGCACGTTTGGGATTGGTGACATCAGCAAGTTGCTCCGCCCTACACGTTTCGTCATAGGATGATGTCGTCCAAGGCGCAAATTATAGACTGATTATTTCTTTGTCAGTGGGCAAACATACAAAATCAGCATGGGATCAAATACTTCTTTTCCTCACTGTATCTTCAGACATAATCCCGGTAAACCACTTGCAAACCGCAATCTTTTTATAGATATTGCAGTCTTAAAAATAACGAACATGTCATACTTACCTGTTCTATGTAATGGTTTTGCACAGAGCAGCCCCAATCCTCCTCTTCTCAGGTCCCCCCGCCGGTGCTTATGGCCCCTCCCTCCTGCCAAGTGCCCCCAGAGCAAACCTTCCTGTGGGGCTATTTGAGCAGGCTCTCTCCCGAGCCGCTGCTCTGCGTGTCCATTAAGACACAGAGCTGCAGCTTGGCCCCGCCCCCCCTGTCTTCTCATTGGCTCACTGGCCAATGAGGAGACAGAGTCCCTGGAGAGCAAAGGCTCTTGTGCACATTGCTGGATCGCGATGGGGCTCAGGTAAGTATTAGGGAGGGGCTGCTGCACACAGAAGGGTTTTTTTTTACCTTCATGCATGGAACACATAAAGGTTAAAAAAAAAAACCTTCAGCCTTTAGAACCACTTTAAGAGCAGCAACTGAACTCCTCCATACCGTATAGTAAGACAATGTTTCTTTTTTCTTTTAGAATAATGCATGATGAAGTCAGCGAAACTGAAAATATCCGGAAGAATCTGGCCATTGAGAGGATGATTGTGGAGGGATGCGAGATATTGCTGGATACCAGTCAAACCTTCGTACGGCAAGGTACATGTATATATGTATACTGATAGGTCAGTTGGTTCCGAAGCTCCTCCTCCAATTCTTAAAGGGAAAGTATTCTGTAATGTATTTTCAGCGAGCCCATGTTTTGAGATCTTGATATGAACCAGTCATGCTTTCCCCATGCACAGTTCAGTACTGTCTTTTTTTTTTTTTTTTGCAGCAACAGTTACATTTTCAAGACTGCTTAGACCAGTGGAGGTCAACTTATGAGCTAAAGGGGGCCTCAAATGTGGCCCCTGACATCACCAAAGGGCCACACATAATGCTCAGTATATGTAATGCTTGGGAGGACTGTCAGAGACTGTAGAGCTAATAGAGGAAATGAGGGTCAGAGAGTGAGGACAGGATACATTGTTGGCTGGGGACAGTCACCTGTCGAAGGCAAGATGCCCCAATTTTTTGCCAACGACAATTTGTATGGGAAAAAAAGAGAAAGCGATACTAGTAGTGAGATAAGGATTGCTGCACGCCCCATTGAAATATAAATAGGAAGGATTTCCCCGTGGAGTTTTGTGTTGCAGCCAAAAATTCAAATATAGGTAGAAAAAGTAAGTTTTATTGAAAAAATATCATACAATATAGATTGTGTTAAAACATGAGTTCTGTAGATGAAGCCATTGCACATACATCATAGTAATACAGCCATAAGTGTACATAAAAAACATAGTATGGTATAGATATATATAATTATATTAAGAAAAACGTACGCGTTTCAACCATTAGCAGTAGAGGTCTTCTTCAGGGGGAAAGGAGTACAAGAAAATATAATATGAAAGAACATACATTTGAACAACAATATATGTGTAATGTAGACACATGCATTACCAATATACAATCATATTTACCACTGACGGCTGTAGAGATGGCTTCCAAAGTGCTGTGCTTGGAAAATGCTAAAAGATCCAGGCGGCATGGCAAGAACTCCCAGCCCACCGCACCAAGGAAGGGGGACAATTTGTATGGGGTAGATAGGTTGCTGGCT
Source organism: Lithobates septentrionalis (assembly GCA_037952835.1). Lineage (NCBI taxonomy): Eukaryota > Metazoa > Chordata > Amphibia > Anura > Ranidae > Lithobates > Lithobates septentrionalis. Next base: position 151,174 of record JBBDGP010004920.1, read on the forward strand.
ACGAATATTCTACAGAAGCAGTACAAAACTGGGAAGATGTCACATGGGGCTGGTAGAGATCATTGCTATTACCCTAATCAATTTTCCCACTACAAGCTGCTGAGGTCCGAGGGCCGCACATCATAACGGCCGCAGGTTGGGCACCAGGGACCTTAGAAGAATGGGGTATACCCTGATATGGGGTATACCCTGGGGTATACCCTGATATATGAGAATTTAACTTGGTGCAAATGGGAAAACAAACCCGTGCTCATGCAGGATAAAGCAACAGGTTCACTTTAATGGAGAGGACACCATTTGCCTACATTTACCTTCCCCCAGCACTCAATTTGGCCATGTGTAATCTCCAAGTTGTGGCTGAAGATTCCACCTCCTTGTGACAGCGCTGGGCCAGGGCCGGGACAAGGGGTGGGCAGGAGGGGAGGCTGCCTTGGGCACTGTGGTATTATGTGAGGTGGGAGGGCGCCATGAGGAGATTGGAGGGAAGGGGGTTTTGAGTTGGAAGGGGGGAGGGGGTGGCAAGCGGTAAGAATTGTTCTAGGAGGGGAAGTTTGGGTGTGTGTGTTAGAAGTGGTGATTTTTGGGGGATCGGTGTTGGGAGAGGGAATGGGGGGGTTTCTAGAAGAGGTGATATGGTGGGGGGGGGGGGATTGTGCTAGGAGGGGAATTTTTTTGGGGGGGGGCGGGATTTGTGCTAATAGGGATGATTAGGAGGGGATTTGTGCTAGGAGGGTAAATTTGGGGATTGGAGGGGGATTTGGAGTGGGTGGAGAAGATGTATACTTGGAGGGTAAATTGTAGTGGTAAAGAATTTATGCTGAGAGGGTGAGTGCTTTCACACTGGAGCGGTGCCCTTGCGGGGCGTTAAAAAAAAGTCCTGCAAGCAGGATCTTTGAGGCGCTTTTAGGAGTGGTGTATGCACAGCTCCTAAAGCGCCCCCTGCCCATTGAAATCAATGGGCAGCGCTGGCAAAGCGCTTGCAAAGTGCCGCAGCAGTGGCGCTTTGCGGGCGCTTATAACCCTTTATTCGACCGAAAAGCGTCTCTCAAACGACGGTAAAGCACTGCTAAAACTAGTGGCGCTTTACCACCGATGACCCCCCCCCCCCCCCGCGCCCCAGTGTGAAAGTGCCCTTAAATCAAGGGGGGTAAGTATTGGGTTGTTTCTTTGGCAGCTCGGAGCTCTTGACCTATTTTCGCTCCCAGACTGAACACACCAATTGGGTCCGGCACATTGTACAAGCGATGGCTGGCGGCGGTCCCCACTCTTATTTCTTTTTTTGTTTCATGCTACATTCAGAACTACATTGTGGCATTTAGTGAAACAAATTCTTTACAATGGCCGAGTGAATGGCAATTTTTGTTTTTTAAATTGTTGGTTTTACATTTTTTAGCTTTAAATGTTTTCAGCCGTTGTGGTTACATTGGGGGGGTGTGGGGGTTTTTTTTTTAATCATAGCCGTCAGCTAGTAGACTGGCATTCGGGCTGTGGGCAGTGACCTTCCCCTATCTTCTCTAGGCTGCCTGATCCAAGTGCCCATGTCCGAGAAGAGCCGGGCAACACGAGGGCGACTGGGGTCCCTATCGCTGAAGAAGGAAGGAGAGCGGCAATGCTTCTTGTTCTCCAAACACCTGCTGATCTGCACACGGAGCTCTGGAGGGAAACTGCACCTCACCAAGGTAAGTGTCCACCTACCCATCATGCACCACCTGGGCCCCAACGGAAGGATCAGAGATTTACCTTTTTACAGTTTTTATGTCGCTCGCTCGGCACGGGAGCCGTTCACAGAACACTTTAAATTTTTTTTCAATTAACAAACAACAGCGCAAAAAAATAATCAAGTGATTCTCAACCACTTCAGCTCTGGAAGATTTACCCCCCCCTTATGACTAGGCCATTATTTATTTTTTTGCGATACGGCACTGCGTTACTTTAACCACTAAGGCTAGGCTTCCACTATTGCGATTTACAGTGCGACTTTGCTAATGTGATTTTTGATGCGATGTCATGCGACTGGTGAGAACCACGGGAGGACAAGTCGCACCGAAGTCGGAAACAAAGTAGTACAAAAACCTTTTTTTGGAGTCGCTGCGACTTGAGTCGCACCAATTAGAACGGGGACCATTGAAATAGATGGATTTTGACTTTGTCATGCGACTTCACATGTGTCAACCAATGCAATACTCCCAGCGCACACACGTTCCTGCACAAACGGCTGTATCTTAGATACCTCACGTGTGTCATGTCGCACAACAACTAGTAGCAGTAACAGTAGTGGAAACAGAGCCTTAAGGACCGAGCCTCTTTTTGACACTTGTTTACAAGTTAAAATAATTTTTTTTTTTTTTGCTAGAAAATTACTTAGAACCCCCAAAAATTTATATAAAAAAAAAAAAAATATATATATATATATATATAGATAGATATAGATATATATTTATATCTATAGATCTCTATATAGATATATATAGAGATCTATAGATATAGATATGGATATCTATAGATATATGTAATATATCAATTTATTTTATTTTTTAATTAATTTTTTTCAGACATGCTAGAGAATAAAATGGCGGTCGTTGCAATACTTTCTGTCACACCGTATTTGCGCAGCGGTCTTACAATCGCAAATTTTGGGGGGAAAAATACACTTTTTTGAATTAAAAAATAAGACAGTAGTAAAGTTATCCCAATGTTTTTCTTTATTGTGAAAGATAATGTTATGCAGAGTAAATTGATACCCAACATGTCATGCTTCAAAATTTTGCCCGCTCGTGGAATGGCGACAAACTTTTACCCTTAAAAATCTCCATAGGCGACATTTAAAAATGTCTACAGGTTACCAGTTTTGAGTTACAGAGGGGAACTAGGGCTAGAATTATTTCTCTCGCTCCAACGATCGCAGCGATACCTCACGTGCGTGGTTTGAATACCGTTTTCATATGCGGGCGCGACTTACGTATATGCGTTCGCTTCTGTGTGCGACGGGACGGAGCGCTTTAAAATTATTTATTTTTATTATTTATTTTATCTTTTTTTTTTTTTTTTTACACTGTCCTTTTAAAAAAAAAAATTTTTGTGTCACTTTTATTCCTCTTACAAGAAATGTAAACTTCCCTTGTTCCTGTCTTCCCCTCACTCGGCTCTATGTCTCAGAGGGTAGAGGACACGTTCGTCTAATTAAAGCCTTCGGCTCTAATTAGGGGCCGGGTGTCCAGAAAGGGGTCGGGCACATGATTAGTAGACATGGGCGCCGTCAATAAATTTGTTTCGTTTCGTTTTCCGTATTAAAAATTAATTCGTAATTCTTGTCCGAAATTCAATTCGGATTCGTCCGAAATACGAATTTCTGTTAGGTTCGTAAACTTTTTCGTAACAATAACGAAAGTTCGTTATGATGAATTTATCATTATGAGAGGCTCCCACCATCCCTGTGCTGTGCTGACTTCCTGGGGTTTTTAACTTTTTAGGTTCATTAACTTTTCGTCAACAAGAACGAAAGTTCGTTATGATAAATTTATCCGAAGTTTGTAAACGAAATCTCGTATTTCGTACAAAATTCGTATGCATAAAAATTCGCATTTCGGATCCTCACGAATGTACGATTTTCCGGAAATTCGTACAAATTTCCCATTCGTACGAAACTAATCGCACATGTCTAATGGATAGGGAGGGCGGCGGCGGTGTTGGGGGGCCCATTATACCCCATAATGACAACGTGAAAGCAAGCATACAAATTGAACAGGGGATCAAACACTTTTTTCCCTCACTGTAGATATGCAAAAATATCCATGCAGGAAATTCAGCTTTATTTGTCAGATCTGTTTATCCATTGCATTTATCTGTCCGCATGTTTCCTATTCAATGACCCTCAGCTGCCTCAACACTTTGGCAGATGGACATCTTTTAAGCACCGTGTTTATTTCTTCCTCTTTTTTAGAATGGGGTGGTTTCCTTGATGGACTGCACTTTACTGGAAGATCAAGAGGATGACGACAGTTAGTATATAAAGCCTGAAGTCCGGACGTTGTATTTGCTGCTTTTCCCCCCAGAAACAAATTCTTGTTGTGCTCCGCACCCCTGTTTCGTTCATACTGAACGTCATAACACGCCCTGTTCTCTCCCAATGCAGATAGACAAGACGCCGATCACTTGGACTTCAAGATCTCGGTGGAACCCAAAGACTCGGCTCCCTTTGTTGTCATTCTGATGGCGTCTTCCCGGCAGGAGAAAGCGGCTTGGACCAGTGACATCAGTCAGGTCACAACTGAGTGTCATCACTTTGCAATCACCTCGCCCTCCATAATCACCCCAACATCATTGAGTCTTCATGGTATACCCACCTGTCATATTGTTGGTATTTATTGAAGATTAGCACATAATACAAGTAATGTAAAAATCGGAATAACCCGCCATTGGCATCGTTATTCTTTAATTTTAATAAGTAATGACAGTATATTGAGAGATTCCACATCCACACCAATATATTATTATTATTATTATTATACAGGGATTTGTATAACGCCAGCAGTTTGCGCAGCGATTTACAATATAAAGAGGGACAGTACCAGTTGTGGCTCATCCACTAGGGGCGCCCCCTCTCTCCTCGCCACCCCTATATGTAATGGATAGATTTATGCATAGCATGAATCTATCTATGGCCGCCGCGGCCACCCCCTATTCATGGGCCCTCCGGCCCCTTTCAGGACATCGGGCGCATTAATTATAGCGGCGGGGTTTTTTTTGGAAGCAGAGGCTCTAATAGGCTTCAAATTAGGGTGGGTTCCGGTCGCAGAGTATAAGCCCACCCAGGTGTGTCACAACAGGGAATGAATATTCGCTGTTGAAACACTGATCCTCAATCCGGCCAACCAGAAGCGGGTGTGAGACCCATTTTCCGATTGACCGAAAAGAGAAGACTTCCGATTGGCCGCTGGGGAGGAGGGAGGAAATGGAAGCCGCCGTAATGACCAGGGGAACGGGAGGCCGCAGGAGAACGGGAGGCCGCCGAGCAGGGGAAGGCACCGCCGGTGATGGGGTAAGTGCTACCGACCGACCGTACTGTTTGCCGCCGACCCCTCCCACCCCCCAAAAAAAATTCCACCGTCCCCCCACTGGACAGTACAATTACAATACTGTTCAATACAGAAGGAATAGGAGGGGCCCTGCTCGTGGAGTTTACAATTTAAAGGAGGGGGGGAGATGGTACAAAGGATAATAGCTGCGGGGGGTGGGGGGGTGATGATCTGATGGGGGTGGCTCGGGTACGGTTCTTAGGTGGGTGTGTGATAGGCTTCCCTGAATAAGTGAGTTTTCTAGGATCCCATAAAGGTGTACAGGTTAGGGGCTGACTGGACATACCGGGGCAGGGAGTTCCAGAGGATGGGAGAGGCTCTGAAGAAGTCCTGAAGACGAGCATGAGAGGAGGTAACAAGGGAGCTAGAGAGCAGGAGGTCCTGGGAGGAGCGGAGGGGATGATTTGGGCGATATCTGCAGATAAGTTTTGTGATGTAGCTGGGGGAGTAGTGGAAGCCAGTGAAGGGATTGGCAGAGAGGGGCAGCAGTCCCGGATTGGTTAGTGAGGTGTATTAGTCTAGCAGCAGCATTCATAATGGGCTGAAAGGGAGATAGCCTGTGAAAGGGTAGGCTAGTGAGGAGGGAGTTGCAGTAGTCAAGGTGGGAAATAACCAAGGAGTGAATAAGTTGTTTTGTGGTGTCGTCAGGAAGGGGCCAGTTCTGGAGATGTTTCGGAGGTTAAGGCGGCAAGATGTAGCCAGTGATTGGATGTGGGGGCTGAAGGAGAGGTCAGAGTCTAGGATTACACCCAGCAGACCAATGGTTGTGCTGTTGATCGCAATAGTAAAGTCATAGGGAGGGGGTCTGGGAGGAGGAAATATTACAAGCTCGCTTTTAGAAAGATTGAGTTTGAGGAAGTGGTATGACTTCCATCCTGAGATGTCATTCAGTACGTTTGTGATCCGTGAGGAGATCGAGGGGGTGAGTTGAGGAGTGGAGAGATAGTTCTGGGTGTCGTCGGCATAGAGGTGGTATTGGAAGCCATGGGAGGTTATCAACTGGACCAGGGAAGAGGTATAGAGAGAGAATAGGACAGAGCCTTGGAGTACCCCAACAGAACGAGGAAGAGGAGCGGAGGAGATGGTGTTGTATGTGACACTAAAAGTGCGCTGAGATAGGAGAACCAGGATAAAGAAGAATCACAGAGGCCAAGCTGTCAAAGGCAGCAGAAAGGTTCAAGAGTGGGAGTATGGAGTAACTGGCCCTTGGTTTTAGCAGTTAGTAGGTCTTTGGTGAGCTTTAGTAGGGCAGTTTCAGTGGAATGTTGTGGGCGGAAGCATTTAGGCTAGACTCACACTACTGCATGTCGGCAGTTGTGAGCTTATCCGAAACGCGCAGAAATGCGCTGCCATTTAGCAGATGCACTTTTTTTTTCCTTTAGGGCGGCCCATTGAAATAAATGGGCTACCCTACATGTAAGGGGGGGAATAAAGCCTTAGGTCCACTTTGGACTAAACCACAGAGCAAAGGATCGGAGCTACAACCTCACCCAAATTTGCTTAAAGGGGTTGTAAACCCTCCAGAGAGCGCCCGCAAGGTAACCCCAACTACCAGCGCCGCCGGGGGACCCCAGAAGTCGAGGATTGGGGCCAGTGGAGGTAAGTATGACATGTTTGTTATTTAAAAAAAAAAAAAACTAAGCCTTACAATCACTTTAATCAGTTACACTGGTGTTCAGACTGGCGGTCGCTGTAGATCCAACACATAGTGGTTCTTAGGAGGAAAGCCAGCAGTTCGGTATAGTCTGCAAGATAAAAATAATTTACTATAAATAGGGACAATACTAGAAAAAAAAAAAAAAGGGTCAACGCGTTGCGGCCGTTCAGGCCATGATTAAGGCCATGAGAACAGTCAGACGGAGCCAGGTCAGTAACATAATGAAGCAGGCTTTCAGGAACACAAGTCAAAGGAGTAAAGCTGAAGACCACCCAGCAATGATATTAGGCAGGCATGAGGTTTAAATAGGCATCAGGATCTTTGGGCGTGCCCGTGTGTCCACGTGTGCGTCATGGCATGTGCACGTTCTCATCCTTGGTTCCTGACAATGGCACAGGTGAGTGTGCAAAATGTTTGATAATCCAAGAAAAGGTATTTCTCAGAATTGCGTAATTGAGAGGGATTGAGGGGTCCTCAGGGCACAAGAAGACAACTTACTCCTAGACCTTAGTAAAGGTATTTGCAGGCACCTGGAAGTTCCAGCTTTCAGACTATATGTATGTGTGTGTGGGCTTTCTGTTGTCAGGTCTGTTTTAACCCCTTCCCGCCTAAAGCGAAAAACAAATGTTAATGCACAATTTTGCAGCTTTGACATGTGTTAGTAAAACCGGACATATCACAACTACGTAGTGTATCCAGGTGGATTATACCGCGTTTTTTTTCAGAACAGGTTTTTTTTTTTTTTTTTTAATGTAGCTGTATATTTCTTGATATTACCACAATTTACCAACAAAGAACAACCTAAAATAAATTCTCCTGCTGCTGACAATCGCAGCAATACCACATACTTGCATGTTTGTTGTTTGTACCCGTAGTACGGCCCAGAAACAATGGTCCGCATTTTGCCTTTTTTTTTTAATCCTGCCTAAAACACATTGACAATAACTGACACCGATACTGGTTTAATTTGTTTTTTAATGCTCCCCAAAATATGCCATCCGTGATCTTTTGACCCCAACCTTGACCCTAACCCAGGCAAACCTTGAGCTTAATTTTTTTTTGCTTTATTTTTTCTTTTTTCTTTTTTCTTTTTTTTTTTCTTTATTTTTACACATTTTATTTTTATTTACAGCTTTATCTCCTGCAAGGAGAGGAAGATGCAATGTATCTTCCTCTCCATTCAGAAGAGGAAGTAAATGCAGGGACGGGCTCACAGTTGACTGATCACTGTGATAGCCAATCAGAGGTTATCACAGCGATCAGGTGACCAAGAAACCAGGAGTCTCGGGTCCCGATTGTTCGTACGAGAGCCAGGGCTCTTGGTGAGATCCTGGACTCTTTGTTGGGAGCGCGCTGTGTGTGGCGCACTCAACAGAAAGATTTGCGGCCCTACGGAAAAAGACCCACTTCTGCGAGGCCGCATATTGGAATGCGACTGCTGGGAAGGGGCTAATAGAGTGAAACCTTGGATTGCGAGTTATGCGGTTTACGAGCGTTTTGCAATATGAGCTGTTTTTTTTTCTTAAATCCTAACTCGGTTTGCGAGCGTTGTTCGCAGGACGAGCGGGATTCAAGCCGCTGGGGTGTGCAGTACCGCATTTGGCCAGAGGTGTAGGGGCGCCGGAGACGCTTGGAGACATTCTGTTTCCGAGTGTCTCCGGCGCCCCCGCACCTCTGGCCACATGCAGTACTGCATACACCAGCGCCCCCGCACCTCAGGGGTTTCCATTTATTCCTATGGGAAAACTCGCTTTGATATACGAGTGCTTTGGATTACAAGCATTCTTCTGGAACAGATTATGCTCGTAATCCAAGGTACTCCTGTACGTATATATGTCTATTGTCATTCTTTAACTCTTTTCTCCTGGTCCTCATATCATTTGTCCATTTGATGTATCTGTGTGGGGCCATTCTGTGCTCAGACAACTGACTTCTGAGTCTTCTCTACAGTGTGTGGACAATATCCGCTGTAATGGGCTGATGATGAACGCCTTCGAAGAAAACTCCAAAGTCACCGTACCCCAGATGATCAAGTGAGTATAAAAGAAAATTAATTCAAGTGGTTAACTAATATTTTATATCATGGTTTGGATTTGCAATACTCACTCCAAGCACCTTTCAATGCACCTTTCAATGCCGCACCATTAACTGTTTTTACCGCCGTGCTGACACAATGGCTACCTGTGATAGTTGATGATAATCAGATGATAAATACAATTTTACCTGTTTCATAAAATGAAAAAAATTAAAAAAAAATATTGAAAAAAAATTTTGTAGACTTTTTACAGAAGCTGATGGCAAAAGATTGAGAAAATGCAAGAAAATTATTAAAAAATCTTTTCTCAAATATGTTGCGGATGGGTAGAACTATAATTTTAGACTCATAATTGGCTTCATACCATTTTCATTTTGTTTCTTTCACGTCAGAGCTGGTTAAGGTAATGCTGCATTTAAAAAAAAAAAAAAGGGTGGCTGGTGATCTCGGGAAATACATGTATCAAGAGTATGGAATATTCCTGATTACTAGTGCAGAATGTGAAATTGTACATCGGATGAAGTCTAACTGTCCTATATGAACAATGTAGGCCACTCCGTGAAAAGGAAACCATGTAGTCTGCACTCATTGCATCTGAATATACGGTATGCAGTGCTTCCTTAGCCAGTTTCAAATAGTATAGAGAAAGGGTACAGGGTAGGTAAAGCCAGAGTGGGAGGGGAAGTGGGGTAGGAGCATTGGGGTGGGGTAGAAACCAAAGAGTTGTTGAGATGAGAAGGGGCAGGAATACATACTGTGGCAACTACTGTATGAGACAGCTAGTAAGGATTTCTATTCTTGGGAGTACATGAAATCTAATCAGTAGAACCTTGTTTTCATAATGTTTTTTCCTTGGGTTTAAGTGAGGAGGTCGGGTTCTCCAGGTTGCATGGTGGTCAGGTTCTCCTGGACTTTTGAGCATCATAGAGCCAAGAAAGGTGCACAGGTTTGCTTCCACCCTAGCATAATAACAACTGTGGTGACTATAAGGAAGATAGTAATGATTTGTATTCTTGGCATTACATGAAATATATCTAGTAGAACCATGTTTTCCAAGGTTCTGTTTACTATGAGTCATGATTAGTAATCATTTTTATTTTTGGGATTATGCAAAGTCTAAATAGTAGAACCATGTTTTCCTAGGTTTTTCCCCTTGGGTTTAAGTGAGGAGGCCAGGTTCTCCATGTTGCATGGAGGTCAGGATCTCATGGACTTTCAAGCATCATAAGGCCAAGGAAGGTGGAGTGGCTTGCTTTCACTGTAGGAGAGTACATACTCTGTTGACCATGAGGAATGATTTTTATTCTTGGTAATACGTGAAGTCTAATGAGTAGAACTGTGTTTTCTAAGGGTATGGAGACTAAGCGGAAGGTAGTAATTATTTGTATTCTTGGCAGTACATGAACTCTAACCAGTAGTAGAATCATGTTTTCCTTGTGTTTTTTTCCTTGAGTTTAAGTGAGAAGGTCAGATTCTCCATGTTGAATGGTGTTCAGGTTCTCCTGGACCTTGAGCTTCACAAGGCCAAGAGAGGTTGAGAGGCTAGCTTCCACCGTAGTAGAATACATGCTGTGTCAACTATGAGTCAGCTAGTAATGAATTCTATTCTTGAGAATATATGAAATCTAACCAGTAGAACCATGTTTTCCTAATGTTTTTTTCCTTGGGTTCAAGCAGGGAGGTCAGATTCTCCAGGTTGCATGGCAGTCAGGTTTTCCTGGACTTTCAAGCATCATAAGGCCAAGAAAGGTGCACAGGCTTTCTTCCACCCTAGTAAAAGAACTGTGGTGACTATGAAGATAGTAATGATTTGTATCCTTGGGTATACATGAGATATAACCAGTATTACCATGTTTTCCAAGGATATGTTGACTATGAGGAGGCTAGTAATGATTTTTATTTTTGGGAGTATGCAAAATCTAATTAGTAGAGCCATGTTTTTCTAGGTTTTTTCCTCTTGGGTTTAAGTGAGGAGGTCAGGTTCTCCTGGACTTTCAAGCATCATAAGGCCAAGGAAGGTGGAGAGGCTTGCTTCCACTGTAGTAGAATACACACTCTGGTGACTAGGAGGAAGCTAGTAATGATTTGTAATTCTAGGACTACATGATGTATAACCAATAGAATCATGTTTTCCAAGGATATTGTGACTACGAGGAAGCTAGTAATGATTTTTTTTTTTTTTAGGGGATTATACGAAGTCTAAATTAGTAGAACCATGTTTTCCTAGGTTTTTCCCCTTGGGTTTAAGTGAGGAAGTCAAGTTCTCTGTGTTACATGGAAGTCAGGTTCTCCTGGACTTTCAAGCTTTCACTGTAGTACTGTGGTGACTAGGAGGAAGCTAGTAAAGATTTGTATCCTTGGGAGTACATGAAATATATCTAGTAGAACCATGTTTTCCAAGGTTCTTTTTACTATGAGTCGTGATTAGTAATGATTTTTATTTTTGGGATTATGCAAAGTCTAAATAGTAGAACCATGTTTTCCTAGGTTTTTCCCCTTGGGTTTAAGTGAGGAGGTCAGGTTCTCCATGTTGCATAGAGGTCAGGTTCTCATGGACTTTCAAGCACCATAAGGCCAAGGAAGGTGGAGTGGCTTGCTTTCACTGTAGGAGAGTACATACTCTGTTGATCATGAGGAATGATTTTTATTCTTGGTAATACGTAAAGTCTAATGAGTAGAACTGTGTTTTCTAAGGGTATGGAGACTGCGAGGAAGCTAGTAATTATTTGTATTCTTGGCAGTACATGAACTCTAACCAGTAGTAGAATCATGTTTTCCTTGTGTTTTTTCCTTGGGTTTAAGTGAGAAGGTCAGATTCTCCATGTTGAATGGTGTTTAGGTTCTCCTGGACTCTCGAGCTTCACAAGGCCAAGAGAGGTTGAGAGGCTATCTTCCACCGTAGTAGAATACATGCTGTGTCAACTATGAGTCAGCTAGTAATGATTTCTATTCTTGAGAATACATAAAATCTAACCAGTAGAACCATGTTTTCCTAATATTTTTTCCTTGGGTTTAAGCGGGGAGGTCAGATTCTCCAGGTTGCATGGCAGTCAGGTTTTCCTGGACTTTCAAGCATCATAAGGCCAAGAAAGGTGCACAGGCTTTCTTCCACCCTAGTAAAAGAACTGTGGTGACTATGAGGAAGATAGTAATGATTTGTATTCTTGGGTGTACATGAGATATAACCAGTATTACCATGTTTTCCAAGGCTATGTTGACTATGAGTTGGCTAGTAATGATTTTTATTTTTGGGAGTATGCAAAATCTAATTAGTAGAGCCATGTTTTCCTAGGTTTTTTCCCCTTGGGTTTAAGTGAGGAGGTCAGGTTCTCCATGACTTTCAAGCATCATAAGGCCAAGGAAGGTGGAGAGGCTTGCTTCCACTGTAGTAGAGAACATACTCTGGTGACTAGGTGGAGGCTAGTAATGATTTGTAATCCTAGGACTACCTGAAGTATAACCAGTAGAACCATGTTTTACAAGGATATTGTGACTACGAGGAAGCTAGTAATGATTTTTTTTTTTTAGGGGATTATGCGAAGTCTAAGTTAGTAGAACCATGTTTTCCTAGGTTTTTCCCCTTGGGTTTAAGTGAGGAAGTCAAGTTCTCTGTGTTACATGGAGGTCAGGTTCTCCTGGACTTTCAAGCCTCATAAGGCCAAGGAAGGTGGAGAGGCTAGCTTCCACTGTAGTACTGTGGTGACTAGGAGGAAGCTAGTAATGATTTGTATCCTTGGGAGTACATGAAATCTAACCAGTAGAACCATGTTTTCCAAGGGTATGGTGACTATGAGGAAGCTAGTAATGATTTTTAATTTTGGGATTATGCGAGGTCTAATTAGTAGAACCATGTTTTCCTAGGTTTTTCCCTTTGAGTAGGTCAGGTTTTCCATGTTGCATGGAGGTCAGGTTCTCCTGGACTTTCAAGCGTCATAAGGCCAAGAAAGGTGGAGAGGCTTGCTTTCACTATAGTAAAGTACATACTCTGGTGACCACGAGGAATGATTTGTATTCTTGGTAGTACGTGAAGTCTAATGAGTAGAACTGTGTTTTCCAAGGGTATGAAGACTATGAGGAAGCTGGCATTGATTTGTATTCTTGGGAGACCATGAAATCTAACCAGCAGAATCATATTTTCCTATTTGTTTTCTCTTTGGGTTTAAGTGAGGACGTTAGGTCCTTCTGGACCTTTGCTCTTCATAAGGCCAAGTAAGGTGGAGAGGCTTCCTTCCACCGTAGTAGAAAGCATACTGTGGCAACTATGAGGAAGCTAGTAATGATTTGTATTCTTGGGAGATCATGAAATCTAACCAGTAGAACCAAGTTTTTCTAATGTGTTCTCTTTGGGTTTAAATGGTTCTCTGTTGTGTGATATAGTGGTTGATGAGTGATAATATGTTGTCATATAGTGGATTAAATCTGCCTACATGGCGTTCAGGTTCTCCTGAACCTTTGAGCATCATAAGACCAAGAAAGATTGAAGGCTTGCTTGCACTCTAGTAGAATACTTACTCTTGCCTTGTTACTTGTTTTTGGGAAAAAAATGAAATGCTGCATGTTTTAATATGTGTAAGATGAATTTCCTTTCCATTGAGGTCACACAAAGTGTGTGAACTGACACAAAACTTCTCTTTATATCCATTCCCCTATGGCTGGGTGGGATTCTGGACCCTAGGCTCAGACTTTAAATCCAAGTCAGTACTATGTCTTTCCGCCTCCTGGAGCTAAGTACCACCATCTCCTCCCCCATCAATTATGAGTCCAGTGCCACTTCTATGCTGTCACTGAGGTCCTGACACGCGATTGTCAAATAGTGGCGGTGGAGCTTAGTGCCAGTAGGTGGTGGGCCTAAGGGACAACTTGCATCACAGTCATTGATTTGCAGAGAAACAAAAACTTTTGTCTTTCGCAGTATTGTTATTTTACACTTATTGTAGGAAAGGTTCATTTTTAGAACTTTCAGTACATTAAAGCTGCATTTGCAATGCCTTCTGTAAGTGTACAACTTCAAAATCTGTATTTTTCTCACAGGTCGGACAGCAGTTTATACTGTGATGACATAGACATTCGGTTCAGTAAGACGATGAACTCCTGCAAGGTCCTTCAGATACGCTACGCAAGTGTTGAACGCTTACTGGAACGTCTCACTGATCTGCGCTTTTTGAGTATCGACTTCCTCAACACGTTCCTTCACTCCTACCGGGTCTTCACCTGTGCTGATATTGTGCTAGACAAGCTTATCGCTATCTACAGGAAGCCAGTCAGTGCCATTCCTGCCAGGTGGGGAGCGTAATAAAAGGTGCAATCGTCCAGAAATATCCGGCCCAGTTAACTACCTTCCAACACATAGTGATCCCACTGAAATCAGTGTGAATAATGTCTATTTCAGGGGTCTCCAAATCCGGCCTGCAGCTCCGTCCCAATACATGGATTTATCCGGCCTGCAGCTCGGGTCAGTGGCATATCCTCAGTGTGTACTGATTGAGGATTAAGGTCAACAGAGGCTGTCTATGGTTTCTCCTTCTGAGCAAACAGGGGGCTCTGATGGGGACCTTGTTGGAAGCGGTGATTCTTCTGATGGGGATTCTGATGGAAGACGATAGGGACCCGAATGGAAGGGGGCACTCTAAAGGGGTACCCTGATGTAAGGGAGGCTCTGATTTAAAGCAGGACCCTGGTGGGGACCCTCAGGCTTTCACACTGGAGAGACAGGTGAGGCTCTTTACAGGCACTATGCAGGCGCTATTTTTAGCGCTAAAGCGCCTCAGTGTGAAAGTAGCCTCAGGGCAACTATGATTTAAAGCAGGACTCAGGTGGGGACCGTGATGTAGGGGGAGGACTCTAATGGGGACCCTGATGTAAGGGAGGCTCTGATTTAAAGCAGGACTCTGATGGGGACCCTGATGGAAAGGGGGGGACTCTGATGGGGACCCTGATGGAAGGGGGGACTCTGATGGGGACCCTGATGTAAGGGGAGGACTCTAATGGAGACTCTAACGAAAGGGGCTCTGATTTAAAGCAGGACTCTAATGAGGACCCTAATTTTAGGGGGGCTCTGTTTTAAAGCAGGACTCTGATGGTGACCCTGATGGAAGGGGGGCTCTACTGGGGAGCATGCTGGAAGGAGGGACACTGATGAGGACCCTTATGCAAGGGGAGGACTCTAATAGGGGTCCTGATGGAGGGAGACTCTGATTTAAAGCAGGACTCTGATGGGGAGCCTGATGAAAGGGGGGGACTTTAATGGGGACCATGATGGAAGGGGGGGCTCTGATGGGGACCCTGATGTAAGGGGGACTCTAATGGGGACCATGATGTAAGAGGGGGACTCTAAGGGGGACCCTGATGTTAGAAGGACTCTGATTCAAAGCAGGACTCTATAGACCCCGATGGAGATTTTTTCGGCCTGCGATTACTTATCAAATGCGGCCCTCGTACTGAAGTTTGGAGACACCTGCTGTATGGACATTCATACAATTCTGGTGACAAAGACAATCTGACACCATAGTTTTTGTTTTGCACTCAGATTGTTGTTTAACAAAAATTCCAATAGTATATCTGTTGAACAGTGAGATAAAAAAACATGCAGCGCTCAAAAGGTGCATATAAATCAATGATTTATATCTATGAAGGAGTGTTAAAGAGAGAAGCTGTACTCATAAAGTGAAAATCAAATGTGTACCAAATTATAAACAAAGTCCATAGGTGTACAATAAGTCATATGTTAGTCCTAAACACACATGAGGGTTCATGGGCGTAACTGGTGTCGTGCGTCCATGCACAGTGGGAGCCGAGGAGGGCTCTGTATGGGGAGACACTCTGCACGTAGGTCTTCTAATTACACAATGGACACTGTAATTGGTAGAAATGGATATCCTTACCGGAAAAGGTGGACACAGTCACCGTATAGTGGAGTGTCAAACAGGCTTGGGGGATACACCGATCCCAGAGATATCCAGCTGCAGGGGTCCTGACAAGGAGTCGCATCCAGGATCCGAATCGTTGGACGGTGGTATGGGGGTTCCCGGTCTCTCAGGGTCTCTCTTTCAGATGGAAGGGGTTTGGAGATAGAAGTGGTTGGGGCTCAGCAAGGTCCCATTCATGAAGGGAGATAAGAAAAAAACCTCCACATAGGGCATGAATCCGTTTAAAAAGAGAAGCTTTATTTAAAAGCTGGGAAAAAAGTGCTAAACAGTGCACTTCGTTGAATAAAATGTGATCACAAAAGGTAAAATAAAATCGCGTGGTAACAGGTCATTTAATGGCGTGAGCAACCCGACATGTTTCGGAGCATCGTCCTTCTACTTGCCCCAGTAGAAGGACGATGCTCCGAAACATGTCGGGTTGCTCACGCCATTAAATGACCTGTTACCACGCGATTTTATTTTACCTTTTGTGATCACATTTTATTCAACGAAGTGCACTGTTTAGCACTTTTTTCCCAGCTTTTAAATAAAGCTTCTCTTTTTAAACGGATTCATGCCCTATGTGGAGGTTTTTTTCTTATCTCCCTTCATGAATGGGACCTTGCTGAGCCCCAACCACTTCTATCTCCAAACCCCTTCCATCTGAAAGAGAGACCCTGAGAGACCGGGAACCCCCATACCACCGTCCAACGATTCGGATCCTGGATGCGACTCCTTGTCAGGACCCCTGCAGCTGGATATCTCTGGGATCAGTGTATCCCCCATGCCTGTTTGACACTCCACTATACGGTGACTGTGTCCACCTTTTCCGGTAAGGATATCCATTTCTACCAATTACAGTGTCCATTGTGTAATTAGAAGACCTACGTGCAGAGTGTCTCCCCATACAGAGTCCTCCTCGGCTCCCACTGTGCATGGACGCACGACACCAGTTACGCCCATGAACCCTCATGTGTGTTTAGGACTAACAGATGACTTATTGTACACCTATGGACTTTGTTTATAATTTGGTACACATTTGATTTTCACTTTATGAGTACAGCTTCTCTCTTTAACACTCCTTCATAGATATAAATCATTGATTTATATGCACCTTTTGAGCGCTGCATGTTTTTTTATCTCACTTTTCTCGTACATTGTTCACCACTGTGTTACATGCCAGCAGCTGCCTTTTTCAATCATTTTTGTAATAGCGCAATTATTGTTTGATTTGATTATATCTGTTGAACAGAACTGGTGTCAGTGGCAGCAATAAAAAAAAAACAGCATTGGTGTCATTGGCAGCAATGAATCCCCCCCCCCAATGCATTGGTGTCAGTGGCCGCAGTAATAACCTCCAGCATTGGTGTCAGTAGCAGCAATGATTACCCCCAGCACTGGTGTCAGTGACTGTAATTATAACCCCAAGCATTGGTGTCAGTGGCAGTAATAATAATCCCCAGCAGTGGTGTCAGTGGCCGCAATAATAACCCCCAGCACTGGCATCAATGACTGTAAAAATAACCCCAAGCATTTGGTGTCAGTGACTGTATTAATAACCACAAGCATTGGTGTCAGTGACCGTAATAATAACCCCCAGAATTGGTGTTAGTGGCCTCAATAATAACCCCCAGCACTGGTGTCAGTGACCTTAATAATAACCCCCAGCATTGGTGTCAGTGACCTTAATAATAACCCCCAGCATTGGTGTCAGTGGCCGCAATAATAACTCCCAGCATTGGTGTCAGTGGCCGCAATAATAACTCCCAGCATTGGTGTCAGTGGCCTCAATAATAACTCCCAGCATTGGTGTCAGTTGCCACAATAATAACCCCCAGCCCTGCTCAGGGAGGCTTCTGCCCTCATACACCACCTTACCTCTTTTGCTTTCTCATCTCTTGGCTTCAGCTGCTTATCATCCGCCTCCCCCTTTCCTCTGCTGCAGTAGAAAAGTCTGCAGGCCCCACCATCTCCTCACCAAGACAGAATCCTCTAGACAGGGATCTTTCACCATCACTCCAAAGAGCTGACATGGGCTTCTTTTACCTGGATGTGCAGAGAAGTAAAGCTACAGGAAGCCGTGGCCCGGTGGTTGATGTAGACCACCTACTTTAGCAAGGTGGTAGTAGAAGATAAAGTGGTTTGTAGACCAGGCGCCATGTTCCCTATGTTCTAGCTGTAGTTGGGATTGCTACCAGTCCATGTTTCTTTTCCTTATTAAGACTATTTCTAGAGACCTTCCACTCACCCTTGACCCCCGAGGTTCTATGTTTGCATGCAGTACCGAGACTAGGATGACGCCTCTGATCTTATTGTTTGTCTTATTCTCAGGTCCTTGGAGCTCCTATTTGCAAGTAATCAAAATAATAAACTTCTGTACGGTGAGCCCCCTAAATCTCCCAGAGCTACACGCAAGTTCTCCTCTCCACCCCCCTTGTCCATCACCAAGTCCTCATCGCCCAGCCGTAGACGCAAACTTTCACTCAATATTCCCATCATTACCGGTGGAAAAGCGCTGGACCTCGCCGCTCTGGGATGTTCTCCAAATGGATACTCAAGTGCCTGCCCCGCTCCTCCTCCATACAGCAAAACCACTTTGGACATCAATAAACTTTATGTGTCGGGAAGTTTCCCGAGCAAAGTAGGAGAGGGTGAGGAGCCACCTGCAGAGAGGGACGAGGAGCCGGTAACACAGAGGCAAAGCAAAGGTGAGAGAAACCTTCAACTCAACTGATAATGTAACTTCACCCTTCTGACCAATAGAATATTACAAGATGGCGGTAAAAGATTTACTGAAATAGTGTTTGTTACTGATTTGAGATATGTTAGGGGGGGGGGGGGTTACTAAAGGCAAATAGCCTGTTCAGTTTGCAAGTGAAGTTTTTTCTTCGTTTTTATTGAATGTGATGAAAATTTACTTTGCAAAGAATATACAGTCGTGCACAAGGCAACAGCATTTTTGCTTGCCCATGATTGGATAATGGAAGTCAGCAGAGCTTCAGCTCATTAACTAAAGCAAAGAACTTACCTTGCACAATAAAAACTCCCTGGCAAAGTGAACAGGTTATTTGCCTTTAGTAAATCAACTCTATTATATATATGCAAGATGTTAAAGTGTTACTAAACCCACAACAGTACAATCAGTCTGTATATGCAGTAAAGCATGCTTGTTATACTCACTGTGGAACCTAAGGGGTTAATCCTCTGCATTGTGTAAAAAGGCTGTTTGATCCTGTCTTCTCTGATCCTCCCCTTCTTACACTGTCTGATATAGTGAATGCAGAGTCCTGAGGAGAGCAGATATTGTGACTGCAGGCTCCTGGGGAGACCAGATATAGTGAATGCAGGCTCCTGGGGAGACCAGATATAGTGAATGCAGAGTCCTGGGGAGACCAGATATAGTGAATGCAGAGTCCTGGGGAGACCAGATATAGTGAATGCAGAGTCCTGGGGAGACCAGATATAGTGAATGCAGAGTCCTGGGGAGACCGGATATAGTGAATGCAGAGTCCTGGGGAGAGCTGATATAGTGAATGCAGGCTCCTGGGGAGAGCTGATATAGTGAATGCAGGCTCCTGGGGAGACCAGATATAGTGAATGCAGGCTCCTGGGGAGACCAGATATTGTGAATGCAGGCTCCTGGGGAGACCAGATATAGTGAATGCAGAGTCCTGGGGAGACCAGATATAGTGACTGCAGGCTCCTGGGGAGACCAGATATAGTGAATGTAGGCTCCTGGGGAGATCAGATATAGTGAATGCAGGCTCCTGTGGAGACCAGATATAGTGAATGCAGAGTCCTGGGGAGACCAGATATAGTGAATGCAGGCTCCTGTGGAGACCAGATATAGTGAATGCAGGCTCCTGGGGAGACCAGATATAGTGAATGCAGGCTCCTGGGGAGACCAGATATAGTGAATGCAGGCTCCTGGGGAGACCAGATATAGTGAATGCAGGCTCCTGGGGAGACCAGATATAGTGAATGCAGGCTCCTGAGGGGGAGACCTGATATAATGAATGCAGGCTCCTGGGGAGACCAGATATAGTGAATGTAGGCTCCTGGGGAGACTATAGACTATATATAGTGAATGTAGGCTCCTGGGGAGAGCAGATATAGTGACTGCAGGCTCCTGGGGAGACCAGATATAGTGAATGCAGAGTCCTGGGGAGACCAGATATAGTGAATGCAGAGTCCTGGGGAGAGCAGATATAGTGACTGCAGGCTCCTGGGTTTAGTAACACTTTAAGTCGCAAGAACATGATGACAACACACGTATGGCACGTTTACAGGCACTCTAATGGGGCCAAAAAACACAAAAGCTCATGTACGTTTTTAGTGTAGGGCAACTGAGCATCACAGGTGTGAACAGGAACAATTAGAAAGAATGGGATTCTGCATGTTGAATGTAGTCTACAGGGTTGCGTTTTATTGAGTTTTTGACTACTCCACTTATTATTGTGAGCTTTGTTCGCTGGAATGCTCCCAAACTGTATGTTATGATAGTGGTCTGGCTTACTAGATGATTATTTCAAGGTTCTTTTTACCTTTCCTTTTAGCGATATTAAAGTCTTGTTTTTTTTTTTGTTTTTTTTAAATAACAAACATGTTCTACTTACCTGCTCTGTAATGGTTTTGCACAGAGCAGCCCCAATCCTCCTCGTCTCGGGTCCCCTGCCGACCCCTCCCTGGCTCCTGGCCCCTCCCTCCTGCCAAGTGCACCCACAGCAAGCAGCTTGCCGAGCCAAGCCACTGCTCTCTGTGTTCATTCAGACAGGAGCCGCGGCTCAGCCCCGCCCCCTCTCTCTCCTCATTGGCTCACTGTTTTTGATTGACAGCAGCCAATGGCACCGCTGCTGTCTCGGCTATCCAGCTTCACGCCGGGTCCCTGCTGAGCATGCGCGAGGCGCGCTGCGCTCTTCTACTGGCCCAGCGGCTGGGGATGGAGGAGGGAAGAGGAGGAAGCCAAGCCGCTGACGTAATTTGCTGTGGCCTGGGCTCCTGGAAGTGGGGATAGGGTACCTGTCACAGATATCCGCCCCCCTGCCCCCCCCCCCCCCCATCCCTGAAAGGTGCCAAATGTGGCACCGGAGGGGGGAGGAGACAAATGAGCGGAATTCCACTTTTGGGTGGGACTCCGCTTTAATGCATAGAATGCACAATCTGCCTTTACAACCCCTTTCAGTGTTAACTTCATCAATGAAAATATTTTCGTCATAGTTTTCATCAGCTGCATGTTTTCAGTGACGAAAGAATCAAAGGGGTTGTAAACCCTCGAGGTTTGAATTCTATGTGAAAAACCTTCTATGATGCAGCAGGCCCCCCCCCCAGAGCCCTCCTTTTACTTACCTGAACCTAGTCTTTCCAGCGACGGGATGAGCACAGAAGCTCCAGCCGGTGTCTCGTGTCCTAATTGGATAGATTGATAGCAGTGCACCTATTGGCTCCGTTGCTGTCAATAAAATCCAATGACGCAGAAGCCGGGGGGGGGGCGGGGCCGATCCCTGCTGTCTGTGTCAATAGACGCACGAGTGCCCCGAGGGAGAGCACTTCTCCAACAGGGCACTCGAGAAGAGGAGGAGCCAGGAACGCCGCTGAGGGACCCTAGAAGAGGAGGATCGAGGCCGCTCTGTGCAAAAACCAACTGCACAGGGGGAGGTAAGTAGGACATGTTTGTTATTTAAAAAAAACAAAAACGAACCTTTAGATATCCTTTAAGTAAGTTAACAAAAAGTATAGCGAAAATCAATTCCAATTTTCGTCAACGGACGAAAATGGAACGAAAATGTGGGGGAGGGACATATACCCCCCTGAACTTCTGCTTTCCTCAGAGCTCCGCCTGTCTGTTAAAGCCCCTGCCCCTTGACTCTGCCCTAGCAAGCTACATTGGCTGAGAGATGCAGGCCCCCATCAAGCCCTTCCCTTTCCTATGCAGTGCCACACATTACACTCATTCACACTGTCTCTTTGCCGCCATCTGTTGGCCTTTTCTAAATTGGCAACATAATTCCATCCCCAGCTTATAATAATAGTAATACTACATTAAAGTTTAAACATGTATTGTACTACCACATAGGAATAAGTAGGGGGCGTCTACTATGTTGCTGAAAGAAAAAAGGCTTTTCTTATTTTTTTTTCCTTATATTTAATGTTGGTGATATATTCCGGTGATATGTGCAATGGCATTACAGCCAACAGAGATTACCGTTTTTTGTGGGGTTTTTTATACATTAAATTTGCACTTCTGTTTTGTCAAAAAGCAATGTTTTTGTTTACGAAACTTGTATTATTTATAAAGATGTTCTATATCTCACCGGCTAAGGCCCCTTTCACACTGCCGCAACTTGACTGCGATTTTGCCGCGATTTTGCAGGCCGCAATTTTGACGTGATTTTTAGGGAATGTTTGTGTAAACTTGAGGTCTATGGACCTCAACTCGCATCAAAGTCTGACCAAAGTAGTACAGGGACTACTTTGAAATCGGTGCGATTTGAAGTCGCTCAGATATGAATGGTTATCATTGGGAATCATGGGGGTACGACTTGTCATGCAACTCTAATGTCCAACATCACAGGAAAAGTCGTACAAGTATGAAAGGGGCTTAAGGCCCCTTTCACACTTGTGCAACCTTGACTTTGACGTGACTTCAGGCAATGCCTGTGTAATCTTGGGGGTTTATGGACCTCAAGTCGCATCAAAGTCGGACCATAGTAGTGCAGGGACTACTTTGAATTCGCTGCGGCTTGAAGTCGCACAGATATGAATGGTACCCATTGGAAGTCATGGGGTACGACTTGTCATGCGACTTTGCAGTCCCAAGTCTCAGGACAAGTCGCACAAGTGTTAAAGGGGCCTAAATCTGTGTCTGTAGTATGTTCAAACCTTCATACCAGAAATAATAACATGTTATTAGATTTTTACTACAGGAGTATATCATGAGTTTGGCAATTCTAGAAAAATGCTTATATAATGCATTACAACTTAACTAACGAGTTGTATATCAGTAATGTCTAAAATGTCCAAATGTTAAGAGGTGCCACATCCTAATGAAAATACAAAGAGAAAGAAAATAGGAAAGGAATTTAAAGGCACCAATGTAGACACAAAGTGGTATCAAATATAGAAAAGTTTATTTATACATAACAGTTTAAAATTGATGTAAAGATAAAAGAACATGCATACAAAGTACATGTTGCATACAAACAGAAGAAAGTGTGCAAGTGATTCCATTCCTTAAAGGAGCATAGCACCCCAAAGGGGACCCCTAAGCGTTTCAACTTGCTGAGTCTTCTTCAGGGGGTTCTTTATTTCAGAGTGCTATGAATGGATACTACAAAATAAATGTCAATTACTGACATGCAATAGAGCTGCACGATTCTGGGAAAAATGAGAATCACAAACTTTTTTGCTTAGAATAAAGATCACAATTCTCATGGCGTACCATCATCTTTCACATTATACCAAAAAAATTGGGCTAACTTTACTGTTTAATTTTTTTTTTAATTAATTAAAGTGTATTTTTTCCACAAAAAATTGCATTTGAAAGACCGCTGCGCAAATAATTTGTGACATACAATATTGTAACAACCACCATTTTATTCTCTAGGGCAGTGATGGCAAACCTAGGCACTCTAGATGTTTTGGAACTACATTTCCCATGATGCTCATGCACTCTGCATTGTAGTTGAGCATCATGGGAAATGTAGTTCCAAAACATCTGGGGTGCCAAGGTTCCCCATCACTGCTCTAGGGTCTCTGCTAAAAAATATATATATATATATATATATATAGATATATCTATATATATATCTATATATATAGATATATCTATATTAAAAAAAAATGATTTTAACTTGAAATCAACAAGTGTCAGAAAAAGGTTTAGACTTTACGTGGTTAAACTTCCCTCATTTACAGACCGAAGTTCATTCCTTTGATCTAAAGAACAAAAGGTTACAATGTTTATAGTTAGCTCAGCTGCTGAGGAATGTTGTGAAACTTGGCAGACTGCCTGTTTTTTTTTTTTTTTTTTGACAGCTGTCGTCTTGTGCAGAGAACTCTGCATAGAATCTGGGAAAATGCTTTGTTAAGATCGCAAGGCGATTATTAACGATTGATCGTGCAAAAGAATAGCTGTTTACATATAAAAGACACATATCAAGTATGTAGGTATATCTTACAATGTATGGATTGGAAGATTATATGCAGACACCCAAATGGTTCCAAAGAATCCAGAAACCCGGAGACAATTCAAGAGAAAGTATCCTGATATATAATGAGAATTAAATAGAATTAAATGTACCCTCCAAAACATGACCACAGAGGCCCCCCATCCACAGGAGGGCATGGAGCATGTGGTCAGCATGAAATCTAACTAAAGACATTCCAGGCATGTATGTACATATATTAGTGGCTATTTGCAAGAAGGGCCAACAATGGTACTTACTTCATGTAGTAAGGGATCCTGTTATCGTAATGGAAAAATAAAGGATCCTACAGAAGAGTGAAAAAGGCTCCACTGCCTATAAGTGTAGACTTGGTGCATATATAGGAAGGTACCAAGGTGTACCAGCAGGCAATAACTTGGTATCCGAAAGACTCTAAAGGCAATGATTGCCTGTGTGGAAAAGCCAAAAATGAATAAATAGATACCCCACATGGCCCACAAAGGGTACAGCTCAAAACCCCCCATAATATCTATTTAGCCAACTCACCAGATAGATTGATAAAACAATGTATCATAGCAGTCCTTAGCGTGTTAGGCGGTGCTCATATGCTGCTGGAGGGACATGTATCACCCTTTAAACATATGCATAAAGGAGGTGGAGTGTATGCGTTTTGCCAATAATGGGCCTCGAAGTGTAGCGGGGTAGAGAACAGAAAATAAGGCTGAACCTTCTTGCATAGCCAGGCAAACACGGTGCGACCCGCCGTGAGCCCCATGGGGCGTGCTTTCCAGCCGCCATATTCGCCCCCATCGCGCACCATAGGACGGAAGCCTCACTTCCGGTTGACGCATAATCTCATGGCCGTGGCGAGGCCTGCAGTGCGTGCATGGGGGTGATGCAATGATGCCAGCACAGTGTGCGCAGATCCCCAGCATCGGAGGCACGCGAACGTGACCCCCAATGCTGAGAATCGCGCAACTTCTCCAGGACCAGAAGGTCCTGATCCCAAGGTGGTCACCAATGGACAATGCGTCCATGGTGGGGAAAAAGGGGTGAACAACGAGGGACTCAAGATAATCCTCCACTCCAGAATTACTGTGTGGGGGCCACACGTGCTGGGAATGACTCACAGGACTGGACAACAAGGAACTCTCAGAAGTATGTCTAAAGTAATTGGATTGTGAAGGTATATAATTAGAACAAATGTCAAAATTAATAATACATATTGAAAAATTATACTTTGACCACAAATACAGGAACACTACAGAACAAAACAAGACAAAACATTTAAAGAATGGATGGGGAAGGGAGAAAGGGAGTCAGAACAGAGGGCAATATCCACAAAGCATGTATGCCTCATCAGATGTGATATGTTCACATTAGGTGTTCGGTTTTTCCCGATGTGAAACCCTCAAGAAAAGGTCGATAGCTTAGAATCTCATTTAAACCCGATGGGCTAATGGCTTTGACGCCAAAAATCCACCGGGATTCCCTCTGTAATATAAACGTATTCATAGGCGTGCGCACAGGGTGTTCCGGGTGCGCCCAGGCACACCCTAATCCCCCCATGCGCATTAGTGTTATCGTTCTGTGTAGCAACACGATCATGGGAGACATCTCCCTCTTACCGGCTCTGCCATAAGAGAAGTGTTTATCCTTTTCTCTTTCACTGTGCCAGCAGGGAGATCAATGTGCCGGGGTCATATATATGTAGATACATGCACATGCATGTGTGTTTGAGCTTAAGGGTGCACACCCTATGAACTTATTCCAATCGTCTCCCCAATATACCAACTTATCATGTAAAGAGGGGACTCTTTTTAAATGTAATTTTAGGATGAGGTGCAATTATCTTAGCAATTTGAGGGTCAGAAGTCAGGAGATGCCAGTATTTCTGAACATATCTTCGGACCATATGTGGTACACTATAAGGAGTTATAATGCGTAAGCTAGTGTCATCTTTGGAGGTCAGACGAGGACCAAACAGGAGTTGCGATCGAGATTGCTGAGTTGCTTGATTTATAAGCTTTACGGAGGCATGATTTAAAATAGCCTCGTTCAAGGAGGAAAAATTTCAGTTCGTCTCCTGCTTTTCTTCATCGCAACAGTTGCGTCTGAGTCACAAATATTGCGATTAGGGAATAGATTGTATCAGGGGTTTGGGGTGGAAGCTATGTGCTTGTAAAATCACATTCCCTGCAGTGGGTTTTCTATACAGATTACTATTCAAGATTCCCTCATCAACCTTGACCAGCAAATCCAGAAAGGTAACTCGGTGACGATTGGATGACATGGTAAAAATGAGATTGTACTGATTAGAGTTCATGGTTGTAAGACATTTGTGTAGCAACTTG
The DNA here is from genome assembly GCA_037952835.1 of Lithobates septentrionalis. Classification (NCBI taxonomy): domain Eukaryota; kingdom Metazoa; phylum Chordata; class Amphibia; order Anura; family Ranidae; genus Lithobates; species Lithobates septentrionalis. Next base: position 177,365 of record JBBDGP010004920.1, read on the forward strand.
GCTGGACCGTCCCAAATTAAAAATATATCATCTATGTATCTTAACCAAGTCAAGATGCATGAAGAAAATTTGCAGGTGTTTTCTGAAAGTAAAAAGGACCGCTCCCACTCCCCCAGGTACATATTGGCGTAGGATGAGGCACAACAAGTCCCCATCGCTACGCCCTGCACCTGGAGGAAGTGGGAGTCGTTGAACACAAAAACGTTGTGTCTTAAGACAAAATCTAGTATCCACAACACCAAATTGTAAGTAGCTTTAGGATGTCGGATGCTTTGATCAAAAAAGTTTTTGACAACATGGATGCCTCTTGATTGTGGGATAGAACAATAGAAACTTTCTACATCAATGGCAACCAATATTGCATTGGGTGGGACATTCAGGTCCTCAAATAGTTGCAAAAATGGATTGTATCCTTGACGTGTGATGACAAGCGTACAACAAACGGTCGCAAAAAAGTGTCAACCCACTTACTGGCATTTTCAGTGAGATTAGAGTTACCGGAAGAAATGGGCCTACAAAGTTTTTTTTTGTTTTTTTGAGATTTGTGGATTTTAGGTAACGCGTAAAACGTGGGAAATTTTGGAAACTTGTTGTACATGAATTTATTGTTTAAGATGTCCATATACATCCTACAATAATCGGTTTGGTCCATGACCACCGTGTTTCCCCCCCTTGTCAGTGGGTTTGATTATAAATTATGAGTTTTTTTGTAAATCCAATACGGCTTGGCAATGTTCTGTAGACAGATTAACGTCAACAGCTCCACGACCAGGTATCCCTTTGATTGCTTTGATAACACATTTAATAAAAGCAGAGACACACTGGGGTTAGATTGAATAGAGGGAAATTTTTGAGATTTCTCCTTCAAAGTAATTTGTTCAGGAGGCGGGACATTTATGTTAGTATCTGAGAGCAATGATTGATCAATTAAGTCCACCGAGTCATCCAACTTAATGGATTCGGAAGACTGGATGCAGTGACTTTCCTTGTGTAGGAGTGTCAAATCATGAAGGGCTCTACATTCTCGTATAGATAGCTTGTGTTCAGGTTCTGGCTCAGAGGATTTGTCAAACATTAAGCACAACATAATTTTACAGGCAAATAAATGTAGATCTTTGATGACTGTGAATTTATCAATCTCAGCCGTGGGACCTGCATATCCTCCAATGACAAAGAATGAGAAGATAAATTGATTACCTTCAATCTGTTTTATGATCGAAGGAGGGTTGATGACCTAAGAGTCGATCCCCTTGCCTGGTTTGAGACGATGGGGATCTAAAGGGATGTGCGGAGTGAGGGAACTGGAAAGAGGGAGTGAAAGTAGGATATGAAGTCGGTATTCGAGCAGTAGCTCCTAATGTGGAGGCATGACATGGCTAGTGAATAACCACCACCAGAAATGTCACCTGACACCGTGGCTGAGAGTTGTGAAGGAAATTCAGATTCCATAGTGCGCTTCTTGTGCAGAATATCAGAATTGTTACTTGGTGTGCACTCTTGACGTTTGCGAAAGGCTTTGGATTTGTTGCTCCGTGACGAAACCTCTGAAGCAGAGGAGGAGTCAGACAGGGAATGAATATTTGAGTCAGTACGATTTGGATTTTAGAGACCTTTGTGTTGACTGTATATTATGACGTTTTTTACGTGTTGCTTCCCAATTGCATGCGTTTTGGCCAACAAATGCTCTTCTATCTCTCTCAAACTTTTTGTCTTTGTTAATTAAAATCTGTCTATTGTAAGTTTCCAATTCTAAATTAAATTTAGAGTTGAGTTCCTCAAACTTATTATGAGATCTAAATTCATTTAAAGAATTGTTGGTTTGTTGTATCTCAATATTGAGATGCTCCATTTGTTCTTTGTAATCCTTAATGAGGAGTACCATCATATTCCTAGAACATGACATCAAATTGTCCTCCCAACTTTTCTTTAGATCATCAGAAAGTTTGGGAATATTGGGAAAAATTTGAATACGTAGGCCTTTAGGATTATATCCTGCCGTGATATCTTCCAAAACTAGAGACATGCCAATGTAGGGCAGACTTCTTTTACAGCAATCTTTCTTCTGTTTGTATGCAATATGTGCTTTGTATGCATGTTCTTTTATCTTTACATCAGTTTTTAAACTGTATGTATAAAAAAAATTCTATATTTGATACCACTTTGTGTCTACATTGGTGCCTTCAAAGTCCCCTCCCATTTTCTTTCTCTTTGTACAATTTAACTAAACCCGATTTTAGTTGACTAAAATACGACTAAGGCCCCTTTCACACTTGTACGACCTAAAAGCCGTGCAACTTTGATGTGATTTTGCTGCGACTTTGACGCAACTTCAACGTGACTTGAAGCAATGTCTGTGTAATTTTGAGGTCTATGCACCTCAAGTCGCATCAAAGTCGGACCAAAGTAGTGCAGGGACTACTTTGAAGTCGCTGCGACTTGATGTTGCACAGATATGAACGGTACTCATTGGAAATCATATCATTAAATCGAATAAATGTACCATCCAAAACATGACCACAGAGGCCCCCACCCACATAGGAGGGCATGGAGCATGTGGTCAGCATGGAATCTAACTAAAGACATTCCAGGCATGTATGTACATATATTAGTGGCTATTTGCAAGAAGGACGAACAATGGTACTTACTTCATGTAGTAATGGATCCTGAATGTCCCAGTGTTCTTGATAATCAATTATTGCAATGGAAAAATAAAGGATCCTGCAGAAGAATCAAAAAGGCTCCACTGCAGTGGAACACCAAGGCTGCACTTCCTCCCGGCAGATCCAAATCTTCCAAAATGGGGCCAGGTTCCTCTTGATAACTCAATTTCCAATCTACAAATACTGCGGGATTTTGTTATTGAGCTTCCCGAAGACTCCTGGGATAGATGATGCCGATATCCCAGGAGTCAATGGGAATCGCCTAATGACATCATCGCCTAGGTGGCCGGGACAGGAAGTATAAAAAAATGTCCATTTAGCACTGTACACCAGAGGGGGATTGGCAACAGAGGAACTTTAAAAAAAAGGTTGGAACTTCGCTTTAATAATGTGGTAGAACGTCCTGTCAGCAAGTGGTTATTACAAGATTATGGCTGCAGTTGTAGCTATGATCTTGGTACTGCTTTTTCAGCCAGGGATCGGCTGTTTTGTAAAAGTGACCGGGCGGTTTTACAACCACCCAATCACTTTTACAGTGCTTTGAAGGGCTGCCGTGAGATCTCCCATTCCTTTGGGGAGCCTGGGACTAGGGTAAGTGGCTGGGACAGCTTTACACAAAGGAGATGGAGGAAAGTCCTGTGACAGATGAATCCAGAAGCGGTGATGATTGGTCACTTGCAAGTGGGTATACCAGGATCATGGCTGCAGCTGTCTTGTAAAGTCATCTGATCACTCTAATGCCCCGTACACACAGTCGGACATTGATCGGACATTCCGACAACAAAATCCATGGATTTTTTCCGGCGGATGTTGGCTCAAACTTGTCTTGCATACACACGGTCACACAAAGTTGTCGGAAAATCAGATCGTTCTAAACACGGTGATGTAAAACACGTACGTCGGGACTCTTAATTTATTCTGAGCATGCGTGACACTTTGTGCTTCAGATTTGTGTATACACAAGCGGAATTTCCAACAACGGCCTGCTCTCAAACTTTGTGTGTCGGAAATTCCGATGGAAAATGTGCGATGGAGCCCACACACGGTCAGAATTTCTGACAACAAGGTCCTATCACACATTTTCCATCGGAAAATCCGACCGTGTGTACAGGGCATTACAGCGCTGCAAAGGCCAACCCCCCCCCCACACACACACACACACCCTCCGAGTGAATCTTCACCACCTTGAGAGCACAACGAAGAGCTAACCAGAAATATGAGACTCAAATTATAGAGAAGTCATATATTGCATGATATAACAGCAACCACTCAAGGGCTCAGGCTTTCATAAAAGAATAGCCAATAAGGAACACCACTGATCACTTTCTCTTTATTTTGGCATCCAGTAAGTTTTTGGAGGACACTTCTGGTTATGTAATGACGTCACAGTACTAAGCTCCGCCCTATGTGTTTTGTCAGAGTTGCCGTCTTTCCTGGCACAAAAAAGAGAATCATTTAACAGGTAAAACTGATAACGTATAAACTTTTTGCTCATGTATTTAGCATTGACCTGGAGTTATGATTTGGATAGCAGCTCAAGGGTTGAAACTGGCCAATAAATGTTTTTTTTTAAATGAGATGTGAGGGGCCCCTATTCAGATTTTGCTACACATCTGGATATCTGGCTCTGTGTACTATACTACTACTACTACTGCTACTACTTCTACTACTACTACTACTGGGTTCCTATGGCTCAAGGTTGTAATTTTTTTTCTAGTTGTGGCCCCAAGTGCCAGATAATTTATGGAGCTTCAGCTCTCAGAGGAGCTTTTACATTATAGATGGTACAGGAGAGATTACAATAAGACTTGTTTATTATTTTCCCCTTGTACATCATCATATAGTACATAGAGATTAATATTGATTTATGCCCTGGAGGAGGGTTATAAGCACTTATGGAAACAAAGTCCGGGGTTCTAGCACCCCATTGCTGGATGGGTAACCAGTTAGTCATGTTGTTATCCAGATATTGATTTCTGTTTCCGTTTCACAGACTCGGAGAGTTCCTGCCGAGCAGAGTCAGACACTGAGCAGACACAAAGTGATGAAGCTGAGACTGACACATCTCCAACTCGCTCGCCAACTACGCCAATCTCTCAGCGTGGCCGAAACTCTGCTGGTGAGTAAAACCGCTTCCCGTACACTTCTGCAACTTATGAAAAAAGTTCATTCAGCACACTCTACTTATTATTATTATTATTATACAGTATTTATATAGCGCCAACAGTTTACGTAGCGCTTTACAACTTGAGGGTAGACAGTACAAATACAATACAATTTGATACAGTAGGAATCAGGGGGCCCTGCTCCTTAGAGCTTACAATCTAAGAGGGAAGGTCAAGAGATACAAGAGGTAATAACTATGAGTGATGTGCTGATTGAGAAGATAAATGTACAGTTGTTAGGTGGGGGCCAGATAGGCTTCTCTGAAGAGATGAGTTTTCAGGGATCGTCTGAAAGTGGATAAAGTAGGGGAAAATCGGACAGATTGGGGTAGAGCATTCCAGAGGATGGGGGAGGCTCTGGAGAAGTCCTGAAGGCGAGCATGGGATGAGGTGACAAGGGAGTTTGAGAGCAGGAGGTCTTGGGAGGAGCGAAGAGAACGATTAGGTTGGTATTTTGTGACTAGGTTAGAGATGTAGCTGGGGGCCAGGTTGTGGATGGCTTTGTAAGTTATAGTTAGTATCTTGAATTTAATTCGGTGACTGAGTGGCAGCCAATGGAGGGATTGGCAGAGGGGTGTAGCAGACGCTGAGCGGTTTGTGTGGTGGATGAGCCTGGCAGCAGCATTCATGATGGACTGAAGTGGGGATAGCCTATTTAGAGGTAAACCAATGAGGAGGGAGTTGCAGTAGTCAAGGCGGGAGATGACCAGGGAGTGGATTAGAAGCTTTGTGGTGTCATTGGTTAGGAAGGAGCGTATCTTGGAGATGTTGCGAAGACTGAGGCGGCAAGCTTTGGATAGTGATAGAATGTGGGGTCGAAAGGTTAGTTCAGAGTCCAGGATTACACCTAGGACCTTGGCGTGGGGAGATGGGTTGATAGTTGAGCCGTTGATCTTGACAGGGAGATCAGGGGAAGTGGCACCTGAGGGAGGAAATATCATGAGCTCGGTTTTGGATAGGTTGAGTTTGAGAAAGTGATGTGACATCCAGGCTGATATATCTGCTAGTAAGTTGGTAATGCGTGAGGAGACAGATGGAGAGAGCTGGGGGGAGGAGAGAGCTGGGGGGTGGAGAGAGCTGGGGGGTGGAGAGATAGATTTGGGTGTCATCAGCGTAGAGATGATATTTAAAGCCGTAGGAGGCAATCAACTGACCCAGGGAGGTGGTGTAGATTGAGAAAAGGAGAGGTCCAAGAACAGAACCTTGGGGGACCCCAACGGAAAAAGGAAGAGGAGAGGAGGAAGTAGAGTTGTAAGTGACACTGAAGGAGCGGTGGGATAGGTAGGATGAGAACCAGCGAAGAGCGCAGTCACGGAGACCAAAGGAGTGGAGTTTTTTGAGGAGGAGGGGGTGGTCCACTGTGTCAAAGGCAGCAGAGAGATCCAGGAGAAGTAGTACAGAATAGTGTCCATTGGCTTTAGCCATTAGTAGGTCATTTGAGAGTTTAAGGAGAGCAGTTTCCGTGGAGTGTTGAGGGCGAAAACCGGACTGAAGGGGATCAAGAAGTTTATTCATGGTCAGATGGTTGCTTAGTCGGTTGTAGACCAGTCTTTCAAGAAGTTTGGAGGAGAAGGAGAGTAAGGAGATGGGACGTAAATTGTTGAGATTGGTGGGATCCAGTGAGGGCTTTTTTAGTATGGGGGTGACTAGCGCATGTTTTAGAGAGTTTGGGAAGATGCCACAAGAGAGGGAGAGGTTGAAAATGTGGGTTAGAGAGCGTAGAATCGAGTCAGAGGGTGTGCGTAGCATTTGACAGGGAACAGGATCCAGGGGGCAAGTGGTTAAATGAGTGATAGATAAAAGTTTAGCAACCTCAGTAATAGTAGCAAGGTTGAATGAGGGAAGTAATGATTGTATCTGTGGACATGGGGTGTTGCATGGGGGAGGTTTTTGCGCATTGGCGATCTCCTCATGAATTGTATCAATCTTAGTTTTGAAGTGATTGGCAATCTCCTGGGCAGTGAGTGAGTTGGTGGGTGGAGGCAGTGGAGGACAGAGTAGAGTGTTGAAGGTAGAGAAGAGTTGACGTGGACTGGATGAGAAGGTGTTGATGAGTGTGATAAAGTAGGTCTGTTTGGCAGTGTGAAGGCAGGAGTAGTATTTTAGGAGGGCAGATTTATATTGTGTGAAGTCTTCCTGGGTCTTAGTCTTATGCCACAGGCGCTCAAGAGCGCGGCTACGTTTTCTGAGACTTCTGGTGTCATCTGTTTGCCAGGGTTGTAGCAGTCGGGGCCTAATTCTGCGTGTAGTGAGGGGGGCAAGCTTGTCTAGGGAGGAAGACAGTGAGCTGTTGTAGATGAAAGTAGCTAGGTTGGGGCAGGACAGGGAGGAGATTTTGTCATAGAGGTGATCAGTAGCAGAGTAGAGAAGAGAAGGGTTGAGGTGGCGAAGGTTTCTACGTGTAACTGTTAGGCGGTTGGAGGGAGAAGAGGTGGAAGACAAGGAGAGAGCAAAACTAATAAGGTGGTGATCAGAGAGTGGGAGTGGATTGTTGGAGAGGTTGCACGGAGTGCACAGATAGGAGAAGGCAAGGTCAAGGGTGTTGCCATTGGAGTGGGTAGGAGCCTGTATCCATTGCTTCAGGTCAAGCGATGAGGTTAGACTGAGAAGTTTAGAAGTAATAGTAGTGTTAGTGTTGACAGGGATGTTGAAGTCCCCAAGAATAATTGTGGGGATTTCAGAAGAGAGAAAGTAGGGAAGCCAGGCAGAGAAGTCATCAAGAAAGGCTGATGCTGGTCCAGGGGGCCGGTAGATGACAGCAATTCTTAGAGAAATGGGAGAGAAAAGGATAGTTATGGATAGTTTAAGGCCTCATGCACATGGGTGTATGGATTGATGCCCCAAATATGCATTTTTTTTTTCTACCGGAACATGGCAGCAAAAAAATGCCTCTAATGTTGCGTATGTACACACATTTACGGGTATATGGTTTGAGTATGAATGCCTTCTACTGGCCAAAATAATGTATTTTAGGCATTGGAAATATATTTATGCTCATACAACTGCGTTTATGCGCGTACAAGCTTAACTAGTTCCAGACTTTGGGCGTGCTACACACAACCAAAAAAAATGTCATTGTTGTACACAGGAAGTGCTACACACGTCCAGTCTCTCTGCCCTGCTTCTGGAACCCCCCTCCCAGTATACAATAATTGTTTGCTGTGATTAAAGTGGTTCTAAAGCCTAAATATTTTTTACCTTAATGCATTCCTTGCATTAAGGTAAGAATTGCTTAGGCATCAGCATCCCCCCCCCTCACCCCCCCCCCCCCTCTTTTACTTACCTGAGCCCTCATTCGATCCAGCGCTGTGCACATCTGCAGCTCTTCTCTCCGCTTTGTCTGGGTCTTACTCGCTTCGCTGGGGCACCGAGAGCCATTGGCTCCTGCTGCTGTCAATCAAAGCCTGTGACGAGGGAGTGGGGGCAGGGCCGAGTCCCGCTGTCTTTATCAATGGACACAGCAGCGGGGCTCGGGAGCGAACACGCATCAGTGCGATTATAGTGGCTGCCTGTGGGGGCACTGGACAGAGAGGAGGAGCCAGGAGCACAGGTGGGGCATCGAAGAATGGGAGGTTCAGGGCCGCTCTGTGCAATTCCATTGCACAGAGCAGGTAAGTATGGAGAAGTTGTTTTATTAAAAAAAAAAAAAAAAAACACCTTTACAACCACTTTAATCAAAGCCGGGATCACTGTATACTCAGAGAAGGTTTCTGCAGCTTCAGCTTGTAAAAAAGCAGTCTGACTCGGTGTTTATAAATAACACTTGCGCAGACGGGAATATAGAAAGATACAATGTAACATATTGTTGCTTTTGTATCTTTCTGTTCATTCATTGCAGATCAAAGGAATGAACTTAGATCTGCAAATGATGTTAAAGTGGGAGTAAACTCCCATGTATGATTTTTACATATAGGTAAGCCTATAATAAGGCTTACCTATAGGTACACGAAATATCTCCTAAACATGCGCCGTTTAGGAGACATCTACTTTAGATGCAGCCGGTGACGTCGCCGGCGCATGCACTCTGAAGGAATGGCATGCCCGTGCCGTTCCTTCAGAGCTGTGCCATAAACAGCAATTCCCACGCACGTACACATGAGTGACGTTATCCCCGGCTGGGCCAATCAGAGAGCCGAAGCCTGCAAACCTGAAAGGGAGACCGGGTGAAGAAGGAAGCGTCGTTAGCAGTGACAGCACACCACTGGGGGGCTTAGTTTTCAGGTACGTCTGTCATAATGTGCTAATATGTGATTTAGACCAGCACATTATGACTTAAACAGATGATTTTTTTTGTAATCCGGTCTACTACCGCTTTAAAGTGATAGTAAACTCGTATCTGCTACTTTTACCTTTTAGGTAAGTTTATAATAAAGCTTACCTGTAGGTAAAATGAATATCTCCTAAACGTGCACAGTTTAGGAGATATTCCAGTGAGCAGCAGCCGCACCTGTGACTCTTGCCCACATGCGCCGGAGTGAGGTCATCGCGGCTCGCCATTCAAACGGCCGGAGCCTGTAAACCTGGAAGGAAGATGGAAGCCCTGCCAGCGGTGACAGCACACCGCTGGAGGGCTTCATTTTAAGGTAAGTCTCTCACAATGTGCTAGTATGCGATTCATACTAGCACATTATGACATTACCTTGCAGGGGGACCAAACTTTTTTTTTTTTATTATTTTTCAGCATTTACTACCACTGTAAAGCAACTTGACAAGTAAAAAAAAAAAAAGTTTGTTTTAATAAAATGTTCCTCTATTTAACCTCTTATTAAACCTTCATTTATTTGTTTATTCTAATCAGCCCTCATTAATGCCTTATTCTCCTTTTCCCTTCAACTATTTTACTGCAGATTTTTTTTTCTATTTTATTACCTATTTATCTTTAAACGTTTGATTTTATTTTGTTTGTTAATATTTTTATACATTTAACATAAATTTACACCTGTCCCATGAAAAAAATAAGGTAACTAACTCCGCAATGCTTTGTACCAGAATTATTTTAGTGTCATTCTAAACCTGGACAAACTACAGAATACAATGCACAGTTTTTATTTGCAGTAACACTTATTTTTTTTTTGTAAACTAACACTGTAAAAAAAAGGAAAAAAAAGTGCATTTTGTATAGTTATGTTGTGTTTTATTGTCCAAGGATTGTGAAAAAAAAATTAAAATAAAAAAATAATTGTCTTATAGCTGGTCTGGGTAGCTGACCTTTCACTCCGGTTTGGAATAATGCACCAACATGCTAGGAGTTGGACCCCCAATGTTCCCTAGTTTTCCCAAGTGTTTCCTAATGCCTCCCACTGTCTTCTCCATGGTGTCCTGTGTTCCCAGTGTTTGCCCAGCCTGTGCCCAGCTTCTGTGTGATCCCCAGTGTTATCTGGGTCCTTCAAGCCTGTTTCCAGCTCCTGTGACCCCATAGACTCCGTTCTGCCTCTTGCTTCAGTGATCATGTGCTCCCCTGCCCACAATCTGCCCCCATTGTGACCCCATGCCCTCCAGATTGCTCCCTACTCTAGTAATTCCCTGCACCCCGGCCTGTAACCTGCTCCAGCAACCCCATGAACTCCAGCCTTCACCCTGCTTCAGTCTTAAAGTCGAATTCCAGGAATTTAGCTACTTTGTAAAAACTGCAGGCGTACCATGAGTTAAGTCCAATTAGGTGCCTGCCACCTTGTAGATTTTTTTTTATTTTTCACATCTGACATATTTATTGTTCTACAGGAAGATAACTTTCGGAGCTCCGATGCTGCTCACTCTGGTCTCTGTTCCTTCGAAAGCAGAGTTGCTGGAACTGCTATGCCCGCCCCTCTCCTCATTCTGCCCATTCACAGAAGCCTTTGTATGATGTGAACTCATTCACAACATATAAAGGCTTCTGTGAATGGGCAACAGAGGGAAGAGGCAGGCATTACTGATCCGTGTGCTTTTCTCCTCTCACAGCTGGAGTGTATCCTCAGAGTGTAATAAACCCGTCACATTCAAGTAATAGAGATAAGTCCCGGAGGTGACAGGCACCTACTTGGACATAACTCCTAGTGTGCCTGCACTTTTTGCAAAGTTGATGAACTTCTGAAATTCAGTTTTAAGATTTTTGTTTCTTTGTTAGGTTGCCTTCAGCAACCCTGCCTGCCATAGACTGTTATTTGCTACATGCCTGTTTTCCAGGTCCCCTGTGTGCAAATTCATAATCTGTATCTGTGGATAAGATGGCGCAAACAATGGGTAATCACTGAGTCTGTAAGTCAAAGCAGATATAATTGAACCAGCAAATGCATTGTTGAGATAAAGACAGCTCCTGGGAGATGTGAAGGAATCTCTGCAGTAGTGAAACAAACAAACAGCGCCACTCTAAGTGCAGCATGTCACATTAAAAACAAGTTTATTAGGACAAATAGCAACTTGCATTGAGGGAATGGAAAAGCACTTGTCAGACCCACTCTGGGAAGCTACCTAGCTCCCGAAAACACAATGATCCCTGGGGGTCCCTTTTCGAGTGGAGCAGTGGATCCCCAGGACTCTTGACATCTTAATGAGCCATGGCCACCCCGACTCTCATGTGGGTCTGACAAGCGTTTTTACATTCCCTCAATGTGAGTTGCCATTTGTCTTAATAAATTTGCTTTTATTGAGACATGCTGCACTTAGAGTGGCGCTCTTTCTTTTGTGTGCTATAACCCTATAACTAGAAACACATCCAGAACGCATCCAGGCTGCGTTTCTATGCTGCGAATCGGCCCCTAAACTGCAGAAACATGATGTGGGTATTGAACATATTGTACGTACTTACATTCCAAATTTTATTACAGATTTTACACTCTTCTCCTATAATAACGGCATTGTGATGACATCCTGCCGAGAGCACGACAGTAGCCGCAGCAACCTATCAGCAGCCTCCGCCTTTGCCATCGCAACTGCCGGAGCTAATGAGGGTACTCCCACCAAGGAGACGTACAGACGGATGTCTTTAGCAACAGCAGGTAGGAGCAAATAGACATTTCCAGGAGGCGCAATGAGTCACAATTTCCAGTTGGTCATGTCACGCGTTTACGGTCATGGCATTCTAGAATCGGGGGGCAGTAAAACAGGAATAGGAAGGGCAGACTGGGAAAGGGAGTGGCTCAGAGAAGAGGAAAGTGGGGGCAGTAAGAAGGGAATGGGAGGGGAAGGAAGGTTAGACTGGGTAGGGGAGTGGCTCAGAGAAGTGGGAAGTGGAGGCAGCAAAAAAAGAATGGGAAGGGAGGGAAGGGTAGACTGGGCAGGGGAGTGACTCAGAGAAGAGGGAAGTGGGGGCAGTAAAACAGAAATGGGAAGGGCAGACTGGGAAAGGGAGTGGCTCAGAGAAGAGGGAAGTGGGGGCAGTAAAACGGGAATGGGAAGGGCAGACTGGGAAAGGGAGTGGCTCAGAGAAGAGGGAAGTGGGGGCAGTAAAACGGGAATGGGAAGGGCAGACTGCGAAAGCGAGTGGCTCAGAGAAGAGGGAAGTGGGGGCAGTAAAACTGGAGTGAGAAGGCAAGACTGGGCAGGGGAGTGGAGAGAAAGTATCACCACTCCGGGTGGGTCAGATCCAGGTAAAAGGCATCTCCTTCAGTCTAGAAGTCCAGGTGCTGGCAATGCTATGGCAGTTAGACATCAAAGAAATTCTGGACAGCCGCACTCCAAAAATATTTGCCTTTATTCAATAAGGTGTCATCCAAAATACAGGTCACAGCAAAATGGAACAAAGCTTACGTGTTTCGCACTACAAGGAGTGCTTAGTCATAGCTTCTATACTATGACTAAGCACTCCTTGTAGTGCGAAACGCGTAAGCTTTGTTCCATTTTGCTGTGACCTGTATTTTGGATGATACCTTATTGAATAAAGGCAAATATTTTTGGAGTGCGGCTGTCCAGAATTTCTTTGATGTCTAACTGGGCAGGGGAGTGGCTCAGAGAAGAATTAAGTGGGGTCAGTAAAAAGGGAATGGGAAGGAAGGGTAGACTGGGCAGGGAAGTGACTCAGAGAAGAGGAAAGTGGGGTCAGTAAAAAGGGAATAGGAAGGAAGGGTAGACTGGGCAGGGGAGTGACTCAGAGAAGAGGAAAGTGGGGTCAGTAAAAAGGGAATGGGTAGGAAGGGTAGACTGGGCAGGGGAGTGGCTCAGAGAAGAAGGAGGTGGAGGCAGTAAAATGGGAAGGGAGAGGAAGGGTAGACTGGGCAGGGGAGTGGCTCAGAATAGAAGGAGGTGGGATCAGTAAAAAGGGAATGGGAAAGAAGGGTAGACTGGGTAGGGAAGTGACTCAGAGAAGAGGGAAGTCGGGGCAGTAAAACAGGAATGGGAAGGGCAGACTGGGAAAGGTAGTGGCTCAGAGAAGAGGAAAGTGGGGGCAGTAAGAAGGGAATGGGAGGGGAAGGAAGGTTAGACTGGGCAGGGGAGTGGCTCAGAGAAGAGGTTAGTGGGGGCAGTAAAACGTGAATGGGAAGGGCAGACTGGGAAAGGGAGTGGCTCAAAGAAGAGGAAAGTGGGGGCAGTAAAATGGGAAGGAAGGGTAAACTGGACAGGGGGGGTGGCTCATGTCCTCACCCCCAAGGGACTTTTCTGGAGATGATGAAAAAGCAATCCAGTAGAACAGTTGTTGAAATTTCTCTAAAGAGAGGATGTAAGGTCCTACATGGCCTTAAAGTGGTTCTAAAGGCTGCATTTCATGCATGAAGGTAAAAACCCTTAAGTGTGCAGCTCCCCCCCCCCCCCCCCCCAATACTTGTAAACCACTGAATGATTATTAACCGCGCTCTCACTCCCACAAATGTATAGTCATACTGTATACATAAAGCGCACATTCTCCAGTGAAATGTGTTCAAAGCACTCAATATAATTATAATGTCCGCCTTAAAATTTTTTTAAAGTGGATCCAGAAGACACCACATGACCACAGTAACTCCATACCGACAATGATAATCAGTGCCTCCTCTTCACTGACCTATTAGCACACGGCTCACTCACCGGAACCTTTTGACCCCCATTACAGGTAGTCAAAAACAGCATTAGGTATCTGGTGGTCCACTTGCATTATCCACTGCTTTATATCTTAAGGGAACATCTCAGACCGGATCCTCGGTATCGGCGCTCCCGCACCTTCAAATTCTCATAACAGAACTTCGCTCAGAGAGGGAGGTAAAAGGAAAAACCTCTCATGGTGCAGTATATCCAAATTTTATTAAAATAATGTTAAAATCACACTTACAATGTTGCAAGATGTTTCATAGCATTCATTTAGCTTGGGAATGCCGGTTTGCGCTCCACCTGTGTTCCAAAATGGCGGAAGTGACGCGTCCCGATAGTCCCACTCTAAGTGACTATCAGGACATGTCATTTACGCCATTTTGGAACGCAAAATGCCTAACAATAAAGTATTTCTATCATTTACCCCATATAATCTGTACGGTCTTCATTTCCATATCCATGATATACAATTATGTAACACGTAATCCTTTTATATTGCAGGGTTTCCATCGGATCAGAGGAACGGAGACAAGGAATTTGTAATCAGAAGAGCCGCCACAAACCGCGTGTTAAATGTCCTGAGACACTGGGTGTCCAAACACGCTCAGGTGATCAGCACTGGCAATCGTTTGGCGTTTTGTATGATGTCATGTCATACATTGAACCTGATACAATATTTTGCTATGATTTGATCCACTGTTTGTTCTTAGTGGTGAACACCAGGGGTTCTCAACCTCTGTCCTCAAGTACCCCCAACAGGCCATGTTTTAGGAATTTCTCTTAAAATACAGTGGGGCAAAAAAATATTTAGTCAGCCACCAATTGTGCAAGTTCTCCCACTTAAAAAGATAAGAGAGGCCTGTAATTGTCATCATAGGTAGACCTCAACTATGAGAGACAAAATGTGCAAACAAATCCAGACAATCACATTGTTTGATTTTTTAAAGAATTTATTTGCAAATTATAGTGGAAAATAAGTATTTGGTGAATATGAAAAGTTCATCTCAATACTTTGTTATATATCCTTTGTTGGCAATGAGAGAGGTCAAACGTTTCCTGTAAGTCTTCACAAGGTTGTCACACACTGTTGCTGGTATGTTGGCCCATTCCTCCATGCAGATCTCCTCTAGAGCAGTGATGTTTTGGGGCTGTCGCTGGGCAACACGGACTTTCAACTCCCTCCAAAGGTTTTCTATGGGGCTGAGATCTGGAGACTGGCTAGGCCACTCCAGGACCTTGAAATGCTTCTTACGAAGCCACTCCTTCATTGCCCAGGCGGTGTGTTTGGGATCATTGTCATGCTGAAAGACCCAGCCATGTTTCATCTTCAATGCCCTTGCTAATGGGAGGAGGTTTGCACTCAAAATCTCACGATACATGGCCCTATTCATTCTTTCATCTACACGGATCAGTCGTCCTGTTCCCTTTGCAGAGAAACAGCCCCTTCCGGATGTAGAGAGAACACATTGCTGGATCTGGTGGCAGAGGAGGGCTGAGCTTTGCCTTTCCCTGTGGATCCACCCGCAATACAGCTTTTACAGCACTACAGCTTCAGAGGTTCCAATCCGATCTCCATTCTGGTTCCCGGGCTGTCCGAAGCAGCAGGACTACAATGCCCATTTAGACCCTCTGTAACGGGGGGTCATGGGGTTCCGGTAAGCGGCCAGGCACTTCATTCATGGTGGTGGACCCACACATCTGGGATTTCATACAATTGGACACTTCTTGGCATAATTACAGCACTTTTAGGGTGTTTTTGTACATGGACTTCCTTTTTTTACACTTTTTCTAAACTAAGTTATTTTTCTCTTCTTACAAATTGCAATCATTCACGTGTTTTTGCTTTGGTTTATGTACTAATTTGATTTGCTATTGGATATATTTCCTTTAAGGGGAGGTTGGACTAATCTCCCAACTTGGTATTTAGTTTTGCCACATCCTATTATATGTTTATATATTATTTGTTCACAAGTAGGCTGGGAACTTTTTTCAGTCATACACATGTTAGTTTTTGGTTTAAGCGCGAGTCAATATTTTTCTCACTTGATTTCTGTGCGGTTGTGTCACATATAGGACTCTGCAGCATAGATGGTTAATATTATTTATTTTTGATGCGCAGTTATTTTTTCACTTTTTCTTGTTCACTGAGCTCAATGGACAGCTTGGAGCCTTGGACCAATGGTAAAGTACCATTAGTCCCAGCTGTCCAATAAAAATGCTGCAGTGGAGGCAGGCCTCTCACTGCAGTGTCATAGAAGGGGGCGTGTCTAAAGGACAAATGCTTCCTTCCAGCCCAGCCCTCTTATCTAGAAGGAAAAATCTAGGTTTATGGGTATAAGATTTACCCACAATCCCATGTTTTTCTCACACAGTTAAGAAGGAGAATGAAAATCTGCTGCCTGCTGAAAAGGTGCAAGCTAAATCATATATTTATATGTTATATGTTATAACATAATAATTTATTATTTATCTATTTACTGTGAAATTTCTGGTTGGAAGTTATAACTTCAAACTTCAGTAATTTGTCCGTTAAGCCACCTGCTTGAGTACAAATTTTGAAAATATAGTAAATTACCTTTAAAACAATATATAATAATTATTTGTATATTACTTATGGTAATTAACCCCTTGCCAGAGAGAAGTAGCCAATTATGACACTTCTCTCCTAAATGTAATAATCATTTTTTGCTAGAAAATTACTCAAAATTACCAAATATTTTATATATATATATTGTTTTAGCAGACCCCTAGGGAATAAAATGGTGGTCATTGCAACTTTTTATGTTACACTGTATTTGCACAGCAATTTTTCAAACATGTTTTTTTTTTGGGGGGGGGGGGGGGGGGATTGTTTCATGAATATAAAAAAAAGAAACACTAAAGATAACCCAATTTTTTGTATAATGTGAAAGATGATGTTACGCCGAGTAAATGGATACCTAACATGTCACGCTTTAAAATTGCGCACGCTTGTGGAATGGCGCCACATTTCAGTACTTACAAATTTCCATAGGAGACACTTTAAATTTTGTTTACAGGTTCCATGTTTTGAGTTACAGATTAGGTCTAGTGCTGGAATTATTGCTCTTGCTCTAACGATCGTGGCGTATGTAACCTGTGTGTATCTCATTCTGATACTAGCCACTCACCTCACCGCACGTCCCTGTTATAAAGTTGCAGGTCAAAGAAGGCACGACTATATAGCTCTTCTCTTCCACTGGAATGTTATTTACACCTATTTGGTCATTTCCTCTAGTGTTCTCTAGAATTGTTACATTGTATCTCTTGTTACAAAGATCCGTGCATTTCCTATGCTTCTCAGCTCCATCTAGTGGCCATTATCTGGTATTTTGCTACTGCACATAATAAAAGAACCTTTGTTCGGAAGAGAACATAGCCTTAAGAACAATCATTTTTACCCAATTCGCACAGAGCAAATGTACATGAAGATTTACTGGATGAATGGCTATGTGAATTTTATTTGTTATAAATGCTCCCCACAGAGTTGTCGGAATCAGCTGTTCATGTTCCTTTTATGCTTTAAAACGTAAGTGTGTAAAAAGGTATTGCAGAACACATTGGCACAAAATGTTATGTATGCAAGGTTGAAGTAAAGCAAACGTTCGATGTTCTGTTTGTGTTCCAGGATTTTGAGACAAATCTACAGCTAAAGAGTAAAGTGATCTGTTTCCTGGAGGAAGTCATCCACAACCCGGAGCTGCTGGCACAGGAGAGGAAGGCCGCAGCCAACATTATCCGGTGAGACATTCACATATATATATATATATAATATATACATGAACAATCGATGCCGATCATCCTATATAAACCTACAGTGTATAATGTGTAATGAAACTTACTACTACAGGCCTTATACTGTCTGTATGACATTATTCACAGTGCTGGTTACTTCTTAAAAAGAATTTCAGGTTTGGATATTTTATACATGGTTACATTGTTCCAGCTCAGACCAACTATGTATATACCATAGCTGGCTAATGCCCCTGGAAGCTGAAAATCACTGTAGTAGACACCACTACTACTACCTCACCGCTACTACACCACTACTACACTACTACTACCTTGCTACCACACTGCTACTACACCACTACTACCTCTCTACCACACCGCTACTACACCACTACTACACCACTATTACACTACTACTACCTTGCTACCACAACGCTACTACACCACTACTACCTCTCTACCACACCGCTACTACACCACTACTACTACCTCGCTACTACACCGCTACTTCACCACTACTACACCACTATTACACTACTACTACCTTGCTACCACAACGCTACTACACCACTACTACCTCTCTTCCACACCGCTACTACACCACTACTACTACCTTGCTACCACACCTCTACTTCACCACTACTACCTCTCTACCACACCGCTACTACACCACTACTACACTACTACTACCTCGCTACCACACCGCTACTACACCACTACTACTACCTCGCTATCACACCGCTACTACACCACTACTACCTCTCTACCACTCTGCTACTACACCACTACCACGCTACTACTACCTTGCTACTGCACCACTACTACTACCTCTTTACCACACCGCTACTACACTGGTACTACACCACTACTACACCACTAATACACTACTACTACCTAGCTACCACACCGCTACTTCTTCACCACTACTACTACCTCTCTACCACACCACTACTACACCACAACTACACTACTACTACCGCTCTACTACACCACTACTACACTACTACTACCTCTCTACTACACCACCACTACACTACTACTACCTCTCTACCACACCGCTACTACACTACTACTACCTCTCTACCACACTGCTACTACACTACTGCTACCTCTTTACCACACCGCTACTACATTACTACTACACTGCTACTGCGGTGATCTCCAATAGCTTCCGGGTCTTATGCCTAGTGGCGGCCCTGCTGCATTATTGACACAGAAGGTCGCCTACTCTCTCTGCTTAAGGACCATTCGGAGGACGCTTTGCATTGTTCTCTGATTGGACAAGGTGGGGCGGTGATATCACATGCCCATCAGAGTCCCCCCTACATCCAGAGTGCCGCCTTATATCAATTTGAGCTTGGCAGAGTCTCCCCTTACATCCATGTGAGTCCAACAGAGCCCCCCCCTTACATCAATGTGTGTCCAACAGAGCGCACCCCCCCCCCTCCTTTGCATCCAGAGTTCCCTCTTATACCTATACGATCCCCACCCCCTTACATCCATGTGTGTCCAGCAGAGTCCCCCCTTACATCCATGTGTGTCCAGCAGAGTCCCCCCTTACATCCATGTGTGGGGGGGGAGTTTCCACTGCACCAGGATTGTCTTTCTAGCATAGTACATTGTGTAGAACAGAAATGGTCTCTTATGGTGGTTGGCAGTCAGAGTATCACATATACCCAGTAGTAGTGCTAGCAGTGGATGGAGGGGTACTATGAAACCTCCACCTCGCCCATCTCAGCAGCCGCTTTTCCCCAGAAGGTCTGGAATCTGGATTAGAGGACAAAATCAAACCATATGGATAAATGTACCCACTTCAGTCCGACATTTAGGGCAGAGCGAATCAACCAGGGGATAGATGACAGATAATCTGAGGAGAATAATATGCTCTATGCAAAAATGTAAGTTGCACCCACCTGCCTCTTGCTGAGACCATAAGTGGGATATATTGTTGGATACCCTCCTCCCAGTCCTCCGAAATCAAGAAGGGCACATCCTGACCCCACAGTTGACACAGCTGTGACACTTTGGAGGTATCTGTCTGAGCCAGACGTGTGTAGAGGGGTTTCTCCAAGTTGGAGAAGAGTGTGTCCTTCTCCAAGTTGGAAAACATGCTGCCCGAGTCCAATTTACACTTCCAGTGGAGATGGAGTTTCTCGAAGTTGAGTATCTGCTATTAGCAGGCGCTCAACTTCATGAGACTCCATCTCCACTGGAAGTGTAAATTGGGCTCGGGCAGCGTGTCTAAGTTCTAAGTAGCAGAAGAACGTCTTGTTAGGTAGGTTATGCATGGCCCTAAGCCTATGGAAGGTGTATAGCTGACCCTGATGGACAATATCTCTCAACGTTTTAACGCCATAATTGGCCCAGATAACCGGGTCGTGTATGTTTCTAAAATGAGGAATCTTGGGGTTTCCCCAGAGAGGGGTTTAGGGGGACCTGAGGTTAGTAGCTTTTTAGATATACCCCCACTTGCCTCCATACTTGAAGAGAGGTACCCATAGGTATCGTAATATTGGCAATCGATCAGGGGTCCCCCGAAAATACCAAGTTACTCAGTTCAGATTAGGAGCCCAGAAGGGCAGCTTCCAATACCACTGCAGGGTTATTCTTCACTTGAGCAAACCATCATCTAACAGTTACCAACACTGCTGCCCAATAGTACATCTGAAAGGACGGTAGAGCCAGCCCGCCTCGCATAAGCCGTAGGTGAAGAGTAGATTTAGCTGTGCTGGGTGTGGAGCCCGTCCAAATAAAGGAGGTTACTATATGGCCCAATTTATTTAAAAAATGCCTTGGGTATGGCTGGCCGGATGTTACCCGCGGGCTGTAGTTGGGAGACTCCCACATTAGAGAAGCTATGGCTGGATTAAACTTCTACGTCTCCTGCGCTTCATATTCAGAATGATTGTATACAGTACAGTAATCGCACAGATAACTGCAAGCACCACTGTTCTCCCGGGAAACATAACATTCAGTATGAAGGCACCGCACTACGGACATCCCAGTCTGTGACAATAGTGGGAAGCAGCCTCAGCCTCCGTTCCTCCTAAGCCATGCCCTCTGACACGGTTCACTGGGTCGAAATGCGTCAGTTGTGTCTTAGGAGGAGCTGAGGCCCCTTCCCACTATTACCACAGACCGGGCTGTCAGTAGTGCGGCGCCTTCATACTGCACAGTACAGTAATGTTGCGCTGTATGATAGAGCGGCAAGGATGTGGAATTCCCTTCCACAGGCGGTGGTCTCAGCGGGGGGCATCGATAGTTTCAAGAAACTATTAGATAAGCACCTAAATGAACGCAACATACAGGGCTATACAATGTAATACTGACACATAATCACACACATAGGTTGGACTTGATGGACTTGTGTCTTTTTTCAACCTCACCTACTATGTAACTACTATGATGTCACAATGAATGGGAATAAATAGACTTATTATTGATACTTTGTATCTTTAGCACATTGACACAGGAGGACCCTGGGGACAGTCAGGTCACCCTGGAAGAGATTGAGCATATGGTAAGTGATGCCAGTAAGTCATTCCGTTTCTCCCATATAGGTAACATGTCCTCTGACTTGGACTTTACATGTTTTTTTTTTACCAAGACACACATATATGGTCTCATAAAAAAAAAAAAAAAAAAAAAAAAACCTCAGTTCCCTGACCAGAGCGGTGTCGGCATTTCCGGTGTCTCATGAAAAGTCAAAAATGCGTTGGTCCTGGCCACAGAGAAGAACTTTAGGATGGGGATGACAATTGTTGCCTATGCTGGGCTTCTTAACCCCTCTATGCGCCCACAGTACACAAATATGCGTCCTCTTGGCGGGTGGGCCTTGGCGCTGAGCAGCCGCATATTTGCATTCATACAGCTGTGCCGAGAGCCTGCGCACTCCCGGAAACAGCTACCGGTGGCTAACGGAAAGCTCACGATCGCTGCTTGAGATCAGGAGCTTTTCCGATCATGTGACTGCCGTGACAGCCAATCGCAGCGGTCACATGATCCTAAACATCGTCCTATCTCCTGGCCTCCTAAACCCCTTAAAGTGGTTGTATTACCCCTTTTTGACATTTTTACCTACAGCTAATCCTATAATAAGACCTATAACGAGGCTTACCTGTAGGTAAAATCAATATCTCCTAAACCTTCACTGTTTGGGAGATATTCACCCTGCATGCAGCCACTGACGTCAGCGGCGCATGCGCAGTGAGGGTCCGGCGTATCGCGCTGCACCCTGCCGGAACTCAGTGACGTCATCACAGCTCCGGCCACTCACAGTGCCGGAGCCGCCAACCCGGGAAGAAATGCAGAGGGGAAAATGTCAGCTCCCTTGGTGTTGACCGGGATGCGATGCGGGGACCTCGTTCTAAGGTAAATATTTCATAATGAGCTAGTACGCTATGCATACTAGCTCATTATGCCTTTGCCTTACAGGTTTTAGTTTTTTGGTTTGCGGGTATACAACCGCTTTAAAGGGTCGGGAGGCGCCGGCTCCAAGGGGTTAAAAGATGATCGTAAGCCACACGGAATAGAGTAGATATTGTGGCTAGGGCAGCCCCCCCCCCCCCCCCCCCCCCCCGGAGATTATCACTTTCCTGTAGCTATTTTAACCCCTTCCTTGGTGATGTAACACATATATGCAGCCTCTCTGGACTGGGCTTTTTTCCGTGGGGCCGCATATACAGTAGTTTCTTGGATAACGAGCATAATTCATTCCAGAAGCATGCTTGTGATCCAAAGCACTCGTATATCAAAGAGAGTTTCCCCATAGGCATCAATGAAAACTAAGATTATTAGTTCCAGTGTCACGGCCAGTGTATGCAGTACCAAATGTGGCCAGAGGTGGGGGGGCGCCGGAGACACTCTGAAAAACACTTAAGTGTTTTTTCTCGAGTGTCTCCGAACGGCTCCAAGTGTCTCAGAGCGTCACCGGTGCCCCCACTCCTCTGGCCAAATGCGGTACTGCACACTCCAGAGGCTTGAATCCTGCTCGTCCTGCGAGACAACGCTCGCAAAACGAGTCAGGATTTTTAAAAAAACAGCTCGTATTGTGAAATGCTCTTAATCCGCGTTGCTCGCAATCCGAGGTTTTACTGTATGCGTATCTCCCTTTGTGCTGGGAGCGCACCACACAGCGCGCTGCCAGCACAGTGACCGAGGTCTCACAGAGGGCCCCGTGCTAACGATTGGGACCCAGAACTCCCGATTCCAGGTCACCCGATCGCTGTGGTAGCATCTGATTGTTTTTAAATCACATTCACCCATGTAAATGTTTTTTTTTATTCTTGTCCTAGTCTTTTTCATTCATAATTTGTAATAAATAAATATTTGTTTTTTTTAACATAGTACAATATGACCTAAAAGTAGATTTTTTTCCATATCCTATATACCACAGTGATCAGTCACTGTGAAGCCCTCTCTCTGTGAATGGAGGGGAAAGATACAATGTATCTTTCTCTTTCCTTGCAGAGGGGGAAAAAAAAAAAGAAATAATACAAAATAAAGAAAAAATACCTAGATCAAGGCTTGCCAGGATTAATGTTTGGGTCAAAGTTCAGTATCTTTTGGGCAGGATTTTTTTTATTTTTTTAAATTGGCATCAGTGTGTTTTAGATAGAAAAAAGAAAAGCACAATGCGCACTCTCATTTTTTGTGATACGGCACTGCGTCGCTTTACCTGATAATTGCGCGGGTCGCGCGACGTATCCAAAGTATTTTTTCCCACAAATAGAGGTTTCTTTTGCTTGTATTTGATCACCTCTGCGGTTTTTATTTTATGCGCTATCAACAAAAAAAGTGCAATCATTTTGAAAATAAAAACTATTTTTTACTTTTTGCTATAATAAATATAAAAAAAAAAAGTAAAAAAATGAATTTCTTCATCAGTTTAGGCCAATATGTATTCTACATATTTTTGAAGAATTTAGATTTTAGAATTTAGATTTTTTTTAGATTTTTTTTTATTGGATATGTTTTTATAGCAGAAAACAATATATATATATATATATATATATATATATATATATATATATAATTTTTTTTATTTTTTTTTTCAAAAGTGTTGCTCTTTTTTTGTTTATAGCGCAAAAAAAAAAAAAAAAGCAGAGGTGATCAAATACCACCAAAAGAAAGCTTTATTTGTGGAGGGAAAAAAGGACGTCAATTTTCTTTGGGTACAGCGTCGCACAACTGCACAATTGTCAGTTAAAGCAATGCAGTGCCGTATCATAAAAAAATGGCCTGGTCAGGAAGAGGGGGTAAAACCTTCCGGAGCTAAAGTGGTTAACCATTTAAAGCCATTTTTGGGGGGGGGGGGGTTGTTTGTTTGGTTCTTTTTTTTTTTTGCACACATGTTTAAAAACAAATTGTAGGCCTGAAGATTACATAAAACCCCCAAAGCATTTGTATATTTTTTGAAAGTAAACCCTAGAGAATAAAATAGTGGTACGCAAAATTTCAGTAAAAAATAAGGGCACACAAATGCAATAAATTAATAAAAAAAATGTTTTGGTAATATTATAAAAGATTGGCTCTACACTGAGTAAATAGATACCCAACATGCTAAACTTTAAAATTGTGTGTGCCTGTGAAATGGTGACAAAATGTCTCCTTTGTCATGATTTTTTTGGTGACAGCTTCTTTTTTTATGCTATGGATCTGTTTATTTGGCAATTACTTTTTTTTTGATTATTATAAAAGATAAGGAATACGTATTTTGTTTTTAATGATAAACCAGGTTTTTGGGGTTTTTTTGTGATTTGCCTTGTAAAAATATATATATATATATATTTTTAATTTTTGGAGAAATAAAATGAATTTAAATAAAAAGACTTTAAATATTAATTGTTAAAGTGGTTCTAAAGCCTACATACATTTCTTTTGCAGACTGAATCTGAATGGGAGGGTCTGGTTCATTATAATCACCTGGTGCACCCTGTGAAATAAAGCTGCAGGGTCTGCATCCCTTTAGTAATTACTTCTTGGGGCGTGTTTCACCAAACTGAAATTGCTATTGCAGAGGGTGCCTAAAATTTTACCTGTATCTTAGTGCATCTCCTGCAATAGGAATTTCAGTATTGAAGGTTTTTCTTTATACTTATTTATTAGATGAATGAATGAGAGATTATGAATCTAGTGGTATAGACTGGAACATTGTCTTATGATTGTGCTTTGTGCAGGTTTTGGGGACTCCGGTGGATCCCTTTGACTCCCTCTCAGCTCTGGAAAGTGCAGAACAACTGACATTATTGGACCATCTGATCTTCAAGCAGATTCCCTATGAGTAAGTCTCTTCCGATGTGGCCTGTGCTGACCTGAACAGTTTTGGATGTTGTAGGGATGTTGTAGGGTTTTTATTTCTGTCTGCTCCCCTGATTGGTAGAGCCACCCTTTCTGTTTGTCCTGGTGACCATTGTCACTGAGACAGAAAATGATGGAAAATTAAAATTTTAGGGATCTATTTATAAAAAGAAAAAAGTGCTCTACAAGCAGGGTTCAGGAGTGTGCTACGTACAGAGTTCAGGTGTGTGCTACGTACAGAGTTCAGGTGTGTGCTACGTACAGAGTTCAGGTGTGTGCTACGTACAGAGTTCAGGTGTGTGCTACGTACAGAGTTCAGGAGTGTGCTACGTACAGAGTTCAGGAGTGTGCTACGTACAGAGTTCAGGAGTGTGCTACGTACAGAGTTCAGGTGTGTGCTACGTACAGAGTTCAGGAGTGTGCTACGTACAGAGTTCAGGAGTGTGCTATGTACAGAGTTCAGGAGTGTGCTACGTACAGAGTTCAGGAGTGTGCTACATGCAGGGTGCAGGAGTGCGCTACGTTCAGGGTTCAGGAGTGCGCTACGTACTGAGTTCAGGAGTGCGCTACGTACTGAGTTCAGGAGTACGCTACGTGCAGGGTTCAGGAGTGCGCTGGGTTCAGGAGTGAGCTACGTGCAGGGTTCAGGAGTGCACTACGTTCAGGGTTCAGGAGTGCGGTACATTCAGGGTTCAGGAGTGCACTACATGCAGGTTTCAGGAGTGCGCCACGTGCAGGGATCAAGAGTGCGCCACGTGCAGGGTTCAGGGGTGCGCCACGTACAACGTACAGGGTTCAGTGGTGCGCTATGTACAGGGTTCAGTTGTGCGCTACGTACAGAGTTCAGGGGTGCGCTACATACAGAGTTCAAGAATGCGTCACATACAGGGTTCAGGAGTGTGCCACGTGCAGGGTTCAGGAGTGTGCCACGTGCAGGGTTCAGGAGTGTGCCACGTGCAGGGTTCAGGAGTGTGCCACGTACAGGGTGCAGGGTTCAGGAGTGCGCTACGTACAGGGTTCTGGAGTGCTCTACAAACCCAGGCGTTCCGCCACATTCCGGCTGCAAAACCGGGTGCGAGGGCCACATGACCAGGCCTGGTGGGCCGGATTCAGGATTTGACATATGAGATGTGATAATCATTGGGGAAGGGATTGGCTGAAGAAGCTGAAACGGACAGCTGGTTTCCCGTGATGCAAACAAGGTGGCGGTGGTGTGGTCCAGGAGCTGTACTGGTACACTGGGATTAGAGAGGACAACGCTGGATCCACTGGGCGTGTTATTACAGCACAAGAGGATCACCTAAGGTAAGGGGTGGGGGCGCAAGAAAGTCTATTTGTGTGGGAGGGTGACATTTGTCTGAATACCTGAAAAATGTGACTACAGCTCCATCTTTTATTTTTTTTTCTACAGGGAGTTTTTTGGTCAGGGGTGGATG
Organism: Lithobates septentrionalis; assembly: GCA_037952835.1. Taxonomy (NCBI): domain Eukaryota; kingdom Metazoa; phylum Chordata; class Amphibia; order Anura; family Ranidae; genus Lithobates; species Lithobates septentrionalis. Next base: position 203,654 of record JBBDGP010004920.1, read on the forward strand.
AAAACTGACAAAAATGAGAGAACTCCGTATATAATGAGCACAAGCAAACACTTCAACCATGTAAGTCATTGGTAGAGCAAAATCAGCATCATAGTACGAGTTCAGTTCTTGAAGGTGACAGGTTTGCTTTAAAGTGGTTGTAAACTTTTCCATATGCCCAGTGAAGTGACTGGCCCCATGTGATACACAGAAATGAATCAAATCCTCCTACATAAGTTGAAACTGTTTATCTGCAGTCTTCTCTTCTATACAGCCATTCAAAGTCCAGAATTTTTTACAGTTTGTCTGAGCTTTCAGAAAGCAAGGGGGGCGGGGAGCTAAAGTTGCACTCTGCACAACACAGTGAGATGAATACAGGGAAGGGACACACCCCTCTTCACTCAGCAGCAGAGCTAAGGCTGTCAATTGCAGGCTGTGTGCTGGAGCTCAATCCCCTGTCACCTTTTTTTCTCTTGGTGTCAGGAAAATGTGTTAGAAGGGACTCGTGCAGAGAGCAGAGGAAGGAGGCGGCAGACAGAAATGACACTTACTGCTCTGGATTGAGACAAGTACACAGTATAGAGGAATATGCGTTGTTCATATTTCATATCTGAGGTTTACAACCACTTTAAGGATCTTCCACAGGACTCTTTGGCGATGAGCTGCTACAATGGTAGTTCTCCGTGATTTTGGTGGGATGTATATTGCCAGTCTTGTCTTTTTTTTTTTTTTATGGAAATATAATTCGAGTGTATCTAAAGAGTTAGTATATACTCAACCCTGGCTGTATAATCCAGTAGACAGCTCTGCGGTCAGGACAGACAGCGAGCATGTGTAATCCAGTAGACAGTTCTGCGGTCAGGATAGGCAGTGGGCATGTGTAATCCAGTAGACAGTTTTGAAGTAAGGGCAGGCAGTGGGCATGTGTAATCCAGTAGACAGTTCTGAGGTCAGCATAGGCAGCGGGCATGTGTAATCCAGTAGACAGTTTTGAAGTAAGGACAGGCAGTGGGCATGTGTAATCCAGTAGACAGTTCTGAGGTCAGGATAGGCAGCGGGCATATGTAATCCAGTAGACAGTTCTGAGGTCAGCATAGGCAGCGGGCATGTGTAATCCAGCAGACAGTTCTGAGGTCAGGACAAGCAGGAGGCATGTGTAATCCAGTAGACAGCTCTGCGGTCAGGACAGACAGCGGGCAGGTGTAATCCAGTAGACAGTTCTGCAGTTAGGACAGACAGCGGGCATGTGTAATCCAGTAGACAGCTCTGCGGTCAGGACAGACAGCGGGCAGGTGTAATCCAGTAGACAGTTCTAAAGTCAGGACAGGCAGTGGACATGTGTAATCCAGTAGACAGTTCTGAGGTCAGCATAGGCAGCGGACATGTGTAATCCAGTAGACAGTTCTGAAGTCAGGACAGGCAGCGGGCATGTGTAATCCAGTAGACAGTTATGCAGTCAGGATAGGCAGTGGGCATGTGTAATCCAGTAGACAGTACTGAAGTAAGGACAGGCAGTGGGCATGTGTAATCCGGTAGACAGTTCTGAGGTCAGCATAGGCAGCGGGCATGTGTAATCCAGTAGCCAGTTCTGAGGTCAGGATAGGCAGCGGGCATGTGTAATCCAGCAGACAGTTCTGAGGTCAGGACAGGCAGTGGGCATGGGTAATCCAGTAGACAGCTCTGCGGTCAGGACAGACAGCGAGCATGTGTAATCCAGTAGACAGTTCTGAGGTCAGGACAGGCAGTGGACATGTGTAATCCAGTAGACAGTTCTGAGGTCAGCATAGGCAGCGGACATGTGTAATCCAGTAGACAGTTCTGAAGTCAGGACAGGCAGCGGGCATGTGTAATCCAGTAGACAGTTCTGCGGTCAGGATAGGCAGTGGGCATGTGTAATCCAGTAGACAGTTCTGAAGTAAGGACAAGCAGTGGGCATGTGTAATCCAGTAGACAGTTCTGAGGTCAGCATAGGCAGCGGGCATGTGTAATCCAGTAGACAGTTCTGAGTTCAGGATAGGCAGCGGGCATGTGTAATCCAGCAGACAGTTCTGAGGTCAGGACAGGCAGCGGGCATGTGTAATCCAGTAGACAGCTCTGTGGTCAGGACAGACAGCGGGCAGGTGTAATCCAGTAGACAGTTCTGAAGTCAGGACAGGCAGTGGACATGTGTAATCCAGTAGACAGTTCTGAGGTCAGCATAGGCAGCAGACATGTGTAATCCAGTAGACAGTTCTGAGGTCAGGACAAGCAGGAGGCATGTGTAATCCAGTAGACAGCTCTGCGGTCAGGACAGACAGCGAGCATGTGTAATCCAGTAGACAGTTCTGCGGTCAGGATAGGCAGTGGGCATGTGTAATCCAGTAGACAGTTTTGAAGTAAGAACAGGCAGTGGGCATGTGTAATCCGGTAGACAGTTCTGAGGTCAGCATAGGCAGCGGGCATGTGTAATCCAGTAGACAGTTCTGAGGTCAGGATAGGCAGCGGGCATGTGTAATCCAGCAGACAGTTCTGAGGTCAGGACAAGCAAGAGGCATGTGTAATCCAGTAGACAGCTCTGCGGTCAGGACAGACAGCGGGCAGGTGTAATCCAGTAGACAGCTCTGCGGTCAGGACAGACAGCGGGCAGGTGTAATCCAGTAGACAGTTCTGCGGTCAGGACAGACAGCGGGCAGGTGTAATCCAGCAGACAGTTCTGAGGTCAGGACAGGCAGCGGGCATGTGTAATCCAGTAGACAGCTCTGCGGTCAGGACAGACAGCGGGCAGGTGTAATCCAGTAGACAGTTCTAAAGTCAGGACAGGCAGTGGACATGTGTAATCCAGTAGACAGTTCTGAGGTCAGGACAGGCAGCGGGCATGTGTAATCCAGTAGACAGCTCTGCGGTCAGGACAGACAGCGAGCATGTGTAATCCAGTAGACAGTTCTGAGGTCAGGACAGGCAGTGGACATGTGTAATCCAGTAGACAGTTCTGAAGTCAGGACAGGCAGCGGGCATGTGTAATCCAGTAGACAGTTCTGCGGTCAGGATAGGCAGTGGGCATGTGTAATCCAGTAGACAGTTCTGAAGTAAGGACAAGCAGTGGGCATGTGTAATCCAGTAGACAGTTCTGAGGTCAGCATAGGCAGCGGGCATGTGTAATCCAGTAGACAGTTCTGAGTTCAGGATAGGCAGCGGGCATGTGTAATCCAGCAGGCAGTTCTGAGGTCAGGACAGGCAGCGGGCATGTGTAATCCAGTAGACAGCTCTGCGGTCAGGACAGACAGCGGGCAGGTGTAATCCAGTAGACAGTTCTGAAGTCAGGACAGGCAGTGGACATGTGTAATCCAGTAGACAGTTCTGAGGTCAGCATAGGCAGCAGACATGTGTAATCCAGTAGACAGTTCTGCGGTCAGGATAGGCAGTGGGCATGTGTAATCCAGTAGACAGTTCTGAAGTAAGGACAGGCAGTGGGCATATGTAATCCGGTAGACAGTTCTGAGGTCAGCATAGGCAGCGGGCATGTGTAATCCAGCAGACAGTTCTGAGGTCAGGACAGACAGCGAGCATGTGTAATCCAGTAGACAGTTCTGCGGTCAGGACAGACAGCGGGCAGGTGTAATCCAGTAGACAGTTCTGAGGTCAGGACAGGCAGCGGGCATGTGTAATCCAGTAGACAGTTCTGAGGTCAGGACAGGCAGCGGTCAGGCAAGGCATGGCAGGTAGGGAGCTAGGTATTAGGTGCTATCACAAGCCCAGAGCTTTGGGCTTGTGATGTTCAAATTGAGTGCCACAGTGGTGCAACCAATGATTGGCAGAGGAGGAAGGGCAGCCTGAGCCCACCGCTACCTAGCAACTAGTACGTTTGCTTTTGCGAAGATGCGCCATCACCGGCCAATCAGAGCAGGAGACGCGCCAAGTGGGGACAGGAAAGCGGATATTTGCCGTAAAGGAGCAGCAGCCGCAGCTCTCCTAACAAGCCGGTAAGTCAAAAATCCTAATATTCATAATGTTTTACCTGGAGCCTAAATAAAGACTTTATACAGAGTGCAATCACTTTATAAAAGCCGGTACTGTGCTGTGTATTGATATCTCAGTATTTCTGTGCATCAGATGAGTAACCTGATTGCCACGGAGATCCTGCGGAATGAAGATCCGGCGGTGCGTGCGTGTACAATTGAGAAGTGGGTGGCAGTGGCTGATATTTGTCGCTGTCTACACAATTATAACGCCGTTCTGGAGATTACATCATCACTTAATCGCAGTGCAATATTTCGCCTCAAGAGGACCTGGATTAAAGTGTCCAAACAGGTATGAAGAACCTAAACACTGGAGAACATGTGATACGTTATTATTCTTTATTTCCTCTTTATGTGCCGGGGTCAGTGTTACATCGTCGCCCTCTGATTCCAGATTTTTTTTTTTAAATGAAGTGCTATGGTACTGTTAGTATATCAGAGAGTCCATGAGAGAGTCTACATCCATGTTTTACTCAACTTTTATGATATCGGGGGCCTCAACATCTCCAAAGAGCCCCACATAAGTTTCAGTAAATATGTCAGAGACCGCAGGCACACCACATGATATAGTCAAAGTCTATGGGCATTGATACAAGAGATGGCTAGAGACTGCGGACATGATACAAGAGATGGTCAGAGACTGCGGACATGATACAAGAGATGGTCAGAGACTGCGGGCATGATACAAGAGATGGGCAGAGACTGCGGACATGATACAAGAGATGGGCAGAGACTGCGGACATGATACAAGAGATGGGCAGAGACAGCAGACATGATACAAGAGATGGGCAGAGACTGCGGACATGATACAAGAGATGGGCAGAGACAGCAAACATGATACAAGAGATGGGCAGAGACTGCAGACATGATACAAGAGATGGGCAGAGACTGCAGACATGATACAATAGATGGGCAGAGACTGCAGATATGATACAAGAGATGGGCAGAGACTGCAGACATAATACTAGAGCTGGTCAGAGACTGTAGACATGATAAAAGAGATGGCCAGAGACTGCAGACATGTTACAAGAGATGGCCAGAGACTGCAGATATGATACAAGAGATGGTCAGAGACTGCGGACATGATACACGAGATGTGCAGAGACTGCAGACATAATACAAGAGCTGGTCAGAGACTGCAGACATGATACAAGAGATGGGCAGAGAATGCAGACATGATAGAAGAGATGGTCAGAGACTGCAGACATGATACAAGAGATGAGCAGAGACTGCAGACATGATACAGGAGATGGGCAGAGACTGCGGAAATGATACAAGAAATGGGTAGAGACTGCGGAAATGATACAAGAGATGGCCAGAGACTGCGGACATGATACAAGAGATGAGCAGAGACTGCGGAAATGATACAAGAGATGGGCAGAGACTGCAGACATGATGAAAGAGATGGCCAGAGACTGCGGACATGATACAAGAAATGAGCAGAGACTGCAGACATGATACAGGAGATGGGCAGAGACTGCGGAAATGATACAAGAGATGGGCAGAGACTGCGGACATGATACAAGAGATGGTAAGAGACTGCAGATATGATACAAGAGATGGTCAAAGACCGCAGACATGATACAAGAGATGGGCAGAGACTGCGGACATGATACAGGAGATGTGCAGAGACTGCAGACATAATACAAGAGCTGGTCAGAGACTGCAGACATGATACAAGAGATGGGCAGAGAATGCAGACATGATACAAGAGATGGTCAGAGACTGCAGACATGATGCAAGAGATGAGCAGAGATTGCAGACATGATACAGGAGATGGGCAGAGACTGCGGAAATGATACAAGAGATGGGCAGAGACTGCAGACATGATGCAAGAGATGGCCAGAGACTGCGGACATGATACAAGAGATGAGCAGAGACTGCGGAAATGATACAAGAGATGGGCAGAGACTGCAGACATGATACAAGAGATGGGCAGAGAATGCAGACATGATACAAGAGATGGGCAGAGAATGCAGACATGATACAAGGGATGGCAAGAGACGGCAGACATGATACAAGAGATGGGCAGAGACTGCAGACATTATACAAGAGATGGGCAGAGACTGCAGACATGATAGAAAAGATGGGCAGAGACTGCAGACACGATGCAAGAGATGGGCAGAGACTGCGGAAATGATACAAGAGATGGGCAGAGACTCTGGACATGCTTTAGGAGTTGTTGGAGACTGGGGACATGCTTCAAGAGAGAGTCTTAGACTGGGGACATATTACATGAGACTGCTAGAACTGACTACTATAACAGTGCGATGAATAAACACAGATTAGTGTCTGTGGGGGACTTGAGGACTGGGCACCAGGACTCTACATGGTCATTTTGAGGGGAATTCAATTCAGTCAAGAATGTGACAGCCTCCTGCATAGGGCTCATGCTTGCTATGAATCTGGAGGCCGCCAGCATCATAGCAACCAATGACTCCTATCTGGCCCCATTCACCTGCCAGCCAGGAGATTTCCCGGCTGACCGCTAAAAGTAAACAATAGGCCAGGGATGCTGGATAACATCATCACCCAAAATGGCAGTGATCATACTTGGGCATCCATGACAGTTCCCTGCACAAGACTTGTGGTTGCTGAGACGCTAGTAGCCGATGGCTTCTTAGCAACAACTGATTCATCCCAGCGCCGTTCAGCTGCCGGCTGGGAGATTTCTTGGCCCACTGCTGAATGTAAACAAAGAGGCAGGGGGATACGTGCTAAAGTCATTACCCAGATATGGGCTATATGATCTGTCACTAGTTGCTATGACGTTGTTGGCTACACAGCCAATGGCATCTTAGCAACCAGTGATGCTGTGCTACTGGGACTTAAAGGAGAAGTTTGGGATACTTGAGAAAACAAACGCACATTTGCTTCCCAGCTGCAGCATCAGTCCCATGCTGGTTCGAAGACCGAGAGCTGAGCAATCACATGACCCCTGATCGCTCAGTTCTAGGTAGGTCAGCTGTGAGCAGAGAGCGGTGACTCTGAGTCACCGCTCTCTGCTCTTCTCCTTCTGCACTCATTGGAGTTTCAGGCTAGAGAGAAGGCGAGCGTAGTTGGCTTCAGCTGTCAGCTGCATGTTGAGAACCGGACACGGCTATCAGTCTGGCAGCTGGGTGCATCCGGACAATATTGTCGGGATCCTTCCAGAGCGTGGAGCGGTCCTGGGACATGCTGACAGCAGCGAACCAAGATATGTGTGTGAGCCGCTCAGGCTGTATGGGAATGAAGTCCTGTGCCCACCGCTGTGAGTGCTTGCCGGGAAGGGAGCTCATCTATGCTCCAGGAAAAGGTAGAGAGTGATGGGTGTCCCTGGAGCCACACATCAAGTCTAAGCCTGCTGTGTGATAGTGAATGGCATTCTCAGCCTGGACCCCCGCCAGGCCACACCCCCAACACATTTCACTCCGCCCACCAGAGCTTTCTCATGAGGAGGGGGTCCATGCTGAGACTGCCATTCACTATCACACAGTAGGCTTTGACTTGATGTGCGGCTCCCGGGACACCTATCACTCTCAACCATCAGCTGACATCAGACTTTAGCCCGCTGTCAGCTGATTCTGGGTCACAAGAGAGCAAAATGAAGTGCACTCCTGTGACCTACAAAAGAATTCTTGCCCAAAAAAATGCTTTGGCCATACTTCTCCTTAAACGTGCACTGACATGTTATGTCCCAGTAGCAGAGCATCAGTGGTTGCTAAGATGCCATTGACAGTGCAGCCAACAACGTCCTAGCAACCAATGACTGACCACATGACCCCAGCGGTCCAACCATTGACGCCTCACTTTGCTTCACTTCTGTATGTTGCCAGCTTACACTTTTTTTTTATATTTTCCCTATTTAGCTTTGTAATAACGCTTTACTTCTTCTCAGACGAAGGCCTTAATTGACCGGCTACAGAAGTTGGTGTCTTCAGAGGGGAGATTTAAAAACCTGAGAGAGGCCTTGAAGAAGTAAGTTTTCAGCATCAATGGCAATATATCGTGTAATTGTATGCAAATGTGTGTCCCTGTATTGACTGATCAATTTTTATTTTTATTTTTTTAACTTAGAGCTATTTTACTGAAGAATTTCAAAGTATACATACAGTATAGTTGTAGAGCTGCATCATTGTGTTGCATACTAAAGTGAACAATGATAACATGTCCAATATACAGTATTGGATAAGAGTTCCATAGATCTATGTGTAGCCAAGCCGGTTCCAGATGGGGAGAAGGTAATGGTACTAGGAGATAAAAATAGAAGGAGGGATTGGGATTTTTAAGGTGCAGATTAATTTGAAAAATAGTAAGAACTATAATATGTAAGACATTTATTTTAGAAAAAATAAAAAAAATTGTTAAAACACAACAATTGGCAAGTAGAGATCAACAAGATTCTCTGGATACAGCATTATAAGATGGAGTTCCCAACATGTTTCACCCATATATTGGGCTTCTTCAGGGGATGCTGTCCAACTAGAGGTACAAGCCTTCTTGGTCTCTTGAAATATTGGTTAGATCACTAAGGGGTCACAGGTGTCAATCAGTGTCCAGAGAACCATAAGAAAAACAGAAATGGAAGGCGCACACACCTAGTGCATTACCAAAGATAATTTAATAATAAAAATGTTTTATATAAAAGTGGGTACTCAAAAAATGCAACTGACAAAAGGCCATAAAAACAATGCATGGACATGCACAGAACACGGGGTACAGCTAACGCGTTTCGGGGGCGCACCCCCTTCCTCAGAGCTAGGCAGGTCTGCTGGAACCCAGGGACACACATGTGCTGTTGCTAAATGTCAGTCTTATCAATAAATACTGGCGGTTTTAGACAGCATTTGTCCCTTGGTATTGAGTCCACTGCAGAACTTTGTTTTTTCGGTCTTTGAATGCCCTTTATGGTCACCTTTAGCATATGGTTCTATGGGCGGCAGATTGACACCTGTGACTCCTTAGTGATTTAACCAATATTTCAAGAGACCAAGAAGGCTTGTACCGCTAGTTGGACAGCATCCCCTGAAGAAGCCCGAAATATGGGTGAAACATGTTGGGAACTCCATCTTATAATGCTTATAATTTCTTACATATTTTAGTTGTTACTATTTTTCAAATTAATCTGCACCTTAAAAATCCCAATCACTCCTTCTATATTTAACTAATTAAGGGATGTGGTGCTATTATCAAGTTGATTTGTCAGTGATCAAAAAACTTTCCTTTCACTAGGAGGTGAAAGTGGGTCGCGTTGGTACAGGTGAGGATGATATATAAGACGAGCGTAGGAATGTGGAGTGGGAAGAGTAATCCCTGTTAATAAGATGGTATGAAATTAGTAAAATAAGGAGGTAATATCCAGATGATTGTACTTGAGCCAGGGAGCCCAGTCCTTTTGGAATTTAGGTAGGTTTAGTTTTTGCCTTGGCAAACATGAGCTCCCAATTGTAGGTGTTGATGGAGGGTTTGAAGAATGAGTTGAGGAGAGGGTAAAGAGTCGCTGGTCCAGTTTCTTGATATCGAAAGTCTAGCTGCGATTAGGATGTGGGTGAGAGTGACATGGCATTGAATGTCCTAAGCCTCCAACCCCCAGGCCTAGGAGAGCCAGTTGGGGTGTGACATTTGTGGAGTTGCCAGTAAGTTTGGTGAAGAGGGACCACCAGACATGGATATTCAATCCGACATTGCCACATTTCCTCCAGCAAGCAGCTGATTGGGAGGGTGAAAAATGGGCTAGTTTAGCCTGTGTTTGGTACCATTGGTGGAGCAGTTTTTGTGCTGTTTCCCAGTGTGATAGAAACTTTCAAGGTGAGGCGTGATGGTTGGTACCACGTTGTTAAGTTTGCCGAGAAGGTTGGGGTCTGTTTCCACTTTTCCATAACTGGCAATTTCTTGTGGTTATGTGTGTTGCTTATCACTTTGTAGAAAAATGAGGATCCCTTAATAGGGGCAGCGGGGTGTTCATGATGATGTAAGTGGTGAGAACTCTTTGATCGCTTTTAGGAGCAGCCGGCCGCAACAGCCGGATCGTTTTTTGGCCGAACTGGGGGAAACGGTAAGCCCAAGAAACACCGCTCAGAATGGTTTTATGAGAAAGCCAGCCTCCGGCTGCAAAACACGATACCAGGGTTAGGGCTGATATCTTCAGCCATAATCCCGGTAAATCACTTGCAAACCCCAATGTATTGCAGTCGGCAAGTGGTTAAGGGTGGTATCTGCATATTTCAGATACTCATCCAGCAGATCCAGCTTTGTCCCGCTGAGGTCCTCTTTAAAGCCCGGCCACAGCTCTGTCCCGCGCCATCATGTTCTTGCTGACATCATCGAGGGGCCTTGCCGGCTCTTCCTGGTGACGCGCCAACAGGCCTGCCACCTCCTCCTTTCCTGAATGGAAGGCTATGTCTCTTGGGATATGTGACGTGGATATCCCAGGAGGCACAGCGGGCAGTGTGCACGTCAATCGCCTAAGGCAAATGACGTGCATGGGAAGGTGGGGCCTGACATTTTTGCTTTAAAAAAAAATAAATAAAAAAGATACAAAAAAATGTAAAATTGTCGCGATAAGTATAGAGGATGGGAAGGGGGGAAGTGGTGGAAGAGTGTGAAGGTCTGCTTTAAGAGGATGAGGGAATAAGGGTACTGGCTCCCACACACAGGGTCCTAGTGATTATGAATGGGGGGTTCCCCAGGTGATTGGACAGTTCATAGCACAGTGAGCGGTGGGGAGGGGGGATGTGGAGGAATTGATCTTGGTCACAATGGGTCATCTCGTGATCAGACCGTTGTAGGATTACAGAAATTTAGAGTCCATGGTTGTTGAAGAGTTATCAGTCCAAGAGGGCTTCAAATCTGTGAGAACAACCTCTATTTGCATAGGGTACAGTATCTATGTGTAGTGGTAGGTTAGAGTTCACCATTTTTTTCCAGCAGAAAAAAGATGGCGGGTCTGTTTTTGTTCAGCACATGGCTTTCCATTAGACATGTGCACTGCCGAAAAATTTGTTCGTTTTAGTTTCATTCGTTTTTTTTTTGTTTTGGTTTTTTTTTTTGGGTCATCTCTTATGATCGCAATTCGTAAATTCGAAAAAAAAAATCTGAAATCCGAAAAAACAAAATGGAAATTTGAAAAAATTTGAGAAAAAATCTGAAATTCAAAAAAATTTGAAAAAAATTGGAAAAAATTTGAAAAAAAAATCAGAATTTCGAAAACCCGAAAATTCGAAAGTCTCAAATAACTAACTAGTAATAACTTAACTATTAAATTATAGGTATTGGAATTTCCTTTCAAATTTGGCTTCTAGTAAACGTAACGAATACGAATTTATCGGAAGTTACGAATTATCCGAAATAACAAATGCCGCATCTAAACAAATGGAATGGAACAAATTAATAACAAATAATAATAATAAAACGTTTTTATTGTTATTATTGTAATTTATTATTATTAATTCGTTACATTCCATTTGTTTAGATACGGCATTCATTATTTCAGATAATTTGTAACTTCGGATAAATTCGTATTTGTTACGTTTACCAACAGCCAAATTTGAAAGGGAATTTCAATACCTATAATTTAATAGCTAGTAATAGTTAAGTTATTAACTTAGGTTAGTTATTTCATATTTTTAAATTTTCGGGTTTTCGAATTTCCGATTTTTTTTCGAATTTCCGAACTTCCGATTTTTTTGAATATTCGAATTTACGATAATTTGCAAAAGTTTGTTAAACCGTTTTTTTGTTAATTCGGTTATTTCCGAATTAACGATTTTGGAACGAAACAAATTGCACATGTTTACTTTCCAAGCACAGAAGAACAGTAGACCAAGCACAGAAGAACAGTAGACCAAGCAATGTCCTTTCAGCAGTAGTGGAGACCAGGTGTTCTACCACACCTAGGAGATACACCTTTGGGGGGGAAACAACGAGGTGGACAGTTCTTACAGGCATGGTCCACCACATCCTGCCAGACAGCCGAAATATTGGGACTAGTCCAAAAATTGGTGGATGAGGTCTTCCTCTGTCTGGCAACACCGATCATTTTTTTTTTCTTTTTTAATATGTCTGCCATGGTCTCCTCCTTGTTCCAACTTCCTAACTTTTTGTGTTCTTTTATGTCTCCAGCTGTGACCCTCCCTGTGTTCCTTATCTGGGCATGTACCTGACCGACCTGGCATGCATAGAAGAAGGTACCCCCAACTACACAGAGGATGGACTGGTCAACTTTTCAAAGATGAGAATGGTGAGATATACAAACACCTAAAAAAAGAGGCAACAGTAGTTGTTTTTTTTTTTTTTTTTTTGTGTTAATGAAAACTTGATGCAAAATATTTTCTGCTGGCACCACCTAGCAGGCACTTCCTGATGGGTCTACACCCTACCTCTGGCCAAGCCGTGGGCCTCCTTATGGGTCCAAACTGAAGTTATTATATTCAAGATTTTTACATGTCAGAATGGCCTGGAATTTGTGGATTTATCTGACAACTAGGCACCTTAACCCCTTCATGAGGTTAAAGTCAAACCCTAACACCCAAACCCAATTTTGGTATGTATTAAGTGGTTGTAAAGGCTGAAGGTAAAAAACCTTCAGTGTGCTGCCCCCCCTCACCCCCCCCCCCCCCCAATACTGACCCAATCCCAATCCAGCGATGTGCACAAGACCCAAGGCTCTCCCGGGTCTCTCCCTCCTGATTGGCTAAAGATGCAGCAGCAGGAGCCATTGGCTCCTGCTGCTGTCAATCACAGCCAGTGAGGCGGGAACGGGGGTGGGGGCAGGGCTGAGCCATGCTCTCTTTGTCTTATGGACACAGAGAGCTGGCTGGGGAGCGAGCACGCACAAGTGCCTCCACAGCAAGCAGTTTGCTATGGGGCACTCAGCAAGGGGGAGGGGCCCAGAGCACCAGCGGGGGACTCAAGAAGAGGAGGATCGAGGCTCCTCTGTGCTAAACCATTACACAGAGCAGGTAAGTATGACATGTTTGTTATTTTTTAATTTTTTTTATAAAATGTTCTCCTTTACAATCACTTTAACTATTAGTATAACTGTACATCTGTCAGAAACCATGAAATGAGACCAAGACAGAAGTACAGTTAAATCACACTTGTTTAATAATAAAAGTAAAAAGAACAAACGTAGTCAAAACATAGCCAGAGTTCAGTAACCGGAACGGATAGTCAGCCAAGCCAGAAGTCAGGGATCAATGTAGTGGAACAGCAAGCAGGATCTGGAGCCAGAAGGGATGCCAGCAAAGCAAGTCTTTAAACAGGAACGCAGGAGATAGTCTCTGTGATGTTGACCAAGGCGAAGGCAGAGAACCTCTGGGCTGGACTGCTTAAGTAGGCAGGACTGACGAGCAGGATATCATCAACAGGTGAGTCACTGTGGAGAGAGAGATAGGAGCTGGCAATTAGCCGACAGCTGAGCGGCCAGCTCAGAGAAGGAAGGGCTGAGCCCATCCCTGACGTCTTAGGCTGGCCATACACTATTCAATTTTCCTGTTCAACTTTCCTTTAGATTTACCAAAACCATATAATAGGAGGTCAAACCTAAACACTTTCAGTTTGGATGCAATCAGGCAGGCCCTTGTACTACATAGTTGAAGGTAAATCTAAAGAAAATTGAACAGGAAAATTGTATGGTGTATGGCCAGCTTTAGTGTAACTATTTGTATCCAGATGGATTATACCACTTTTTTTTTTTTCAGGACAGAGTGAGCTTTTATTTGGATGTAAATGTTAATTGATATCTCCTGATTTTGTTTTATCATTGAAGGAAAACTAGCACAAAAAGGAAAAAATATCGGCTTTTATAATTTAGCTGTGTACTTTTATGCAATTACCCACCACCAAAAAAAAAAACAGCTAAATAATTTTTCTCCTACTCCTGGCGATCGCTGCAATACTACATGGGTGCTGTTTGTTCTCTCTACCTGTAGTAGAGCCAAGAAATAATAATACACATTTTTGGGGTTTTTTTTGGTCCTACCTAAACACACTGACACCAACACTCACGCTGATACTAAATATAAAACCTTTTTTTTCCTACCTAAAACACTTTGACACTGACTGACACTAAGGCAGAGGCCATACATGCGTCGAATTTCAAAAGAATCTTATCTAAGAATTTTCGTTCGTATTTCGCACCATTAGTGGGGCTGCAGAAACAGCCGATTTTCGTGCGGCCATCGAATTTGAGTAATCGGACATGTTGGAAATTTTTTTAGAAAAATGAACAATTTTCTAATCAATGATGGGAGAATCGTGCGAGAAATGTAATTGAAAAAGAAATGCGCATGTGCGAGAAAAGAAAATTCCCGGAAAGAAAAGAAGATTCCCAGCAAGAAACATTATTTTCCGTGGCAACATGAAGGTGAAATTGAAGGCTTTGGTTGGCCGAATTTTGAAATCAATGGTGGCGCCACCGCATCACAAAACGCACAAATTTTATGATTTTCAAAAGAAAATTCTTTTGAAATTCGACCACAGCCTAATAATGATACTCACTACACTAGTGCAGTTATCCTTTCTTTCTTTTAGACTTTTTTTTTTCATAGCGTTCTCAAGATACAATGTATCTTTTTCTCTTTCTTTTGCTTAATCACAGTGATCATATGATTGGAGAACAGATGATGCAACCACATTCCTATGCCCACTGCTTATCGAGTTCATTGAACCCCAGGGGGCAGTGGTCCTTCCTTCAGCTGTGGAGCTACCCAATGCACACAATACTCCAACAGCCTCTTAACCACTTAAAGTGGAGTTCCACCCTCTTTTACAACTCTTCAGCACCCCTCACTAAACTGTGCACTGTAAACAAATTGGATATTTTTTAATTTTTTTTCTCAGCACCTACTGTATATCTGCTGTATTCATTTTTAATTTCCTCCTCCTTGTCCGTGGCCCATCGCATCATTTCCTGTTTGCAATGCCTTCTGGGAAGAGGCGGCAACTTCCTCTGACACTGCCATTGCTATGGAAACCTGACCTGAAACCTATTACACTGCTTGTGCTGCACTGAGCATGTGCGAGATCTGCAAGGATGAGATCCAGGAAGAAATACAGTCTGGCTTCAGATGCCCACACTTAAGATGGCCACAGCCTGCTGTAAGTTTATAAAATAACAAACTACTGCTATAAACTAACAAAACAGACTTTAGTTTACAGACTAACTTTACTAGAATACATTAAGCTTGTGTATTATAGGGGTATTTTTATTTAAAAAGTATAATTTCGGCCGGAACACCACTTTAAGGACCGAGCCTCTTTTTGAGATTTGTTTACAAGTTAAAAATTTTTTTTCCCCTAGAAAATTACTTAGAACCCCCAAACATTATACATTTTTTTCTAACACCCTAGAGAATAAAATGGCGGTCGTTGCAACACTTTCTGTCACACCGTATTTGCGCAGCTGTCTTGCAAGCACACTTTTTTTGGAAAAAATACACTTTTTTGTATTAAAAAAATAAGACAACAGTAAATTAGCCCAATTTTTTTTATATTCTGAAAGATCATGTTACGCCGAGTAAATTGATATCCAACATGTCAGGCTTTAAAATTGCGCCCACAAGTGGAATGGCGACAAACTTTTACCCTTAGAAATCTCCATAGGCGACGTTTAAATAATTCTACAGGTTGCATGTTTTGCGGTACAGAGGAGGTCTAGGGCTAGAATTATTGCTCTCGCTCTAACGTTCACGGCGATACCTCACATGTGTGGTTTGAACACCATTTTCATATGCGGGCGCTACTCACGTATGCGGTATTTTCTGCACGCAAGCTTGGCAGGACAGGGCACATTTAAAAAAGAAATGTTTTTCTTATTTATTTTACCTTTTTATTTTTGATTTTTACACTGTTCTTTTAAAAAAAAAAGGTTGTGTCACTTTTATTCCTATTACAAGGAATGTAAACATCCCTCATAATAGAAAAAAGGCATGACAGGTCCTCTTAAATATGAGATCTGGGGGGTCAAAAAGACCTCACATCTCATATTTACACTAAAATGCAATTAAAAATAAATAAATAATTTTGCCATTTAAAATTTTTTTTTTTTAAATGTCCCTTTAAGAGCTGTGGGCGGAAGTGACATTTTGACGTCGCTTTCGCCCTGCAATGATATGGAGATGGGTGGGGGCCATCTTCCTCTCACTCATCTCCATGTCAGGCTAGGGAGAGGATCTGATCGCCTCCACCGCTGCCGGCGGCTCCAGTAAGCGGCGGAGGGCACTGGAGCGCGGCGAAGGGGATGGCCCTTTGATAAAAGTGATCTCGCGGTGAATCCGCTGCAGAGACCACTTTTATCTGAAAGCGGATCGCCGGCCGAAGAAGAGGATACCGGGGTTATGGCAGCTAGCTGCTGCCATAACAAGGATATTCCTCTTCAAACTTAGGACGTATATCGGCAGGTGGCGGTCCGTAAATGGTTAAAGCGGAACTAAACCCAGTTCCCAAAACAGTTACATTTAATGAATGCCGTGAATGAAAATTGTCATTGTTGCTTGTGCTCACAACCAGAACCGTCAAGCCATCAAATGGCCAGTGGCATAACTGATCACATGTGCAGCACCATGGCAACTGCAGATCAGACAGAGGCTAAGATGGCAGCTTCCTTGGCTGTAAAGGATAGAAGGTTTAGTTCCGGGAATAAAAACTTTCATGGTTGCTTGTGCTCACAACAGGAACTATCAAGCCATCAAATGGCCAGGGGCATAAAGTGCTGTGAAAAAGTATTTGCCCCCATTCCTGATTTTTTTTTTTTTTTTTTTTGCATATTTGTCACACTTAAATGATTCAGATCATCAAACAAATGTTATTATTACACAAAGATAACCCGAGTAAATACAAAATGCGGTTTTTAAAGGATGATTTCATTTATTACGGGAAAAAAGCTGTCCAAACCTGCCTGGTCCTATGTGAAAAAGTAATTGCCCCTTTGAACCTAATAACTGGTTGTGCCAGCCTTGGCGGCAACAACTGCAATCAAGCATTTGCAATAACTGGCAATGAGTCTTTCACATCTCTGTGGAGAATTTTTTGCCCGCTCTTCTTTGTAGAATTGTTTTCATTCAGCCACATTGGAGGGTTTTCCCAGCATGAACGGCCTGCGTAAGGTCATGATACAGCATCTCAATTGGATTTAAGTCCAGACTTTGACTAGGCCACTCCAAAACCTTCATTTTGTTTTTTTCGAGCCATTCAGAGGTGGACTTGCTGTTGTGTTTCGGATTATTGTCCTGCTGCATAACCCAAGTGCACTTGAGCTTGAGGTCTGGAACTGATGGCCGGACATTCTCCTTCAGGATTTTTTGGTAGAGCTCAGAATTTATAGTTCCATCAATGATGGTACGTCATCCAGGTCCTGAAGCTGGAAAGCAGCCCCAGACCATCACACTACCACCACCATGTGTGACTGTTGGTATGATGTTCTTTTTATAAAACGCTGTGTTTGTTTTACATTAGATGTAACGGGACGCACACCTTCCAAAGAAGTTTAAAACAGTCCACAGAATATTTACCCAAAAGTCTTGGGGATAATCAAATTTTTTTTTAGCAAATGTGAGATGAGCCTTTGTGTTCTTTTTGATCAGCAGTGTCTTTGGCCTTGGGGCTCTCCCATGGACGCCATTTTTGCCCAGTCTCTTCCTTATTGTTGAATCCTGAACACTGACCCTACCTGAGGCAAGTGAGACCTGAAGTTCTTTAGATGTTGTTCTGGGTTCTTTTATGACCTCCTGAATGAGTCGTCGTCATGCTCTTGGAGTAATTTTGGTTGGCCGGCCACTCCTGGGAAGGTTCATCACTGTTCCAAGTTATCTCCATTTGTAGATAATGGCTCTCCCCGTGGTTGGCTGGAGTTCCAAAGCCTTATGCCGCATACACACGATCGGAATTTCGGCCCGCAAAAGACCGATGAGAGCTTTTCGGCAGAAAATGCGACCGTGTGTATGTTCCATCGGTCTTTAGCTGGCGGAATTCCAGCCAGCAAAAGATTGAGAGCATGCTCTCAATTTTTCGGTCGGGAAAAGATCCTATCCGAAAATGCGATCGTCTGTCGCAATTCCGATGCGCAAAATCCCTACGCATGCTCGGAAACAATTCCACGCATGCTCGGAAGCATTGAACTTCATTTTCTCGGCTCGTCGTAGTGTTGTACGTCACCGCTTTCTTGACGGCCGTAATTTCAGCGAACTTTTGCGTGACCGTGTGTATGCAAGGCAAGCTTGAGCGGAATTCCGTCGGAAAAGCCGTTATATCTTTTTCCGACAAGAAAACCGATCGTGTGTACGCGGCATTAGAAATGGCTTTGTAACCCTTTCCAGACTGATACACGTCAACTACTTTGTTTCTCATCTGCTCTTGAATTTCTTTAGATTGCGGCATTATGTGTTGATTTTTTAGCGTGCTTCACTTTGTCAGTGTCAGTAATAAATATCCCCATTTTTTTTTTTAAAAAAGCTATTTTTTTCTCAGTTTCGGCCGATACGTATTCTTCTACATATTTTTGATAAAAAAAATCACAATAAGCGTATATTGATTGGTTTGCGCAAAAGTTATAGCATCTACAAAATAGGGGATAATTTATAGCATTTTTATTTATTTATTTATTTTTACTAGTAATGGCGGTGATCTGCGATTTTTATCGGGACTGCGACATTATGGCGGACACATCGGACACTTTTGACACATTTTTGGGACCATTGTCATTTATACAGCGATCAGTGCTATAAAAATGCACTGATTACTGTAAAAATGTCACTAGCAGGGAAGGGGTTAACACTAGGGGGCGATCAAGGGGTTAATTGTGTTCCCTCTCTGTGTTCTAACTGAAGGGGGGATGGGACTGTGTAGGGGAGATGACAGATCGCTGTTCATACTTTGTATGGACACACGATCAGTCTCTTCTCCCCTCAGAGAACTGGGATCTGTGTGTTTACACACACACACATCCCGGTTCTCGGTGGGTCACAAGCAATCGCGGGACCGCCGGGCACTAGGATCGGCTCCGGGGGTGAGCAGCGGGCGCGTGCTCGCACCCCTAGTGGCCACAGTGCGAAGCGACATTACATAACGTCGTTTCGCCCAGCCGTGCCATTCTGCTGCAGTAAAACTGCGGCGGCTGGTCGGCAAGTGGTTAACTCAGCTTTCCAAAAAAATTTGCTTAATTACATTGATTTGGCAGGGGGGAGGGGAGGCGGGAATTACTTTTTCATATAGGGCCAGTCGGGTTTGGACAGCTTTTTTCCCTTAATAAATTAAATTATCATTTAAAAACTGCATTTTTGTATTTACTTTTGTTATCTATGTGTAATATTAAAATGTGTTTGATCTGAATCATTTAAGTGTGACAAATATGCAAAAAAAAAAATAGAAAAATCAGGAAGGGGGCAAATACTTTTTCACACAACTGTAACTGATCACATGTGCAGCACCATGGCAACTGCAGATAAGACAGAGGCTAAGATGGCAGCTTCCTTGGCTGTAAAGGATAGAAGGGTTCAGTTCCACATTAAGCAGCCACATACCCTTGCCCTTTTAAAATGGACCTTCACCCCCTTTTTTACTGTTGCTCTCCTTTTTGTCTTCATTAAATGAAATTCACTAAAAAAAAAGTTTATACATTACTGAATAAAAGAAACATGAAAAAAGAGTGTACATGATATGAACAACTAATAATACACTAACTGAAAAAAATGGCGATGGTATACTATGGTTTCCTCCACCCAACGCGTTTCAGAGAATATGCATCTCCTTCATCAGGGGTGTGGGAGGTATCGTTTATAATCAATCAAATGGTGTTGCAGATGAACATTCCATGTTTCATTTTAAAATAAAACATGGAATGTTCATCTGCAAAATAAAAAATATACAGCTAAATTTAAAAAAATGTATTTATTTTTTTTTACTACTTTGGGCCAGTTTTCCTTTAATAATAATAATAATAATAATAATAATAATAATAAAAAATAAGGAGATATCCATTACCATTTACCACCAAATGAAAGCCCAACTTGTCCTGAAAAAAAAATGCGGTATAATCCACCTGGATGCACAAAGTAGTTTTGATGATATGTACGATGTCACTACAAGAAATATACAGCTAAATTTTAAAAGAAAATTTTTTTTTTTTTTTTTTACTATTTTGGGCCAGTTTTCCTTTGATAATAAAAAAAATCAGGAGATATCCATTACCATTTAGCACCAAAAGAAAGCCCAATTTGTCCTTCAAAAAATGCGGTGTAATTCATCTGGATGCACAAATATGCATGGTTTTCTTAACACATGTCAAAGTTAAATAATGCATAGCCAATTAAAGTGTCCCAAAAATCTTTCAGTATTTATGCACAGACCGTAACCTAATACTATTACTCGGTTTACCTTTTTTTTTTTTTTCTTTTTAGATTTCACATATAATTCGAGAGATTCGACAGTTTCAGCAGACTGCCTACAAGATAGAGCACCAGCCCAAGGTAAGACATCATTTGATTTCAGCACTAATAAGTAGGGCTGGGGAAAAAATCGATTTAAATCTTGAATCGAGTTGAGAGGTCAAATCGATTAAAAATTTCAGAAAATCGATTTTTTTTTTTTTTCACCAGGATACACAGACATAATAAATTACCAAATTTTTTAGTAAAATATAAAAGATGAGATTGCACTGAGTAAATAGATATCCAACACGTCAAACCTTAAATATGCGTGCTCCCGTGAAATGGCGATAAGCTTCAGTACCCTATATTTTCCATAGGCGACCCTTTACAAGCCCCCTATAGGTCATCCATTTAGTGTTATGGAGGAGGTCTGGTGCTAGAAATATTGTGCTCACTCTGGCGTGTGCGGCAATATTTAACGTGTATCGCAATTAAAGTTTTCATGCGTAGGCGACTCGAAGCGCGCTTTTAAATTTGTGTGTGCGTACATGTGGGGGTGGGGGGCTTTTTTTTTTTACATCACATAAGGGACAAAAAGTCCCTCGGGCCACAGTTTGGAGACCACTGCTCTATAATAACTCCTCTTCTTCTTTTTCATTGCAGATAAATAATGGATTCCAAGCAGAAGAAACGTGCCACCATTGAGTTCTTGATGAAGGAGGGGTGCAGGCTGACATCCACAGAAGGCCACAGAAAGTTTTTGGAGATGACACCATTGATGAGAGCAACGTCTTGCCATTGGTCACTCTTGTCAATGGTGTCATCTCTAGAACCCAAGAACTCAATGGTGGCACGTTCCTTCTGCTTGGAATCCATTACCTGCGAAAACGAAGAAGAGGAGTTACTATAGAGCAGTGGCCAGATGCGGCCATTTACTTGCCTTTATCCAGCCCTTAGGGCACTGTTCTTCTCATTGAGGCACCATTCCTTCCACTGATACCAACAGTGGGGCATAATACCTTCCACTGACACAAACAATGGGGCACTATTCTTTCTTCTGACACCAATGATGGAGCACTATTCTTTCAACTGACACCAATGATGGGGCACTATTTGTTCCACTTGCAATAACAATGGGGTACTAGTTCTCCCGCTGACATCAACGATGGAGCACTGTTCCTCCAACCAGCAGGGGCGTTGCTAGGTCTACAAAAGATCTGGGACTAGAGCCCATAGCAGCGTAGTAAAGAAAGTCATACACTTGGGCGGGCATACACATGTATATACAGTAATATACGTGTGTGTGTATATATATTCCCAGAGAGCCCCCCACTTACATCAGGGTCCCCAGAGAGTCCCCCCTTACATCAGGGTCCCCAGAGAGTCCCCCCTTACATCAGGGTCCCCAGAGAGTCCCCCCTTACTTCAGGGTCCCCAGACAGTCCCCCCTTACATCAGGGTCCCCAGAGAGTCCCCCTTACATCAGGGTCCCCAGAGAGTCCCCCCTTACATCAGGGTCCCCAGAGAGTCCCCCCTTACATCAGGGTCCCCAGAGAGTCCCCCCTTACATCAGGGTCCCCAGAGAGTCCCCCCTTACATCAGGGTCCCCAGAGAGTCCCCCCTTACATCAGGGTCCCAGAGAGTCCCCCCTTACATCAGGGTCCCCAGAGAGTCCCCCCTTACATCAGGGTCCCCAGAGAGTCCCCCCTTACATCAGGGTCCCCAGAGAGTCCCCCCTTACATCAGGGTCCCCAGAGAGCCCCCCTTACATCAGGGTCCCCAGAGAGCCCCCCTTACATCAGGGTCCCCAGAGAGCCCCCCTTACATCAGGGTCCCCAGAGAGTCCCCCCTTACATCAGGGTCCCCAGAGAGCCCCCCTTACATCAGGGTCCCCAGAGAGCCCCCTCCTTTTATCAGAGTCATCAGAGAGCCTCCCCCTTTTATCAGGGTACCCAGAGGGCCCCCCATTTACAACAGGGTCCCCAGAGAGCCCCCCTTACATTAGGGTCCCCAGAGAGCCTCCCCCTTAAATCTGGGTCCTTAGAGAGCCTCTGCCTTAAAATCAGGGACCCCAGAGAGCCTCTCCCTTGCATAAGGGTCCCCAGAGAGCCTCCCCTTTGGGGACCCCTGCAGAGACTCGGGGCTATTGGCCCCAGCTTCGAGGCTATAGCCCCAAAAGCCACCCACTAGCAACGCCCCTGCCAACCAGTACCAACAATACCAATGATTGGGCACTATTCCTACTGACCACAGGTACTGTGTAATTTTTTTTTTTACTCCCACTGACCACCAAGCCTGAGTTATTGTTTATTCCCACTGACACGGGGTATTTTCTATTCTCACTGGTCACAGTTTGGCCCCCGCAAGGTCTGAAGGAACCGTAAACTGGCCCTTTGTTTAGAAAGTTTGGAGGCCCTTGCTATAGAGCAGTAGGTAACCTCGGCCCTCCAGCTGTTTTGAAACTACAAGTCCCATGAGGCATTGTTAGACCCCAACAATCACGGCACGACTCCTAGAGGCAGAGGCATGATGGGAATTGTAGTTTGACCACAGCTGGAGGGCCGAGGTTGCCTACCCCCTGCTATAGAGGAAGAGTTACTCTACCAACATGTGACATTTGAACGACCTATGGAGGTTAGTAAAAAAGTTGTGCCCACATTTGCATTACTTTTGGTAAAGTCCTTGTATTACATAATGGAGAACAGCGGGAACAGAGATGAGACCCTCTGCCCAGAAAAATACCCAAAAAGGAAGGCTGTGGATGATGGCAACACACATCTCAATTTGAAATTTGCTTTTTGTCTCTTGCAGGTCACACAGTATCTCTTGGACTCTTCAGGAGTGCTGGATGAAGAGGGCCTTTATGAAGCTTCTCTCCGCTTGGAACCCAAACTTCCTACCTGAATTTTTGTTGCACTCTCCCTGCCTGTATCATATTGTACAGACCCCCCCAAGCCTCTGGCCGGACCCCATTATGCAGGGGTCCCTGTGTAGGGGCAGAGATGTCTGTGTCTCCATTCATCCCAAACACCCAACTGCTCCTATAAGGGAAGGCCCTACACTTGCCCCTACACCCAGTTTCCCCCCCCCCCAAAGACACCCCTAGAAAAAAAGAGTGACCAGGGTGGAGACTGAGATCCTTCTCAATATGAGCACTGTCCTACTTTCATCATAGGCCATGCCACCAAGAACTGAACCGTCGCTGCTGCCTCCTTTTTTGACTGGACATCTAAGGAGAATGAATCTGAGGTTTTTTTTTTGTGTGCAGCAGCTTACAGACAAACCAGCCTTCACCCCCTCCACCACCATGCTTGAGCGATGGGGTTCATGGTTCCGTGTGTCTTTTACAGAGAGTTTTTAATAGCAAACTCGAGAAACGAAAAGGGGTTGATGCACAACACTCCCACATTTTTTTTTTTTTTTGTCCTAAAGAGCAGATGAGAGGGCCACGTCCGTATTATAAGTGTGACGGGAAGCACTTCAGAAGACAACCAACCCCCATCCAATGGCCGGTCTCTCTCTTGCCTTGGACTGGCATTGCACATGTCTAGCAGATTGCTACAAGTTTGCAAGTTCTGGACTCTACTCCAGCTTTGTCTTGTTGACTTCGTCTCGTAGTATGGGTCCTCGGTTTGCGACAAACAGGATTGCACAAATAAGAAGTCCAGCGGGCTAATTACAAATAGCTGCTATAACGGGCGACATTTCCAGTGCTTTATTGGAGAGGTGTCATAGACTGATGGAAAAAAAAGACAAAAGAAGAGGATTACGGGTATGGTGGCACTTTAAGGGAAATTGCAGGAGTGGGCACATGTATAAAGTTGGAAATTTTGTAGCTGGTTTGAGGAAAAAAAAAAAAAAATTAAACGGACTGGTCACAAGAATGTGTTATACGGGAGTCCAGCGGTGGGTTTTAAGAAAAATTTTCAGCTACATTTTGGTTTCTTTATTTTTTTTGTACTATAAAGTGTTTCCTGATTACCTCTCGCTAATAAATCTTTTAACTCAGGGTTACCACCAACACAGCCTGTTCACAATGTCTGTCAAACAAAATGAGAGAAGAAACATTTTAACCCCTTCACGCCTAAAGGGTAAAAAAAAACAAATCTTCATGCCTAAGCAAAATTTTGCAACTTTGACATGTGTTAGTAACATAGTTACATAGTAGGTGAGGTCGAAAAAAAGACACAAGTCCATCAAGTCCAACCTATGTGTGTGATTATGTGTCAGTATTACATTGTATATCCCTGTATGTTGCGGTCATTTAGGTGCTTATCTAATAGTTTTTTTAAACTATCGATGCTCCCCGCTGAGACCACCGCCTGTGGAAGGGAATTCCACATCCTTGCCGCTCTTACAGTAAAGAACCCTCTACACAGTTTAAGGTTAAACCTCTTTTCTTCTAATTTAAATGAGTGGCCACGAGTCTTGTGAAAACTCCCTTCCGCCAAAAAGTTTTATCTCTATTGTAACATCGTACATATCATCAGAACTACTTTGTGCATCCAGGTGGATTACACCGCATTTTTTTCAGGACAAGTTGGGCTTTCATTTGGTGGTAAATGGTAATGGATATCTCCTGATTTTTTTTATCATTATTATTATTATTATTATTATTATTATTATTATTAAAGGGAAACTGGGACAAAGTAGTAAAAAAATAAATATTTTTTTTAAATTTAGCTGTATATTTCTTGTTACTACCATAACCTACCACCAAAGAACAACCCAAAATAAATTCTCCTGCTTCTGACGAGCGCAGCGATACCACATATGTGTATGTTATTTGTTGTTTGCACACGTAGTACAGCCCAGAAACATTTTGATTTTTTTTTTTTTTTTTGATTTTTTTTTTTTTGTCCTACCTAAAACACACTGATACTAATTAAATAAAAAAAATCCTGCCCACAATATACTGACCCTGACCTTTGACCCTGATCTTAACCTTTGACCCAACTACTAACCCTGGTTCGATCGAGGTGTTTTTTTCTTTATTTTTATTTTTTTTACTCTCTGCAAGGACAGAGAGATACAATGTATCCATCCCTCTCCTCCATTCACAGAGAGAAACACAGGGGGCGGGCTTCACAGTGACTGATTACTGTGGTAGCCAATTAGAGGAACAACCCAAAATAAATTCTCCTGCTTCTGACAATCGCAGCGATACCACATAGGTGTACGTTATTTGTTGTTTGCACACGTAGTACAGCCCAGAAACAATACTGCGCATTTTGATTTTTTTTTTTTTTGTCCTACCTAAAACACACTGATACTAATTTTAAAAGTTAAAAAGAAATTCTGCCCACAATATACTGACCCTGACCTTTGACCCTGATCTTAACCTTTGACCCAACTACTAACCCTGGTTCAATCAAGGTGTTTTTCTTTATTTTTTATTTTATTTTTTATTTTTTTTGTACACACTTTTTTTTCTCTCTGCAAGGACAGAGAGATACAATGTATCTCTCTCCTCCATTCACAGAGAGAAACACAGGGGGCAGACTTCACAGTGATTGATCACTGTGCTAGCCAATCGGAGGCTACCACAGCGATCAGGCGACCCGGAATCGGGAGTTCCGGGTCCCAATCGTTAGTACGGGGCCCCGGGGGTCTCAGGGAGATTCCTGCCCTTGTGCTGGGAGCGTTCTGTGCATATATGCGGCCCCACGGAAAAAAGCCCAGTCCAGTGGGGCCGCATATATGTGTTATCGGCATCAAGGGGTCAAGGAGGAACTTCACCGGAGAATGATCACATTCTAATTCAGCAGCTACAGGTACTTTTACAAAACAGATACTTACCTGTCCATGCAGCTCTGTGCTGTCTTCTATGCACCTGACTCTTCTCAGGGTTCCAGCTTATCAATGCCGCCATCTTGGTTTTGGGCAGTTGAGGAAAGTGGAAAAATAGTGCTGGACCCGTATGGTTATCTCACTGGTATTGCTATCTTTAAGTATTGATGTTGATATAAATAATCTGGATCCTGGGCAGGCAGCGTCCTACACCTCAGAGGATCTCCGCGGTCTTCTTGGCTTGTAGCGTAATGTACCAAAAATGGAAATTGAAGCACCACACCACTGCTAAGAGGCCCACATACGACTTTATTCCAATAAAAGTCAAGGGGACGATCCAAGAAGTGGCCAATGTGTTTTTCAGGGGTCCAAAAGGGCCACTTTATGAGGGCTAGCAAAAACATGACAACTCCATACGAATCCAATATCAATACAATATCCCCTCCTCGGGGTCACATTTAACACAAAATACCCAATAGCCGATAGTATAGAAAATATAACAACTAATTGCAGGTAACATTGAATAGATAATCATTATATAAAAACCTCAGACAAATATGAAAATGTGAATGATAAACCATACCATTTTTCAAATGGGTAAAAAAATAAATATTAAAATAGTAGAGATCATAATCATTAAAATAATACATTCTGATTAAAATATAAATCTAATAGGAATAAATATTTACAAATTAGTAGAATATATTCAAAGAACGGACGTGTATAGCTGGAGCCATAAACTATACAGTCTGATTGTACAGCCGCTATACTAACGGTTTTAGGAGCCAGGTGTCACTCCAAGGGGGTGATTTGGGGGGGGTATTTGTACTGTCCTGGTGTTTTCCATCCTCAAGAAATGAGATCGGCTGTCAGTACATCAGGATTGATCAATTTTCAGATATACAGTATCTCACAAAAGTAAGTACACCCCTCACATTTTTGTAAATCTTTTCTTCTATCTTTTCATGTGACAACACTGAAGAAATGACACTTTGCTACAATGTAAAGTAGTGAGTGTACAGCTTGTATAACAGTGTAAATTTGCTGTCACTCAAAATAACTCAACACACAGCCATTAATGTCTAAACCGCTGGCAACAAAAGTCAGTACACCCCTAAGTAAAAATGTCAGAGTTGGGCCCAAAGTGTCAATATTTTGTGTGGCCACCATTATTTTCCAGCACTGCCTTAACCCTCTTGGGCATGGAGATCACCAGAGCTTCACAGGTTGTCACTGGAGTCCTCTTCCCCTCCCCCATGATGACATCACAGAGCTGGTGGATGTTAGAGACCTTGCGCTCCTCCACCTTCCATTTGAGGATGTCCCACAGATGATCAATAGGGTTTAGGTCTGGAGACATGCTTGGCCAGTCCATCACCTTTACCCTCAGCTTCCATAGCAGGGGAGGGGATCATGCTCTGCTTCAGTATGTCACAGTACATGTTGGCATTCATGGTTCCCTCAATGATCTGTAGCCCCCCAATGCCGGCAGCACTCATGCAGCCCCAGACCATGACACTCCCACCACCATGCTTGACTGTAGACAAGACACACTTGTCTTTGTCCTCCTCACCTGGTTGCCCCCACACACGCTTGTCACCATCTGAACCAAATAAGTTTATCTTGGTCTCATCAGATCACAGGACATGGTTCCAGTAATCCATGTCCTTAGTCTGCTTGTCTTCAGCAAAATGTTTGCGGGCTTTCTTGTGCATCATCTTTAGAAGAGGCTTCCTTCTGGGACGACAGTCATGCAGACCAATTTGATGCAGTGTGCGGCGTATGGTCTGAGCACTGACAGGCTGACCCCCCCACCCCTACAACCTCTGCAGCAATGCTGGCAGCACTCATACATCTATTTCCCAAAGACAACCTCTGGATATGACGCTGAGCACGTGACCTCAACTTCTTTGGTGGACCATGGCGAGGCCTGTTCTGAGTGGAACCTGTCCTGTTATACCTCTGTATGGTCTTGGCAACCATACTGCAGCTCAGTTTCAGGGTCTTGGCAATCTTCTTATAGTCTAGGCCATCTTTATGTAGAGCAACAATTCTTTTTGTAGATCCTCAGAGAGTTCTTTGCCATGAGGTGCCATGTTCAACTTCCAGTGACCAGTATAAGAGAGTGAGAGCGATAACACCAAATTTAACACACCTGCTCCTCATTCACGCCTGAGACCTTGTAACACTAATGGGTCGCATGACACCGGGGAGGGAAAATGGCTAATCGGGCCCAATTTGGACATTTTCACTTAGGGGTGTACTGACTTTTGTTGCCAGCGGTTTAGACATTAATGGCTGTGTGTTGAGTTATTTTGAGGGGACAGCAAATTTACACTGTTATACAAGCTGTACACTCACTACTTTACATTGTAGACAAGTGTCATTTCTTCAGTGTTGTCACATGAAAAGATAGAAGAAAAGATTTACAAAAATGTGAGGGTGTACTTACTTTTGTGAGATACTGTATATCCCATAGACTGTGGACTCTATAACTTTCCTACAGACTAAATAATACACACTGATTTGGGTTATTTTTACCAAAGAAATGTAACAGAATACACTTTGACCTAAATTTATGAAAAAAGATTATTTATTTGCAAAATTTTATAACCGAAACAAAGACAAATGTGTTTTGTTTTTCCAAAATTTTCGGTCTTTTTTCGTTTTTTTTAAGCAAAAGATAAAAAGCCCAGTAGTGATTAAATACCACCAAAAGAAAGCTCTATTTGTGTGAAATAAATGATAAAAATGCCATAAGAGTGCAGTGTTGTATGACCGCACAATTAAAAGTGGGACAGTACTGATAGCTGAAAATTGACCTGGGCAGGAAGGGGGTAAAAGTGCCTGGGACTGAAGTGGGTTAAGCAAGAAACAAGGATGTGGGGGTGAGCAACACCAAAAAGATTGTTTCTTGCTCCCCGAACACAAACTAGACGGGAATATTTATTTTTAAACACCTGACACCTATTTCTCACTGATGCAGAGTACTGAGGTCCCATCTTAGACCCCTTTCACTGGAGATGTTTTTCAGGCGCTTTAGCGCTAAAAATAGCGCCTGAAAAATGTCTCATCTGCAATCCCAGTGTGAAAGCCGGAGTGCTTTTACACTGGGGGCGGTGCGCTGGCAGGACGTCAAAAAAAGTCCTGCAAGCACCTTCTTTAACCACTTGCTTACTGGGCATGCAAACCCCCTTCCTGCCCAGACCAATCTTCAGCTTTCAGCGCTGTTACACTTTGAATGACAACTGCGCGTTCATGCTACAGTTTACCCAAATGAAATTTTTATCATTTTTTTCACACAAATGGAGCTTTCTTTTGGTGGTATTTAATCACTTGTGGGGGGGTTTTATTTTTTGCTAAACAAACAAAAAAAGACAAATAAAAAAAAAAAACATGTTTCATAGTTTGTTATAAATTTTGCAATATATTCGCTAATGAGGCTGCACTGATAGGCACTGATAAGATGGCACTGGTGACCACAGATGGGTGGCGCTGATGGATGTCACTGATGGGCACTGGTAGGTGGCACTGATGGGCACTGGTAGGTGGTATTGATAGGCAGCACTGGTGAGGCACTGACTGGTGACATTTATAGGTGACACTGATGGGCACTGGTAGGTGGTATTGATAGGCAGCACTGGTGAGGCACTGACTGGTGACATTTATAGGTGGCACTGATGGGCACTGGTAGGTGGTATTGATAGGCAGCACTGGTGATGAGGCACTGACTGGTGACATTTATAGGTGGCACTGATGGGCACTAGTAGGTGGTATTGATAGGCAGCACTGGTGATGAGGCACTGACTGGTGACATTTATAGGAGGCACTGATGGGTGGTACTGTGGGCACTGGTAGGTGGCACAAAAGGCTCTCTGAGATCGGGACTGATGTCCCTCTCACAGCCACCGGTGATCGGCTTTTTTTTTCTCTCCTCACGGTAGCGCGAGGAGAAAAAATAGGCGATTACCGGCTCTGTTTACATCACATGATCAGCTGTCATTGGCTGACAGCTGATCACAGAGCGTGCCACGTGCGCCATGCAGGGGGGGGCGCGCAGGCCGCTCGAGCACAGGAGGACGTCTATGGACGCCCTCCCGGGAAATTAGGTCCGCGCTATAGCCGAAAGACGGCTGCAACGCGGACCTAATTTCCCAGGAGGGCGTCCATAGACGCTCCCGTGCTCAAGCGGCCTGCGCGCCGGGAGGTGGTCAAGAGGCTTTAGGAGCGGTGTATCCTAAAGCGCCCCTGCCCATTGAAATCAGTGGGCAGCGCCGCTGAAGCGCTTCGGCGTTAAAAAGCGCCCCGCTAGTGGTCGTAAAGCGCCTCTAAAACGACGGTAAAGCGCCGATGCCCCCGCGCTGTCGGTGTGAAAGGGGTCTAAGGGTACTGAGTGTTTAGAGCTGCACAGAGAACCTACAACATCCACTCAGTGGCAGAAAGAAGCACCAACATAATTACAAAGCTTAGCTTGTATTCTTCCTTGGAGCGCTGAGCAGTGTTTTTGGATGCCTGCAAATATTCCAGGTGGAAACAGAAACTCTAATATACAGCGGGTAAAATAAGTATTGAACACGTCACCATTTCTCTAGGTAAATCTATTGATAAAGGTTCTATTGACATGAAATTGTCCCCACATATCGGTAACAATCCATGCAATCCATACATACAAAGACACCGAAACAAATCCATTCGGAAATGAAGTTCTGTGTAATAAAATGGAAGGACACCGGGAAAAAAGTATTGAACACATGAAGAAAGGGAGGTGCAAAAAGGTATGGAGAGCCAAGACACCAGCTGAAATCTATCAGTAATTTGAAAGCAATCCCGCCCCTTGTTAGTCAGCTGGTTCAGTCACAACTGATGGCCTATAAAAAGGTGTCTCATTACCAAGGTGTCACACTAGAAACATCTCATGATGGGTAAAAGCAAAGAGCTCTCTCAAGACCTTCGCAACCTTATTGTTGCAAAACATACTGATTGCATTGGTTACAGAAGGATTTCTAAACTTCTGAATATTCCAGTGAGCACTGTTGGGGCCATAATCCAGAAGTGGCAAGAACATTATTTTACCATAAACCGGCCACGACCAGGTGCTCCTCAGAAGATTTCTGACAGAGGAGTGAAAAAGAATTATCAGAAGAGTTGTCCAAGAGCCAAGGACCACTTGTGGAGAGCTTCAGAAAGACCTGGAATTAGCAGGTACAACAATAAGTAATGCACTCACCCACCATAGCCTATATGCACGCTCACCACACAACACTCCATTGCTAAAGAAAAAGCATGTTAAAGCTTGTTTAACCCCTTCAGCCCCGGATGGATTTACCCCCTTCCTGACCAGAGCACTTTTTGCGATACGGCACTGGGTAACTAACAATTGCGCGGTCGTGCGACGTTGCATCCAAACAAAATTTACGTCCTTTTATTCCCACAAATAGAGCTTTCTTTTGGTTGTATTTGATCACCTCTGCGGTTTTTATTTTTTGCGCTATAAACAAAAAAAGAACGTCAATTTAGAAAAAAAAAACAATATTTTTTACTTTTTGCTATAATGAATATCCCCAAAAAATATATAAAAAAACAAATTCCTTTCTCAGTAGGGATGAGCCGAACACCCCCCGGTTCGGTTCGCACCAGAACTTGCGAACAGACCAAAACTTCGCACGATCGTTAGAACCCCATTGAAGTCTATGGGACTTGAACGTTCGAAATCAAAAGTGCTCATTTTAAAGGCTAATTTGCATGGTATTGTCCTAAAAAGTGTTTGGGGACCCGGGTCCTGCCCCAGGGGACATGGATCAATGCAAAAAAAAGTTTTAAAAACTGCCGTTTTTTTGGGAGCAGTGATTTTAATACTTAAAGTCAAACAATAAAAGTGTAATATTCCTTTAAATTTCGTACCTGGGGGGTGTCTATAGTATGCCTGTAAAGGGGCGCATGTTTCCCGTGTTTAGAACAGTCTGACAGCAATATGACATTTCCAAGGAAAAAAAGTCATTTAAAACTACTCGCGGCTATTAATGAATTGCCGGTCTGACAATACACATAGAAGTTCATTGATAAAAACTGCATGGGATTTCCCCACAGGGGAACCCCGAATCAAAATTTAAAAAAAAAAACTGGCGTGGGGGTCCTCCTCAAAATTCATACCAGACCCTTCAGGTCTGGTATGGTTTTTAAGGGGAACCCCGCGCCAAAATAAAAAAAAAAATTGGCGTGGAGTCCCCCCAAAAATCCATACCAGACCCTTATCCGAGCACGCAACCTGGCAGGCCGCAGGAAAAGAGGGGGGATGAAAGAGCGCCCCCCCCTCCTGAACCGTACCAGGCCACATGCCCTCAACATTGGGAGGGTGCTTTGGGGTAGCCCCCCAAAACACCTTGTACCCATGTTGATGAGGACAAGGGCCTCATCCCCACAACCCTTGGCTGGTGGTTGTGGGGGTCTGCGGGCGGGGGCTTATCAGAATCTGGAATCCCCCTTTAACAAGGGGACCCCCAGATCCCGGCCCCCCTGTGTGAAATGGTAAGGGGGTAATTTTTTTTAGTATTACTGTTCTTGGCAGGGAAAGAACACGGGTGGCATTGCAGTATGGTAGGGCAAAAAAGAATATGTTAGAGATCAACATATTGTACACAGTGATTTACTAAGATTATTAGAAAAAAAAGTAACCACGCTTGTGGAAAAACACGAAAACAAAATCAAACACAAGTATTTCCGTATTCTGTTCATTTTTTTTCTTTATTAATGTACACACAGCACCCCATATTGTACACACAGCACCCCATATTGTACACACAGCACCCCATATTGACAGAAAAACACAGAATTGTTGACATTTTTGCAGATTTATTAAAAAAAAAAACTGAAATATCACATGGTCCTAATGCCGCGTACACACGGTCGGACTTTCTATCCTACTTGGTCCGGCACACTTTCCGACGGACTTTGTCCGCCAGGTGCGCCGGACTTTAAAACGGACGGACTTGCCCACGCACGACCGGACTTTGCGGCGGGCTAAGTCCGCCCGTCTTTCCGACAGACTTTCGCCGGAGTTACGGCGGACTTTTAGAATGAATGGACTTGCCCACACACGGACAAGTCCGTTCATTTTGAACGTGACTCAGGTGCGACGGGACTAGCAAAGGATGTCAATCTTGCCGCTTTTATCGGCGAGATTGACACCTTGCGAGCCCCGTCGCGGTGCATACCAGGCCCTTATGACTGGTATGGATTATAAAGGGAACCCCCCTACGCCGAAAAAACGGCGTGGGGTCCCCCCTAGGATCCATACCAGACCCTGATCCGAGCACGCAGCCTGGCCGGTCAGGAAAGGGGGTGGGGACGAGCGAGCGCCCCCCCCCTCCTGAACCGTACCAGGCCGCATGCCTTCAACATGGGGGGTGGGTGCTTTGGGGGAGGGGGGCGCCCTGCGGCCCCCCCCACCCCAAAGCACCTTGTCACCATGTTGATGAGGACAAGGGCCTCTTCCCGACAACCCTGGCCGTTGGTTGTCAGGGTCTGCGGGCGGGGGGCTTATCGGAATCTGGGAGCCCCCTTTAATAAGGGGGCCCCCCACCCTATGTGAATGAGTATGGGGTACATGGTACCCCTACCCATTCACCAAGGGAAAAAGTGTAAATAATAAAACACTACACAGGTTTTTAAAATATTTTATTAAACAGCTCCGGGGGGGGATCTTCCTCCGGCTTCGGGGGTCTTCTTCCGGCTTCGGGGGTCCCTCCGGTTCATCTTCTCCCGGCGTCCGGTTGGTTCTTCTCCGCTCGCTTCTCCCGGTGTTCCAGTTCTTCGGCCGGCTCCTCCGCTGTCTTCAGGTAGCTCTCTTGCCAGCGGAGGTCCGGACTTCTGGGCTTCTTGGCTTCTGGGCTTCTGGGCTTCTCTTCTCCAGATGTTGACACGACGCTCTCTCCGGCTGGACTGCTCTCCGAGGGCTGCGTTGTGACTTATATAGGCGGAGACCCCGCCCCCTTTTGATGTCACAGTCCCTGGGCATGCTGGGACTGTGACGTTTTAGGGGGCGTGGTCAACATCACCCATCACATAGGGTGGGGGGCCGGGATCTGGGGGCCCCCTTATTAAAGGGGGCTCCCAGATTCCGATAAGCCCCCCGCCCGCAGACCCCGACAACCAACGGCCAGGGTTGTCGGGAAGAGGCCCTTCTCCTCATCAACATGGGGAGAAGGTGCTTTGGGGTGGGGGGGCCGCAGGGCGCCCCCCTCCCCCAAAGCACCCACCCCCCATGTTGAGGGCATGCGGCCTGGTACGGTTCAGGAGGGGGGGGGCGCTCGCTCGTCCCCACCCCCTTTCCTGACCGGCCAGGCTGCGTTCTCGGATCGGGGTCTGGTATGGATTTTAGGGGGGAC
This sequence comes from Lithobates septentrionalis, assembly GCA_037952835.1. Lineage (NCBI taxonomy): Eukaryota > Metazoa > Chordata > Amphibia > Anura > Ranidae > Lithobates > Lithobates septentrionalis. The sequence continues at coordinate 238,145 of JBBDGP010004920.1, forward strand.
CCCACGCCGTTTTTTTGGCGTAGGGGGGTTCCCTTTATAATCCATACCAGACCCAAGGGCCTGGCATGACCCGCGGTCGCCGCAATAGGAAAATTTGTTTTTCCTATTGCAGCGAGCGCGAGATGCAATACCCTGCTCTCGCGTCGTATCTGGTCCGTCGGACCAGCATACACACGAGCGGGCTTTCCGTCGGACCAGCACACAGACGGGCGGACTTTCCGCCCGAAACTGAGTCCGACGGAAAGATTTAAAACATGTTTCAAATCTTGGTCCGGCGGGCTTTTGGGAAAAAGTCCGCCGGAGCCTACACACAGGCGGATTGTCCGGCACACTCTGGTCCGCCGGACCAAGTATGCCGGAAAGTCCGACCGTGTGTACGCGGCATAAGTATTCAGACCCTTTGCTGTGACACTCATATATATAACTCAGGTGCTGTCCATCTCTTCTGATCATCCTTGAGATGGTTCTACACCTTCATTTGAGTCCAGCTGTGTTTGATTATACTGATTGGACTTGATTAGGAAAGCCACACACCTGTCTATATAAGACCTTACAGCTCACAGTGCATGTCAGACCAAATGAGAATCTTGAGGTCAAAGGAACTGCCTGAAGAGCTCAGAGACAGAATTGTGGCAAGGCACACATTTGGCCAAGGTTACAAAAAAATTTCTGCTGCACTTAAGGTTCCTAAGAGCACAGTGGCCACCATAATCCTTAAATAGAAGACGTTTGGGACGACCAGAAGCCTTCCTAGAGCTGGCCGTACAGCCAAACTGAGCTATCGGGGGAGAAGAGCCTCGGTGAGAGAGGTAAAGAAGAACCCAAAGATCACTGTGGCTGAGCTCCAGAGATGCAGTCGGGAGATGGGAGAAAGTTTTAGAAAGTCAACCATCACTGCAGCCCTCCACCTGTCGGGACTTTATGGCAAAGTGGCCCGACGGAAGCCTCTCCTCAGTGCAAGACACATGAAAGCCCGCATGGAGTTTGCTAAAAAAACACCTGAAGGACTCCAAGATGGTGAGAAATAAGATTATCTGGTCTGATGAGACCAAGATAGAAACTTTTTGGTCTTAATTCTTAGCGGTATGTGTGGAGAAAACCAGGCAGCTGCTCATCACCTGTATAATACAGTCCCAACAGTGAAGCATGGTGGTGGCAGCATCATGCTGTGGGGGTGTTTTTCAGCTGCAGGGACAGGACGACTGGTTGCAATCGAGGGAAAGATGAATGCAGCCATGAACTTCCTATTTTAGCCATGTCTTTGTACTTCCTTGTTTTCCAGATTATTGTGCTCTCTCCAGCCAATACCTCGCTTTTGTCACTCCTGCTCAAATCCATATCTTCGCAACCACTTGTTACAAACCTTTGGCTTGTTCCTTGACCATGCTTCTGCTTGATCCCTACCTGCTATATCTGCTACTGGACCCCAGCTTGCCCACCTCCTGTTGGTGAGATCCTGAGGACCGCGACCTGATACTAACATGCAGCAAATACTATCTCCACCATCAGGAGATCTGGTGAATACCAGTTAGTACTTAGACCCCGCACTTCGGTTGAGCCCGTATCATTCATTCACCAGGGTGTGACCTGCTTGTGGACTTATCCAGCTGGTCAGTGGGAGCCTCACTACTGCTATAGCTACTGGTCTCTGAGCCTGACCGTGACAGAAGTAGTATTACCAAGACCAGGGCAGTCTTTAAGGCAGGGCAAAAGGGGCAGCTGCCCTGGGCCCCATCATTGTTGTGGGGCCCAAAACATCTGCCTCCTACTTGCCAACTATCTCAGCTTAAATTTCCTTATCCCTTGAAGTTTTAGCCCCGTGCTGTGTCCCGATATCTCAGTGTGAAGTGCTGCCCAGCTCTGCCCTATTGCCGTGTACAGATGACTCACCTGTAGACCCTGTGTTTACATGTAAATAACCGGCATTAATATGTAAATAGCCGTGGATCGGCTGCATTGATATGTAAATATAGGCGGCATTCATATGTATATCATGCCCCCCTGAGGTCATATCCACCATCACCTATACTGAATGCTGCCCACTGGGGAGGCAAAGGGGCATGCTTGAAAGTCCTGCCTACAACTGTGGTCATTAAGCCTAACATCGGCCTGTTCTACAAAGGTAAGCAAATTGGTGGTGGTGGGGGGGTAGTGTGGGGTGTGCAGAGGCAGAGAAGAAATTACAGTTTGGGGTGCACAAGTGAGCAAGGAGGGGATGTATAGAGGTAAGGAAGGTGGGTGCAAAGATGAGCAGAGGAGACAGGTCGAATTATAGAGGGGGGATTGGAGTCGAGAGGATGGGGGAGGTTTGAGGTTAGCAGGGGTTTTAGGATGCAAAGGTGTACTGACAGGGTGGATAAAGATGTAGGTCATGTGTAGGGCAGCCCATTCATTTCAATGGGCTACTCTATGCGCTAGATATGCGAAAAGAAAATCCCTACAAAATCAGACGGTTCCACAGCACATCTCAGCAGATGCGTAGGGGTGTCATTAACAATTAATGGCACTGCTGTGTATCTGCTAAAGGGCAGCACCTTTCTGTGGTATCAGGAAAGCAGTTTTGCATGCATTCCTGACACACACAAATGTGAAAGCAGGATAAATGTCTCAGTCACATTGGTAAACAGTGTAAATCTTCTCATTATATTGGGGCTTGGTGTACAATCCTTTCATTCTTCATTCACACCAGTGGCCAATGTGAAGGTCCCCCTTACATTGGTGGTCAGTGTAAATCCCTCCTTACATTGGTGGTTACTGTGAATGCTCCTAATACATTAGTGGTCAGTGTAAATCCCCATTACATTAGTGGTTGGTGTAAACCCCTATTACATTATTGGTCAGTGTAAACCCCTATTACATTAGTGGTCAGTGTAAACCCCTATTACATTAGTGGTCAGTGTAAACCCCTATTACATTAGTGGTCAGTGTAAACCCCTATTACATTGGTGGCCAGTGTTGAAACTCCTCTTTATATTGGTAGTCGGTAAAAAAAATCAGCATTGTCATTGATCACACCCTCCCCTCCCCACAACACTGTCACTGATCCCAGGAGTTCTAGGATCCCTAGGAGTGGAGTTTTCTGTCTATTGATGGGTCCCCTCACCTCCACAGTCCATGGTGTGCAGGCAGTGAGGACATGATGTGCTGTAACCTCTAGCAACCAATAAGTGAGCAGTATTGATGTGCAGTAACCTCTAGCAACCAATCAGTGAGCAGTATTGATGTACAGTAATCTCTAGCAACCAATTAACAAGCGGAAACCATGTGCTGTAACCTCTTGCATGTAACCAGTGAGCCGTAATGTGTGCTGAAACCTCTAGCTATCAATCAGTAAACGGTAATGATACACTGTAACCTCTGGCAACCAATCGCAATCGCTGCCTGATCTGATTCAGTACACTGTTTTTGAGTCTAGCTGCTATTTATTGTATGACTCGGAGCAGATGGAGAGCGAAATTGCATTGGGGGGGGGATAAAATGTTTGCCCAGGGTCCAATCAATATTAAAGACGGCCCTGACCAAGACCCTTTACTAGAGACACCTACAACAATAAATTTGGGGGTGTCCAGTTTGGTCATAGTATAGGTATATGAAGACATTTCAGATACAGTATATGGATGGATTTATTTACCATCACCTTCAATTTAATGCAAGCAAGGCTTTCCCAAAAAGACACAACAATATAATAATTATAATAGCAGTATCAAGATGGCCCACATTTAAAGGGCTAGCCCACTTGGTGTTGATTTTGTATCCTTATGTAAAGGCAAAACTTTTTTTTTTTTTTTAATAGTTCTGGATAGATTGTGGATGGGTTTAGACCCTCTGCCTACTTTTCATTGAAGGCTCTATCCCTGAAAGGGGAGGCAACATAAAGAGACTAGGGACCTCCGACAAGAGATTGGTGACATACTTACCCTATTTCCCCGAAAATAAGACCTAGCTTGATTGTCGGTGATGGCTGCAATATAAGCCCTACCCCCCAAATAAGCCCTACCTTATTTTCCAGAAAATAAGCCCTACCCTGAAAATAAGACCTACAAGGACTTTAACTAGAGCTTATTTGGGGGGTAGGGTTTATATTGCAGCCATCACTGACAATCACGCTAGGTCTTATTTTCGGGGAAACAGGGTATGTCACAAAGCTGGAGTTTCTGGAAAGACTAGGTCACTATCCACTTGCAGGCCTTAGAACAGACCTGTGACTTATACAAGCAATTCTTCTCTCACAAGCAACTACACTTAGATGACAATGAATTTGTGAGAGCTGTTTGATCCTGTCTTCTCGGAACCTCCCCTTCTTCCACAGTCCCCAATCCATCTCCTGATAGTACAGAGCTTTGGGGGCACTCAGCACATGCTCAGTTTGGTGTGTATTGCTAGAGAGTTTTTTTTTTTTCTTTGTTTTCTTGGGAGAGTGAATGTTATATGCACAGGGCCAATCAGCACTGTCCAGACAGAGGATCAGGAGTCATGGAGCCTCATAGGACAGTCGGGGAGAATGAAAACTCCTCCTCTCAAGCTTTAACCAGTGCTCTGCTGGACACTGATAGAAGTCACAAGACTGCTATATACTGCTGATGAGAAAAGGTATTTAGCTGTTAATTATTACTAAACTAATTGCATTTCCATGTTCTGTGTACTGTGGGAGACCAGATATAGTGAATGCAGGGTCCTGGGGAGACCAGATTTAGTGAATGCAGGGTCCTGGGGAGACCAGATATAGTGATTGCAGAGTCCTGGGGAGACCAGATATAGTGAATGCAGGCTCCTGGGGAGACCAGATATAGTGAATGCAGGATCCTGGGGAGACCAGATATAGTGAATGCAGAGTCCTGGAGAGAGCAGATATAGTGAATGCAGGCTCCTGGGGAGATCAGATATAGTGAATGCAGGGTCCTGGGGAGAGCAGATATAGTGAATGCAGAGTCCTGGGGAGACCAGATATAGTGAATGGAGGCTCCTGGAGAGACCAGATATAGTGACTGAAGGCTCCTAGGGAGAGCAGATATAGTGACTGCAGGGTCCTGGAAGATCAGATATAGTGAATGCAGGCTCATGGGGAGATCAGATATAGTGAATGCAGGCTCCTGGGGAGACCAGGTATAGTGACTGAAGGCTCCTGGGGAGACCAGATATAGTGACTGAAGGCTGCTAGGGAGAGCAGATATAGTGAATGCAGGCTCCTGGGGAGACCAGATATAGTGAATGCAGAGTCCTGGGGAGATCAGATATAGTGAATGCAGTGTCCTGGGGAGATCAGATATAGTGAATGCAGAGTCCTGGGGAGATCAGATATAGTGAATGCAGGCTCCTGGGGAGACCAGATATTGTGACTGAAGGCTCCTGGGGAGACCAGATATAGTGACTGAAGGCTGCTAGGGAGAGCAGATATAGTGAATGCAGGCTCCTGGGGAGACCAGATATAGTGAATGCAGAGTCCTGGGGAGATCAGATATAGTGAATGCAGTGTCCTGGGGAGATCAGATATAGTGAATGCAGAGTCCTGGGGAGATCAGATATAGTGAATGCAGGCTCCTGGGGAGACCAGATATTGTGACTGAAGGCTCCTGGGGAGACCAGATATAGTGACTGAAGGCTGCTAGGGAGAGCAGATATAGTGAATGCAGGCTCCTGGGGAGATCAGATATAGTGAATGCAGTGTCCTGGGGAGATCAGATATAGTGAATGCAGAGTCCTGGGGAGATCAGATATAGTGACTGCAGGCTCCTGGGGAGACCAGATATAGTGAATGCAGGCTCCTGGGGAGACCAGATATAGTGAATGCAGGCTCCTGGGGAGACCAGATATAGTGAATGCAGGCTTCTGGGGAGACCAGATATAGTGAATGCAGGCTCCTGGGTAGAGCAGATATAGTGACTGCAGGCTCCTGGGGAGAGCAGATATAGTGACTGCAGGCTCCTGCGTTTAGTAACACTTTAACTGCATCTGAGCACCACAAACTAAAAACACATTTTAATTCATTTTTAATATTCAGAGCAAACTCCCCCATCCATCCATGCCTTTCTCTGCTGAGAAATCACTTTGAAAAACTCCCCCCTAGTATTTCTATCCGTGGCCATCTTGAGTAAGGGCAGACGATTTGTGTACCATTTACTTCCTGGAATCCATCTGCCGTTAGCTCAGGCATGCAGACAGGAGGGTGTTCTTAATTCAAATGGTGCGCTGCCGCTGTTCTTGTGCAGATCACTGCAACCCCCCACGTGCAGACTCCCACCAGAGTGCGCACTCACTAGACATGTGCAATTCATTTCAAATTGTTTTTTTAACGAATTTCAACAAATATGCGTAAATTCACAAATCTGAAATAACTAACTAAAAATAACTTACCGGTAACTATTACTAACTATTGAATTATAGGTATTGGAATTTTCTTTTAAATTTGGCTGTTAGTGAACGCAAGGAATACTAATTTATCCGAATTTACGAATTAACCTGAAATAACGAATGCCGTATCTAAACTAATGGAACGTAACGAATTAATAATAATAAATAATAATAATAAAAACTTTTTATTATTATTGTTGATTTGTTCTGTTCCATTTGTTTAGATGCGGCATTCATTATTTTTCTGATAATTCGTAACTTCGGATATAATCGTATTTGTTACGTTCACCAACAGCCAAATTTAAAAGGAAATTCCAATACCTATCATTTAACCACTTCAGTACCGGGCACTCCCCCCCCCCCCCCCCCCCCCTCCTGCCCAGACCAATTTTCAGCTTTCAGCGCTGTCGCACTTTGAATGACAATTGCGCGGTCATGCTACGCTGTACCCAAACTACATTTTTATCATTTTGTTCCCACAAATAGAGCTTTCTGCGGTTTTTATTTGTTGTTAAACAAATAAAAAAAGACTGAAAATTTTGAAAAAAATAAAAGTTTTGCTTTTGCTTCTGTTATAAAATTTTGTAAATAAGTAAGTTTCCTCCTTCATTGATGGGCACTGATAAGGCGGCACCAATGAGCGGGCACTGACGATGGGCACTGATATGCGGCACTGGTAGGTGGCACTGATATGCAGCACTGATGGGCATTGATAGGTGGCACTGATGGGCACTCATGGGTGGCACTGGTGGGCACTGATAGGCGACACTGATAGGCGACACTGATGGGCACTGAAAGGCTGCAAAGATGGGTTCTTATGGGTGGCACTGCTGGGCACTGATAGGTGGCACTGATGGGCATTGATACGTGGCACTGATACGCAGCACTGATAGGCATCCCTGGTGGCACTGGCAGGCATTGTGAGTGGGCACTGATTGGCAGCTGCCTGGGCACAAATTAGTATTTCCCTGGGGGTCTAGGGGGGGCATACCTGGTGGTCCTGGGCGGCATGATGGTGGTCCTGGGCAGGATCCGAGGGGGGGCTATGCTGATAAACAATCAGCACAGACCCCCCCCCTGTCAGGAGAGCCGCCGATTGGCTCTCCTCTACTCTGTCAGACGCGAGTGAGGAAAAGCCGATCACCGGCTCTTCCGGATTACATTGTGATCAGCTGTGATTGGACACGGCTGATCACATGGTAAAGAGTCTCCATCAGACTGACACCCCGCAACAACGATCGCCGCGATGCGCGCAGCGGCTTAATGTCCTGAGGATGTCATATGACACCCAGTCAGGATATTGAAACCACTTTGCAGCCATCATTCTGCTATATGGTGAGCGGCAAGTGGTTAATCACTTGCCGACCGCCGATATATGTGGTAAAATGGCAGCGGTGGGCAAATGGGTGTACAGATACGTCCCCTTTTAATTGCGGGCTAGTGGGCGCACGTGTGCCCGCCGCATATTGCGTGACCGTGCCTGTGGACTTGATGTCCACCGGTGACCCGCGATCCTGACACGGAGTGGCAGAACGGGGAGATGCAACAAGGCATTTCCCCGTTCTGCCTAGTGACATTACAGAGATCTACTGTTCCCTGTCATCGGGAGCGGTGATCGCTGTCATGTTGTAGTGAGCCCATCCCCCCCACAGTTAGAATCACTCCCTAGGACACACTTAACCCCTTCATCGCCCCCTAGTGTTTAAATCCCTCCCTGCCAGTGTCATTTACACAGTAATCAATGCATTTTTATAGCACTGTTCGCTGTATAAATGACAATGGTCCCAAAATAGTGTCAAAAGTGTCCGATGTGTCCGCCATAATGTCGCAGTCACGATAAAAATTGCAGATCGCCGCCATTACTAATAAAAAAAAAAATATTAATAAAAATGCTATAATTCTATCCCCTATTTTGTAGACTCAATAACTTTTGCGCAAACCAATCAATATACGCTTATTGTGATTTTTTTTTTTTTTTTACCAAAAATATGTAGAAGAATACATATCGGCCTAAACTGAGAAAGAAATTTGTTTTTTTATATATTTTTGGGGGATATTTATTATAGAAAATAAACCAATAAATTCTGCGCTGCTCACAGCATTAGCAGCTAACACACCACATGGAAAATGGTAAACAAAAAAACGAATAAATCAAAGTGTAGCGCTAAAGGTTGATGTGCACAGTTCAATCTATGCGAGAATGAAAATAGTCACTGAAAAGGCAACATACATATAATAAATGAATTGATGTACACAGTCAATATCAAAAAATGTATAAAAAAAATGTCCAAACGTGATGATATACACTGGTGAATGGTATACACAATCAATAATATTGCAATGAAAAAATATCCATAAGTTTTTCAAAAACGTTAATGTGAATACATTTCTCAATGGCCACAGATGACACACATTCACCGGCCACTTTATTGGGTCCACCTTGCCTAGAAGCGGGTTGTAGGACATGTGCAATTCGTTTAGTTCCAAATTGGTTTAGACAAATCCGTTAGTTTGGAAATATCCACATTTTTTTCTGAACATTCGGAAATTCGAAAATTCAAAATGCGAAAATTCCAAATTCCGAAATTTGAAATTCAAAAATCTGGGAAATCGAAAAATAAATATGAAAATCCGAAAATTCAAAAGAACGAAAATCTGAAATAATAACTATTAAATTATAGGTATTGGAATTTCCTTTCAAATGTGGCTGTTAGTGAACGTAACGAATATGAATTTATCCGAAGTTACGAATTATCTGTAATAACGAATCTCGCATCTAAACAAATGGAACGGGGGGCGTGGCTTAGCACATGAGGAAGTAGGACGCTTGTTCCTGGAGCTCCCGCACACGCCGCACATACAGAGGCTCTCAGCGCTTCCCAGCACATCCATCCAGGCCTGATATGAGGAGGAGAGGTGGGGGAGACAACCAGCGTTCCTCCGATCCACACCTTGCAGGTGATATTGACCGTTTTTTCACCCATTTGGGCCATAATCGCTCCGACCCCCCCCCCCCCGTCCAAGATGGCGCCGGCCCGGACCCCAGGCACACATGGGGCCTCACAGGGAGCAATGTCTCAGCGCTCCACACCCCATATGAAGACCAGGCAGCGTGCTAGGTCCCCCCCTGACTCAGAGACAGGCTCGGTCCGCTCTACAGGGCATTCCCCTGAATCCCACAGATCCTATGGATGGGACATGGAGGCATACATTAAAGCACTCCCCACCAGACATGATTTTGAGGCCTGTGTGCAACGAATGGAACGTTCATATAAACAAGAAATGTCTGAACTGCGCAGAGATTTCACCAATAGAATTGAGGAAGTGGAACACAATATAGAAGAAAATACATCCACCCTGCATGCGCATGACACTATCCTGCATGAACATACCCTCCAGATCCAACAACTGATGTACCATCAAGACGACCAGGAAAATAGGGCCAGACGTAACAACATACGCATACGCGGCCTACCCGAATCGGTTGAAACTAAGGACTTAGCCCCTACAGTAACTGCCATGTTCAATGAGCTACTCCAGAAAGACAAAGACGCCCCTCTGGAACTTGATCGAATCCACAGAGCCCTTGGCCCCAAGAATCCAAACTTAGAGCACCCCAGAGATGTGATCTGCAGAGTTCACTTTTATGCAGTTAAAGACGCCATCATGCAAGCTGCACGCTCTCAAGCTGCAGTACACTTCAATGGCACCGCTGTGTCCCTGCTCCCTGACATATCCAAACTGACTCTGGACATGCGACGTGCCCTAAAACCCCTGACCGGAGCCCTGCATGCAAAACAAATCAAGTATCGCTGGGGTTTCCCCTTTAATCTGTTTGCATCTCATGAAGGGAAATCGGCGACTTTTCGCACGCTGGGGGATCTCCCCAGGTTCCTCGGAACTTTTGAATTACCACAGATCTCCATCCCAGACTGGCCACTTCACGCAGCCACCCCTGGCTTCAAAACTGCAGCAGGATGGCAGAAACGCACGAAGATGAACAAGAGATCCAAACCGGACTTCCCCACTGCGACAGATGGCTGAACTCAGTCTAATGATGTCTGACTTATTTCCATAGTTCTCTCACAGGTCCCAGACCGGTGCAGACGTCCCTGCTCGCAGTTACTGTTGGAACATTTTATTACTAACCCACTTTCTTTTTCCTTAAACACAGGTTCTGTGTTAATGTTCCATCCCCTTTGCTCCCTGTGAGGGGAGATTGCCTGTGATACAGGCCACACACCCCTCCAGTCCTTAATCATCCTCAACCTTACCTCCCCCCCCCCATCCCCCCCATCCCCCCCATCCCCCCCCCCCCCCCTCATCCCTCCCCTCTCCCTCCCCCTATGCATCCCTTATTGAATCTGTTAGTATTTTGTAGCTGGATATGAAAGCCCTCTGGGTTGCTTACAAGCTGAGATGTTCTATGAGATAGGTCCTCCTTAGCTAAGATGTGTACCTATTCAGTATTTACGTAGCAGCACAGGGTTCTGAGAAGTTATGTTTATAGTTCACATATTCTGCATCTTTGATAAATGTTGCCCGGCGTGTGCGGGCTCCTCTGTGCATAACCCGCTGTACCCCCCACTTAGGCCCTTCAGCGCCCACAGCGGTATTAGCTGAAATGTTGTTAACAACACTACTAGTGAGGCTTTTTTGGCCTCGTTTTCCTCCTTTTTCTTTTGCATATCTTTTCTTATTTCTCCACGTAATTTTCTTCTCTAGTTTCGCCACTAGAGGTCTCCCCTCTCCCTCTTTCTCCCCCTTCTCCCATACTTTTGAGACAGCGAGCTTCCATGGTCATTATTATTGTACACACAGTAATTTTATTCCTACATGGCAGTACAACCCTCCATAAAGATCTCCTCGCTGAATTGCAGGGGTCTTAACGTCCCAGAGAAGAGACGACAAATATTATATCATTTTCATAAAATAAAAACCCAAATCCTCCTCCTACAGGAAACTCACTTCAGAACAGACAAATGCCCACAAATTTTCCATAAACAATATCCTGTTTGGTTTCATAGCACCAACCCATCCGCAAAATCTAAAGGGGTCTCTATAGCATTTCACGCTTCCTTCACTCCAGATGTCCTTGATACTTATATTGACCCCCTGGGAAGATATATCTTTCTTAAATTGTCTTATCTGAATACTATTTATACTGTCATTAACATATACTCTCCTAACCAGAATCAACAACAATTCCTCTCCTCTGTGATCTCCCGTCTGAAAAGATTCTGCACGGTCAACATGATCCTGGGAGGGGACCTCAATGCCGCCCTGATACCTCGTCTTGATTCATCCACCGGTAAGTCCTCGATCTCCCCGACCTCCCTGACCAACATCAGAACACTCCTATCTGACTTATCCTTGATAGACACCTGGAGGATGCTACATCCTAACACTAGGGACTACACATTTTTTTCTCCCGCACATAATTCTTACAGTAGACTGGACTACCTTTTCGTATCCCAATCACTGTTAGATTACTCACCCTCAGCCTCTATTGGTCTCACCCTTTGGTCAGACCACGCCCCCATACACTTGAGTTTAGGACATATTCCAACACGCAAACGGAGCTCCTCCTGGAGACTTAACGATAATTTATTATTTGATTCCGTATGCTCGCAGGACATTATACAGACCATTAGACACTTTATCGCGGATCATGCCCAGGACACCACTAACTCGCTCACTAAATGGGAGGCACTTAAATGTGTACTCAGGGGCAAATTAATCCAACATGGAGCCCGACTGAAACATGCCCGCACTGCAGATATAACACGACTTCTCTCCACCATCGCCAAACTAGAAGAATCGCACAAAACAGACCCAACTAACTCATCCCTCCTAGAACTCTCCAATGCGAGAAGAGACCTCCTGCTTATTTTCGCAGAAAAGTCTCTAATCGCCCGAGACAAGGGACGGTTCAATCATTACTCACAAGCCAATAAATGTGGCAGACACCTAGCGAACACCCTCCAACCACGCCAAGCCAGACGACCTATACCATTCATAAACTCCCCCGTTAAGGGTAAACTCATGCAGAACTCAGCAATTGCCGAGGAATTCCGCAGATACTATTCCACTCTTTATAATCTCACCCCCCAGAACCCACGTACTACACCCACCCCACAGGACCTGTCCTCATACATTCAAGAGACAGCACTCCCATCTCTTCCGCTTTCGGATACGGAGGACCTTGAGACCTCCCTGTCCGAAGAGGAATTTCTAACCGCTATTAAAAATCTCAAGAATGGCAAGAGTCCGGGTCCAGACGGATTCTCTCCCCGCTTCTATAAAACATTTGCGCCGCAACTATCCCCACTACTAGCAAAAGCGTTTAATGCCATTGATGAAAACATTGCCCTTTCCCCATCCATACTCCAAGCCCAGATTGTTGTCATCCCTAAACCCGGAAAAGACCCCTCCATTTGCCCCAATTATAGACCGATATCCCTTCTAAATATTGATCTAAAATTGTATGCTAAGATCCTTGCAAACCGCCTCTCCCCTCTGCTACCACAAACTATACATAGAGACCAGGTGGGCTTCGTTCCTGGCTGTGAAGCCAGGGACAATACCACCAAGACCATACATCTAATCACATATGCTCACCGTCACCATATACCTACTTGCCTTCTCTCCTGTGACGCAGAGAAGGCCTTTGATAGGGTCAGCTGGTCTTTCCTCCAAGCTACCCTCTCCCAACTGGGTCTTGGCCCGAAAATGTTGACGCGTATCATGTCCCTTTATTCGGCACCCTCTGCCACAGTACTAGTAAATCAGAAAAATTTATGATATCTAACGGCACCAGACAGGGCTGTCCTCTTTCCCCCCTCCTGTTCGCCCTAGTAATTTAGCACCTAGCACAGGCCATAAGATCTAACCCCAATATACAGGGGATACAAACCCCCTCGTCCCACTGTAAACTCTCCTTATACGCCGATGATCTCCTTCTCTACGTCACACAACCCCACATCAGCATACCCTCCATATTGGCTGAGATAGACAGATTTGGTAGTCTCAGTAATTATAAGCTAAACATCTCTAAAATGGAAGCCCTAAACCTTTCACTATCACACGTTACCCTCGCCTCCCTCAAATCTAACTTTTCATTTCAATGGCGACCTAATTCCATCTCTTATTTAGGCACAGCTATACCCAAAGAAACCTCTGACATATATTCCCTGAACTTTAGCCCCTTACTTCAAAAACTTAGAAAGTTGACTGAAGAACGGACAGACCTACCTTTATCCTGGATAGGACGTATCAACACATTAAAAATGGATATACTCCCCAAGTTATTATACCTATTCCAAGCCCTACCCATCGCTCTCCCCTCTATGTACCTCCGCGCCCTCCGTTCTATGGCTATCAAATTCATCTGGAAGGGCAATCACCCAAGATTGAAACACAAACTCTTATGCTCTCCTATCACAAAGTGGGGTTTGGGCCTACCTGACTTTGAAACGTATCATACGTCAGCAGTCCTATCCCGTATCCTTGAGTGGTTCCCTCGCCCTATGGCCAAAGCAGCCACGACGATAGAACAGGACCTATCCACATACGACCTACGAGCGCTTCTTTGGGGCTATGACAGGATATACAAATCCTTATCGACATTATCCCCCCTTACTAGGGACGCACTGACAATCTGGTACCGCAAAAGAGACACACACTCACTATCCTCGGAACCTAGCCCCCTTACCTCCTTGTTTGACAATCCAAACCTTCCTGAAGGACACTCAACCCACTCTTTAGACATATACAATAGAGACTTATGGCCCACTGCATGCCAATTTGTCGACCGCACCCTGGGCACTTTTATATCCACCCCAACAGACGTCACCTCCAAGATAACATGGCTCACTCGAGGACACCTAAACTCCTATTGCAAGACCCTACATGATTCCAGACAAACTCGTAGACCCTTGACCGGGTTCGAACAACTATGTACCCTCTCCGAGACTCCACGACACACCTTATCACTGATATATAAATCAATCATAGACCATACCCACGAAGCTCTACCTAACTATACTACTAAATGGTCAGTGGAGGTCGGGAAAGGCATAACTGAGGCGGAATGGGGGAAAGCCTTCCTCTTCACGAACAAAACCTCCGTATCAAGTTATACACAAGAGAAAAACTACAAATTGTTGTCGAGGTGGTATCGGGTCCCAACCACTCTCAGGATCATGTTCCCATCTAACTCAGACAGATGCTGGAGATGCAACACATTGGAAGGTACTTATATACACATCTGGTGGGAATGTGATGTTCTTCTCCAATTCTGGACTCAAATTTTTCAAATTTACTCTGACGTCTATAACAAGCCACTATTACCATCACCCTCTATCGCCCTCCTATCCATCCTTCCAGGGACAATCAAATCACAAAAAAACGGCCTTCTGAAATTTTTTGTTAGTGCTGGTAGACAACTCATACCCAGACACTGGAAAACTACTACGCCCCCCTCCCTAATTGAATGGGTAAGAGAGGTAAACAATTACATGCTAATGGAGGAAATGCAGGCCAAAGCCCTAGACAAGTATGCTAAATTCTCTTTTGTCTGGAGTATCTGGAGGAGTTACTCTACCTCAGACAAACTCAAACAAAGACTCTCGGCTAAGAACCCCACCTAGGAACTGAAAAACCCTTACCCATTATACCTTTTATTTATAGTAAAGACCTTATGCATAGACCGAAGCTCGCTGTCTCCCTACCCCCCCCCCCCCCACCCCCCCTCCCCTTCTATTATCTTTCTATTCTACACCTATTTCGCCTTCTTCTATTCTGTCTTTCCTTTCTTTCCCCTTTTTTAGATCTCCGATATAATCTCTATAGATGCAATATAAACATAGGATCTCCCATGGAAATGGAGATCTAAATTTCTGTTACTAACCATACTGTTGAAATTTATGTATACGTTGATTATTCTAGACTACCTATGTCCAGGGGTGCAGCAGGCTCCCAAAGGGGCATCCCAAGATAGAGTAGTTAATGCTTATATGTCAACAAACACTTGTTATATGGGTTTAACGTAATACTTCATTTATAACAACCCTGACACCTGTAAACGTTTGCACTATTTTAATATTTAAAAGATATAACTGTTTATTAGGAGACTATATGTCAGGTAACTGACACTGTTTACACTCCTTTATTTTGTTTTTTTTATATGTTTATATTCTTGCGAAACATCAATAAAAACTTATTGAACCATAAACAAATGGAACGGAACGAATTAATAATAATAAATAACAATAATAAAAACGTATTATTATTATTTAGTTTCGTTCCATTTGTTTAGATGCGAGATTCGTTATTACAGATAATTCGTAACTTCGGATAAATTTGTATTCGTTACGTTCACCAACAGCCACATTTGAAAGGAAATTCCAATACCTGTAATTTAATAGTTAGTTATTATTTCAGATTTTCGTTCTTTTGAATTTTTGGATTTTGAATTCTTATTTTTCGATTTCCCAGATTTTTGAATTTCAAATTTCGAATTTTCGCATTTTGAATTTTCATTCTTTCTTATTTTCGGATTTCCGAATTTTCGAAGTTACAACAAAAACAGAACAATACGAATAAAATTTTCAGCAGTGCACATGTCTAGCGGGTTGGATCCACTTTTTTAGGTCCCCCTTGCTAGTCTTTTGCCTTCATTCTTGGTGGCGTAGATACAACAAGGTGTTGGAAACGTTCCTCAGAGATTTTGCTCCATAGTGACATGATGACATCACACAGTTGCTGCAGTTTTGTTGGCTGCACATCCAGGATGCCGATCTCCCGTTCCACCACATCCCAAAGGTGCTCTATTGGATGAGATGTGGTGAGTGTGGAGGCCATTGGAGGACAGGGACCTCATTGTCCAGTGGTGAGAAGATTGGAGCTTTGTGACATGGTGCATTATCCTGCTGGAAGGAGCCATCAGAAGATGGGGACACTGTAGTCATAAAGGGATGGACATGGTCAGCAACAATACTCAGGTAGGTCCTGGGGTTTAAACCCCATCCCCCACACCATTACACCCCACCACCAGCCTGAACTTGTGATATCCCATCCCCCACACCATTACACCCCCACCACCAGCCTGAACCTGTGATATCCCATCCCCCACACCATTACACCTCCACCACCAGCCTGAACCGGTGATATCCCATCCCCCACACCATTACACCCCCCATTACACCCCCACCACCAGCCTGAACCGGTGATACCCCATCCCCCACACCATTACACCTCCACCACCAGCCTGAACCTGTGATATCCCATCCCCCACACCATTACACCCCCACCACCAGCCTGAACTGGTGATAACCCATCCCCCACACCATTACACCCCCACCACCAGCCTGAACCGGTGATATCCCATCCCCCCACACCATTACACCTCCCACCACCAGCCTGAACCGGTGATATCCCATCCCCCACACCATTACACCCCCACCACCAGCCTGAACCTGTGATATCCCATCCCCCACACCATTACACCTCCACCACCAGCCTGAACCGGTGATATCCCATCCCCCACACCATTACACCCCCACCACCAGCCTGAACCGGTGATACCCCATCCCCCACACCATTACACCTCCACCACCAGCCTGAACCTGTGATATCCCATCCCCCACACCATTACACCCCCACCACCAGCCTGAACCGGTGATACCCCATCCCCCACACCATTACACCTCCACCACCAGCCTGAACCGGTGATATCCCATCCCCCACACCATTACACCCCCACCACCAGCCTGAACCGGTGATACCCCATCCCCACACCATTACACCCCCCACCACCAGCCTGAACCGGTGATACCCCATCCCCCACACCATTACACTCCCACCACCAGCCTGAACCGGTGATACCCCATCCCCCACACCATTACACCCCCACCACCAGCCTGAACCAGTGATATCCCATCCCCCACACCATCACCACCAGCCTGAACCGGTGATACCCCATCCCCCACACCATTACACCCCCACCACCAGCCTGAACCGGTGATATCCCATCCCCCACACCATTACACCCCCACCACCAGCCTGAACCTGTGATATCCCATCCCCCACACCATTACACCCCCACCACCAGCCTGAACCGGTGATATCCCATCCCCCACACCATTACACCCCCACCACCAGCCTGAACCGGTGATATCCCATCCCCCACACCATTACACCTCCACCACCAGCCTGAACCTGTGATATCCCATCCCCCACACCATTACACCTCCACCACCAGCCTGAACCGGTGATATCCCATCCCCCACACCATTACACCCCCACCACCAGCCTGAACCGGTGATACCCCATCCCCCACACCATTACACCCCCACCACCAGCCTGAACCGGTGATACCCCATCCCCCACACCATTACACCTCCACCACCAGCCTGAACCGGTGATATCCCATCCCCCACACCATTACACCCCCACCACCAGCCTGAACCGGTGATACCCCATCCCCACACCATTACACCCCCCACCACCAGCCTGAACCGGTGATACCCCATCCCCCACACCATTACACCCCCACCACCAGCCTGAACCGGTGATACCCCATCCCCCACACCATTACACCCCCACCACCAGCCTGAACCAGTGATATCCCATCCCCCACACCATCACCACCAGCCTGAACCGGTGATACCCCATCCCCCACACCATTACACCCCCACCACCAGCCTGAACCGGTGATATCCCATCCCCCACACCATTACACCCCCACCACCAGCCTGAACCGGTGATACCCCATCCCCCACACCATTACACCCCCACCACCAGCCTGAACCGGTGATATCCCATCCCCCCACACCATTACACCCCCCACCACCAGCCTGAACCGGTGATACCCCATCCCCCACACCATTACACCCCCACCACCAGCCTGAACCGGTGATATCCCATCCCCCCACACCATTACACCCCCACCACCAGCCTGAACCGGTGATACCCCATCCCCCACACCATTACACCTCCACCACCAGCCTGAACCGGTGATATCCCATCCCCCACACCATTACACCCCCACCACCAGCCTGAACCAGTGATATCCCATCCCCCACACCATCACCACCAGCCTGAACCGGTGATACCCCATCCCCCACACCATTACACCCCCACCACCAGCCTGAACCGGTGATATCCCATCCCCCACACCATTACACCCCCACCACCAGCCTGAACCGGTGATACCCCATCCCCCACACCATTACACCTCCACCACCAGCCTGAACCGGTGATATCCCATCCCCCACACCATTACACCCCCACCAACAGCCTGAACCGGTGATACCCCATCCCCCCACACCATTACACCCCCACCACCAACCTGAACCGGTGATACCCCATCCCCCACACCATTACACCCCCACCACCAGCCTGAACCGGTGATACCCCATCCCCCACACCATCACCACCAGCCTGAACCGGTGATACCCCATCCCCCACACCATTACACCCCCACCACCAGCCTGAACCGGTGATACAAGGCAGGATGGATCCATGCGCCAAATTCTGACCCCACCATCTGAATGTCGGAGCTGAAATCCAGACTCATCAGACCAGGCAACGTTTTCCAATCTTCTATTGTCCAATGTTGGTGATCCTGTGCCAATTGTAGCCTCAGTTTCCTGTTCTTAGCTGACAGGAGTGGCACCCGGTGGGGTCTTCTGCTGCTGTAGCTCATCTGCTTCAAGGTTGGATGTGTTGTGCGTTCAGAGATGGTATTCTGCAAACCTTGGGTGTAACAAGGGGTTATTTGAGTTACTGTTGTCTTTCTATCATCTGGAACCAGTCTGTCCATTCTCCTCTGACCTCAACAAGGCATTTTCCTCCACACAACTGCCGCTCACTGGATATTTTCTCTTTTTCCCACCATTCTCTGTAAACCTGAGAGATGGTTGTGTGTGAAAATCCCAGAAATACTCAGACCGGCCCGTCTGCCACCAGCAACCATGCCACGTTCAGAGTCACTTCAATCCCCTTTCTTCCCCATTCTGATGCTCGGTTTGGACTTCAGCAAGTCGTCTTCATCACGTCTAGATGCCTAAATGCATTGAGTTGCTGCCATGTGATTGGCTGATTAGCAATTTGTGTTACCGAGCAACTGAACAGGTGTACCTAATAAAGTGGCCAGTGAGTGTACATTCACTTTGTGCGCTCCACAATTTTTTTAAATGCCGGATATTGCTGTATAAAAGTAGCCGTGACCTCATCACTTTGCAACACATTACTTGTATAGGGAGCGGTGGGAGGGACCCAGCAGGCTCCACCCACTAGGGGTTTTTTGCAGAAAAGTACAGGAGGGGGCGGAGACAAGACCAGTCACCAGGAGAGAGAGAGCAGTGATTGGTCTTTATTATACCTCTTGTAATAAAGACCAGAAATAATTTAAAGGGGGCCGAGATTTAAAGGGGTTCTAAACTGCTCAGTTATCTCAGAGCAATGAAGAAGAAATCATCTGATACAGATTGACAGGGAGAAAAACTGGAAGTATTTTATATGAGAGATAGAATGTGTGTGCCCCTTCCAGATGGGTAAGGGTGGGGATGGGAAGGGAGGGGATGGTGACAAGCGCAGCGGTGACAGAAGTTCCAGGTGGGGGGAGGGGTGAAGAATGATAAGGGCAGGGGAACACTTGTAAGGACAGGGAGGAGTGATAAGCACAGGGAGGTGTGGCGGTGGCAGGGAAGAGTGGTAAGGACAGGGAGGTGTGGAGGTGGCAGGGAAGAGTGGTAAGGACAGGGAGGTGTGGAGGTGGCAGGGAAGAGTGGTAAGGACAGGGAGGTGTGGAGGTGGCAGGGAAGAGTGGTAAGGAGGGGAAGGTGGCAGGGAAGAGTAATAAGGACAGTGAGGAATGAGAAGGACAGGGAAGAGTGGTAAGGGCAGGGAGGAATGGGAAGGGCAGGGAAGAGTGAGAAGGGTAGGGAGGAGTGATAAGAGCAGGGAGGAGAGGAAAGAGCAGGGAGGAATGGGAGGGGCAGGAAACAGTGGTGAAAGGAAGGAGGAGGAAGAATGGTAGGTTCAGGGAAGAGTAGTAAGGACAAGCAAGAGTGGTAAGGACAGGGAGGTGGTAAGGGCAGGGAGGTGTGGAGGCGGCAGGGAGTTGTGGAGTGGGCAGGGAAGAGTGGTAAGAGCAGGGAGGTGTGGAGGCGGCAGGGAGTTGTGGAGGTGGCAGGGAAGAGTGGTAAGGGCAGGGAGTTGTGGAGGTGGCAGAGAAGAGTGGTAAGGGCATGGAGTTGTGGAGGTGGCAGGGAAGAGTGGTAAGGGCAGGGAGTTGTGGAGGTAGCAGAGAAGAGTGGTAAGGGCATGGAGGTGTGGAGGCGGCAGGGAAGAGTGGTAAGGGCAGGGAGGTGTGGAGGTGGCAGGGAAGAGTGGTAAGGGCAGGGAGGTGTGGAGGTGGCAGGGAAGAGTGGTAAGAGCAGGGAGATGTGGAGGCGGCAGGGAAGAGTGGTAAGGGCAGGGAGGTGTGGAGGTGGCAGGGAAGAGTGGTAAGGGCAGGGAGGTGTGGAGGTGGCAGGGAAGAATGATAAGGGCAGGGAGGTGGCAGGGAAGAGTGGTGAGGGCGTGGAGGTGGCAGGGAAGAGTGGTGAGGGCAGGGAGGTGAGGAGGTGGCAGGGAAGAGTGGTAAGGGCATGGAGGTGTGGAGGCAGCAGGGAAGAGTGGTAAGAGCAGGGAGGTGTGGAGGCAGCAGGGAAGAATGGTAAGAGCAGGGAGGTGTGGAGGTGGCAGGGAAGAGTGGTAAGAGCAGGGAGGTGTGGAGGTGGCAGGGAAGAGTGGTAAGAGCAGGGAGGTGTGGAGGTGGCAGGGAGGAGTGGTAAGGGCAGGGAGGTGTGGAGGTGGCAGGGAGGAGTGGTAAGGGCAGGGAGGTGTGGAGGTGGCAGGGAAGAATGGTAAGAGCAGGGAGGTGTGGAGGTGGCAGGGAGGAGTGGTAAGGGCAGGGAGGAGTGGTAAGGGCATGGAGGTGTGGAGGTGGCAGGGAAGAATGATAAGGGCAGGGAGGTGTGGAGGTGGCAGGGAAGAGTGGTAAGGGCATGGAGGTGTGGAGGCAGCAGGGAAGAGTGGTAAGGGCAGGGAGGTGTGGAGGTGGCAGGGAAGAATGGTAAGAGCTGGGAGGAATGGGAAGAGTGGTAAGGGAGGTGTGGAGGTGGCAGGGAAGAGTGGTAAGGGAGGTGTGGAGGTGGCAGGGAAGAGTGGTAAGGGCATGGAGGTGTGGAGGCGGCAGGGAAGAGTGGTAAGAGCAGGGAGGTGTGGAGGTGGCAGGGGAGAATGGTAAGGGCAGGGAGGTGTGGAGGTGGCAGGGGAGAATGGTAAGAGCAGGGAGGTGTGGAGGTGGCAGGGAAGAGTGGTAAGGGCAGGGAGGTGTGGAGGCGGCAGGGAAGAGTGGTAAGGGCAGGGAGGTGTGGAGGCGGCAGGGAAGAGTGGTAAGAGCAGGGAGGTGTGGAGGTGGCAGGGAAGAGTGGTAAGAGCAGGGAGGTGTGGAGGTGGCAGGGAAGAGTGGTAAGGGCAGGGAGGTGTGGAGGTGGCAGGGAAGAGTGGTAAGGGCAGGGAGGTGTGGAGGTGGCAGGGAAGAGTGGTAAGGGCAGGGAGGTGTGGAGGCGGCAGGGAAGAGTGGTAAGAGCAGGGAGGTGTGGAGGTGGCAGGGAAGAGTGGTAAGGGCAGGGAGGTGTGGAGGTGGCAGGGAAGAGTGGTAAGAGCAGGGAGGTGTGGAGGCGGCAGGGAAGAGTGGTGAGGGCATGGAGGTGTGGAGGCAGCAGGGAAGAGTGGTAAGGGCAGGGAGGTGTGGAGGTGGCAGGGAAGAATGGTAAGAGCTGGGAGGAATGGGAAGAGTGGTAAGGGAGGTGTGGAGGTGGCAGGGAAGAGTGGTAAGGGAGGTGTGGAGGTGGCAGGGAAGAGTGGTAAGGGCATGGAGGTGTGGAGGCGGCAGGGAAGAGTGGTAAGAGCAGGGAGGTGTGGAGGTGGCAGGGGAGAATGGTAAGGGCAGGGAGGTGTGGAGGTGGCAGGGGAGAGTGGTAAGAGCAGGGAGGTGTGGAGGTGGCAGGGAAGAGTGGTAAGGGCAGGGAGGTGTGGAGGCGGCAGGGAAGAGTGGTAAGAGCAGGGAGGTGTGGAGGCGGCAGGGAAGAGTGGTAAGGGCAGGGAGGTGTGGAGGCGGCAGGGAAGAGTGGTAAGGGCAGGGAGGTGTGGAGGCGGCAGGGAAGAGTGGTAAGAGCAGGGAGGTGTGGAGGTGGCAGGGAAGAGTGGTAAGAGCAGGGAGGTGTGGAGGTGGCAGGGAAGAGTGGTAAGAGCAGGGAGGTGTGGAGGCGGCAGGGAAGAGTGGTAAGGGCAGGGAGGTGTGGAGGTGGCAGGGAAGAGTGGTAAGAGCAGGGAGGTGTGGAGGTGGCAGGGAAGAGTGGTAAGGGCAGGGAGGTGTGGAGGTGGCAGGGAAGAGTGGTAAGGGCAGGGAGGTGTGGAGGTGGCAGGGAAGAGTGGTAAGGGCAGGGAGGTGTGGAGGCGGCAGGGAAGAGTGGTAAGAGCAGGGAGGTGTGGAGGTGGCAGGGAAGAGTGGTAAGGGCAGGGAGGTGTGGAGGTGGCAGGGAAGAGTGGTAAGGACAGGGAGGTGTGGAGGTGGCAGGGAAGAGTGGTAAGGACAGGGAGGTGTGGAGGTGGCAGGGAAGAGTGGTAAGGACAGGGAGGTGTGGAGGTGGCAGGGAAGAGTGGTAAGGAGGGGAAGGTGGCAGGGAAGAGTAATAAGGACAGTGAGGAATGAGAAGGACAGGGAAGAGTGGTAAGGGCAGGGAGGAATGGGAAGGGCAGGGAAGAGTGAGAAGGGTAGGGAGGAGTGATAAGAGCAGGGAGGAGAGGAAAGAGCAGGGAGGAATGGGAGGGGCAGGAAACAGTGGTGAAAGGAAGGAGGAGGAAGAATGGTAGGTTCAGGGAAGTGTGGTAAGGGCAGAGCGGAATGGTAGGTTCAGGGAAGAGTAGTAAGGACAAGCAAGAGTGGTAAGGACAGGGAGGTGGTAAGGGCAGGGAGGTGTGGAGGCGGCAGGGAGTTGTGGAGTGGGCAGGGAAGAGTGGTAAGAGCAGGGAGGTGTGGAGGCGGCAGGGAGTTGTGGAGGTGGCAGGGAAGAGTGGTAAGGGCAGGGAGTTGTGGAGGTGGCAGAGAAGAGTGGTAAGGGCATGGAGTTGTGGAGGTGGCAGGGAAGAGTGGTAAGGGCAGGGAGTTGTGGAGGTAGCAGAGAAGAGTGGTAAGGGCATGGAGGTGTGGAGGCGGCAGGGAAGAGTGGTAAGGGCAGGGAGGTGTGGAGGTGGCAGGGAAGAGTGGTAAGGGCAGGGAGGTGTGGAGGTGGCAGGGAAGAGTGGTAAGAGCAGGGAGATGTGGAGGCGGCAGGGAAGAGTGGTAAGGGCAGGGAGGTGTGGAGGTGGCAGGGAAGAGTGGTAAGGGCAGGGAGGTGTGGAGGTGGCAGGGAAGAGTGGTAAGGGCAGGGAGGTGTGGAGGTGGCAGGGAAGAATGATAAGGGCAGGGAGGTGGCAGGGAAGAGTGGTGAGGGCGTGGAGGTGGCAGGGAAGAGTGGTGAGGGCAGGGAGGTGAGGAGGTGGCAGGGAAGAGTGGTAAGGGCATGGAGGTGTGGAGGCAGCAGGGAAGAGTGGTAAGAGCAGGGAGGTGTGGAGGCAGCAGGGAAGAATGGTAAGAGCAGGGAGGTGTGGAGGTGGCAGGGAAGAGTGGTAAGAGCAGGGAGGTGTGGAGGTGGCAGGGAAGAGTGGTAAGAGCAGGGAGGTGTGGAGGTGGCAGGGGAGAATGGTAAGGGCAGGGAGGTGTGGAGGTGGCAGGGAGGAGTGGTAAGGGCAGGGAGGTGTGGAGGTGGCAGGGAGGAGTGGTAAGGGCAGGGAGGTGTGGAGGTGGCAGGGAAGAATGGTAAGAGCAGGGAGGTGTGGAGGTGGCAGGGAGGAGTGGTAAGGGCAGGGAGGAGTGGTAAGGGCATGGAGGTGTGGAGGTGGCAGGGAAGAATGATAAGGGCAGGGAGGTGTGGAGGTGGCAGGGAAGAGTGGTAAGGGCATGGAGGTGTGGAGGCAGCAGGGAAGAGTGGTAAGGGCAGGGAGGTGTGGAGGTGGCAGGGAAGAATGGTAAGAGCTGGGAGGAATGGGAAGAGTGGTAAGGGAGGTGTGGAGGTGGCAGGGAAGAGTGGTAAGGGAGGTGTGGAGGTGGCAGGGAAGAGTGGTAAGGGCATGGAGGTGTGGAGGCGGCAGGGAAGAGTGGTAAGAGCAGGGAGGTGTGGAGGTGGCAGGGGAGAATGGTAAGGGCAGGGAGGTGTGGAGGTGGCAGAGAAGAGTGGTAAGGGAGGTGTGGAGGTGGCAGGGGAGAATGGTAAGAGCAGGGAGGTGTGGAGGTGGCAGGGAAGAGTGGTAAGGGCAGGGAGGTGTGGAGGCGGCAGGGAAGAGTGGTAAGGGCAGGGAGGTGTGGAGGCGGCAGGGAAGAGTGGTAAGAGCAGGGAGGTGTGGAGGTGGCAGGGAAGAGTGGTAAGAGCAGGGAGGTGTGGAGGTGGCAGGGAAGAGTGGTAAGGGCAGGGAGGTGTGGAGGTGGCAGGGAAGAGTGGTAAGGGCAGGGAGGTGTGGAGGCGGCAGGGAAGAGTGGTAAGAGCAGGGAGGTGTGGAGGTGGCAGGGAAGAGTGGTAAGGGCAGGGAGGTGTGGAGGTGGCAGGGAAGAGTGGTAAGAGCAGGGAGGTGTGGAGGCGGCAGGGAAGAGTGGTGAGGGCATGGAGGTGTGGAGGCAGCAGGGAAGAGTGGTAAGGGCAGGGAGGTGTTGAGGTGGCAGGGAAGATTGGTAAGAGCTGGGAGGAATGGGAAGAGTGGTAAGGGAGGTGTGGAGGTGGCAGGGAAGAGTGGTAAGGGAGGTGTGGAGGTGGCAGGGAAGAGTGGTAAGGGCATGGAGGTGTGGAGGCGGCAGGGAAGAGTGGTAAGAGCAGGGAGGTGTGGAGGTGGCAGGGGAGAATGGTAAGAGCAGGGAGGTGTGGAGGTGGCAGGGGAGAGTGGTAAGAGCAGGGAGGTGTGGAGGTGGCAGGGAAGAGTGGTAAGAGCAGGGAGGTGTGGAGGCGGCAGGGAAGAGTGGTAAGAGCAGGGAGGTGTGGAGGCGGCAGGGAAGAGTGGTAAGGGCAGGGAGGTGTGGAGGTGGCAGGGAAGAGTGGTAAGAGCAGGGAGGTGTGGAGGCGGCAGGGAAGAGTGGTAAGAGCAGGGAGGTGTGGAGGTGGCAGGGAAGAGTGGTAAGGGCAGGGAGGTGTGGAGGCGGCAGGGAAGAGTGGTAAGAGCAGGGAGGTGTGGAGGCGGCAGGGAAGAGTGGTAAGGGCAGGGAGGTGTGGAGGCGGCAGGGAAGAGTGGTAAGGGCAGGGAGGTGTGGAGGCGGCAGGGAAGAGTGGTAAGAGCAGGGAGGTGTGGAGGTGGCAGGGAAGAGTGGTAAGAGCAGGGAGGTGTGGAGGTGGCAGGGAAGAGTGGTAAGAGCAGGGAGGTGTGGAGGTGGCAGGAAGAGTGGTAAGAGCAGGGAGGTGTGGAGGTGGCAGGGAAGAGTGGTAAGGGCAGGGAGGTGTGGAGGCGGCAGGGAAGAGTGGTAAGGGCAGGGAGGTGTGGAGGTGGCAGGGAAGAGTGGTAAGAGCAGGGAGGTGTGGAGGTGGCAGGGAAGAGTGGTAAGAGCAGGGAGGTGTGGAGGTGGCAGGGAAGAGTGGTAAGGGCAGGGAGGTGTGGAGGTGGCAGGGAAGAGTGGTAAGGGCAGGGAGGTGTGGAGGTGGCAGGGAAGAGTGGTAAGGGCAGGGAGGTGTGGAGGCGGCAGGGAAGAGTGGTAAGAGCAGGGAGGTGTGGAGGTGGCAGGGAAGAGTGGTAAGGGCAGGGAGGTGTGGAGGTGGCAGGGAAGAGTGGTAAGAGCAGGGAGGTGTGGAGGTGGCAGGGAAGAGTGGTAAGAGCAGGGAGGTGTGGAGGCGGCAGGGAAGAGTGGTGAGGGCAGAGAGGTGTGGAGGTGGCAAGGGAGAGTGGTAAGGGCAGGGAGGTGTGGAGGCGGCAGGGAAGAGTGGTAAGAGCAGGGAAGAATGGTAAGGGCAAGGAGGTGTGGAGGTGGCAGGGAAGAATGGTAAGAGCTGGGAGGAATGGGAAGAGTGGTAAGGGAGGTGGCAGGGACGAATGGGAAGGACGGGAGGAATGGGAAGGGCAGGGAAGAGTGGTGAGGGCAGGGAGGAGTGAGAAGGGCAGGGGGAATGGGAAGGGCAGGGAGGTGTGAGAAGGGCAGGGGGAATGGGAAGGGCAGGGAGGTGTGAGAAGGGCAGGGAGGAATGGGAAGGGCAGGGAGGAAAGGGAAGGGCAGGGAGGAATGGGAAGGGCAGGGAGGAATGGGAAGGGCAGGGAGGTGTGAGAAGGGCAGGGAGGAATGGGAAGGGCAGGGAGGAAAGGGAAGGGCAGGGAAGAATGGGAAGGGCAGGGAGGAATGGGAAGGGCAGGGAGGAATGGGAAGGGCAGGGAGGTGTGAGAAGGGCAGGGAGGAATGGGAAGGGCAGGGAGGAAAGGGAAGGGCAGGGAGGAATGGGAAGGGCAGGGAGGAATGGGAAGGGCAGGGAGGAATGGGAAGGGCAGGGAGGAATGGGAAGGGCAGGGAGGAATGGGAAGGGCAGGGAGGAAAGGGAAGGGCAGGGAGGAATGGGAAGGGCAGGGAGGAAAGGGAAGGGCAGGGAGGAATGGGAAGGGCAGGGAGGTGTGAGAAGGGCAGGGAGGAATGGGAAGGGCAGGAGGAATGGGAAGGGCAGGGAGGTGTGATAAACGAAAGGAAAGGTGGTGATGGAAGTGGAGTGGTGGGCGGGGAAAAGTAATCTGTGAGTGAAGGGGCGGGGCAGAAAGGCAAGGAGGGAGGGGTCAGGACGGCGCAGACAGTCACGTTGCTCTGATCAGCTGATTACACCAAATCCGCCGGTGACGTAATTCCTAGGCGCGGTATCCACATCGCGTTGCCAGGGGGCGGTGCCCGTCCGTGTCGCGCCATGTGATGATGTCACTTGCTGCTGAATGGATTGGGCGCGGAGTCTGTGTTGAGGTGACGGC
Source organism: Lithobates septentrionalis (assembly GCA_037952835.1). Lineage (NCBI taxonomy): Eukaryota > Metazoa > Chordata > Amphibia > Anura > Ranidae > Lithobates > Lithobates septentrionalis. Next base: position 265,562 of record JBBDGP010004920.1, read on the forward strand.
GGAGGGGATATGACCGGAGGAGGACCAGGGACCGGACTGAAGGTGACTATTACACCCTCCCCCTTATATTTGTGTGTATGGAGCCCCCCCCTCACCTGTGTGTTCCCCTCCCCCTCTGGCCTGTGTGAGAAGCCTCTGGTGTCAGCTTGTGGTGATTTTATTTGTGAAGCTTCACATATCTATGAAGGGGCCGCCCCTCCCCCCCTATAGAGACCTGAACCCCAAATGTCATCTTGTGCTTCAGCTCCTCCCCCTCCATAAATGTTGTTTTTTTTTTTTTTTTAATACTTTATTTGTGCAGCAGACCAGCCCGCTGCGCATGCTCAGATGTATAATAATAAATATTGGGCTCCGCTGGGATTTGAGTCGCTTCTAAGCTGCACAAGACGCAAAGCTTTGCTGAACCTCCCCTCCCCCCTCCGGCTCCCCTCCCCATCCCCCTCCCCTCCATTCTCCTCCCCTCCATTCTCCCTTCTGTCACTTCAAAATTCTGCCATTTTGTATTTATTTTTTCCCAATTGTGATTTGATGTGATTTTTGGAAGCCGTGTGACTCTCAGCTCTACAGAAAATCGCACACAAGTCGCCATGTTTATCATTCAGGTGTCCCTTTGAGTGTTTTTTTTTTTTTTTACATGGAAGTCAGGACCAGAGTAGTGCAGGAATGACTTTAACCGCTTCAGCTTCGGAACATTTACCCCCCCACCCCCCGAATGACCAGGCCATTGTTTGCGGTTCAGCACTGCATCGCTTTAACTGACAATTGCGCGGTCGTGCGACGTTGTACCCAAACAAAATTGACGTCCCCCCCCCCCCTACAAATAGAGCTTTCTTTTTGGTGGTATTTGATCACCTCTGCGGTTTTTATTACTCTACAAACCACTTTATTTCACCGCTCTGCATATCATAGATGAGAAGAAGGTACAGCGGTGGGGAAAATAAGCAGGAGGGTACAGAGGTGGAAGAGATGAGAAGGGGGTTCAGTGCTGGGGTAGAAAAGCAGGGGGGTAGATGTAATAGGAGGTGTTTTGGGAGGTAGATGAGCAGGGGGGGTACAGTGGTGAGACAGATGTGCAGGAGGTACAGTGGTGGGGCAGATGTGCGGGGGGGGGGGTACAGTGGTGGGGCAGATGTGCGGGGGGGGGGTACAGTGGTGGGGCAGATGTGCGGGGGGGGGGGTACAGTGGTGGGGCAGATGTGCGGGGGGGGGGTACAGTGGTGGGGCAGATGTGCGGGGGGGGTACAGTGGTGAGACAGATGTGCAGGAGGTACAGTGGTGGGGCAGATGTGCGGGGGGGGGTACAGTGGTGGGGCAGATGTGCGGGGGGGGGGGGTACAGTGGTGAGACAGATGTGCAGGAGGTACAGTGGTGGGGCAGATGTGCGGGGGGGGGTACAGTGGTGGGGCAGATGTGCGGGGGGGGTACAGTGGTGGGGCAGATGTGCGGGGGGGTACAGTGGTGGGGCAGATGTGCGGGGGGGGGTACAGTGGTGGGGCAGATGTGCGGGGGGGGGGGGGTACAGTGGTGAGACAGATGTGCAGGAGGTACAGTGGTGGGGCAGATGTGCGGGGGGGGGGGGGTACAGTGGTGGGGCAGATGTGCGGGGGGGGGGTACAGTGGTGGGGCAGATGTGCGGGGGGGGGGGTACAGTGGTGGGGCAGATGTGCGGGGGGGTACAGTGGTGGGGCAGATGTGCGGGGGGGGTACAGTGGTGGGGCAGATGTGCGGGGGGGTACAGTGGTGGGGCAGATGTGCGGGGGGGGGGGTACAGTGGTGGTGGGGCAGATGTGCGGGGGGGGTACAGTGGTGGGGCAGATGTGCGGGGGGGGGTACAGTGGTGGGGCAGATGTGCGGGGGGGGTACAGTGGTGGGGCAGATGTGTGGGGGGGGGTACAGTGGTGGGGCAGATGTGCGGGGGGGGGGTACAGTGGTGGGGCAGATGTGCGGGGGGGGGGGGGTACAGTGGTGGGGCAGATGTGCGGGGGGGGGGTACAGTGGTGGGGCAGATGTGCGGGGGGGGTACAGTGGTGGGGCAGATGTGTGGGGGGGTACAGTGGTGGGGCAGATGTGCAGGAGGTACAGTGGTGGGGCAGATGTGCGGGGGGGGTACATTGGTGGGGCAGATGTACAGTGGTGGGGCAGATGTGCGGGGGGGGGTACAGTGGTGGGGCGTGCGGGGGGGTACAGTGGTGGGGCAGATGTGTGGGGGGGGGTACAGTGGTGGGGCAGATGTGTGGGGGGGGGTACAGTGGTGGGGTACAGTGGTGGGGCAGATGTGCGGGGGGGGGTACAGTGGTGGGGCAGATGTGTGTGGGGGGGGTACAGTGGTGGGGCAGATGTGCGGGCGGGGTACAGTGGTGGGGCCCGATGTGCAGGAGGTACAGTGGTGGGGCAGATGTGCGGGGGGGGGGGTACAGTGGTGGGGCAGATGTGCGGGGGGGGTACAGTGGTGGGGCAGATGTGTGTGGGGGGTACAGTGGTGAGGCAGATGTGTGGGGGGGGGTACAGTGGTGGGGGGTACAGTGGTGGGGCAGATGTACAGTGGTGGGGGGTACAGTGGTGGGGCAGATGTACAGTGGTGGGGCAGATGTACAGTGGTGGGGCAGATGTACAGTGGTGGGGCAGATGTACAGTGGTGGGGGGTACAGTAGTGGGGCAGATGTACAGTGGTGGGGGGTACAGTGGTGGGGCAGATGTACAGTGGTGGGGGGTACAGTGGTGGGGCAGATGTACAGTGGTGGGGGGTACAGTGGTGGGGCAGATGTACAGTGGTGGGGCAGATGTACAGTGGTGGGGCAGATGTGCGGGGGGGGGTACAGGTACAGTGGTGGGGCAGATGTGCGGGGGGGGGGGTACAGTGGTGGGGCAGATGTGTGGGGGGGTACAGTGGTGGGGCAGATGTGCAGGAGGTACAGTGGTGGGGCAGATGTGCGGGGGGGGTACATTGGTGGGGCAGATGTACAGTGGTGGGGCAGATGTGCGGGGGGGGGGGTACAGTGGTGGGCGTGCGGGGGGTACAGTGGTGGGGCAGATGTGTGGGGGGGTACAGTGGTGGGGCAGATGTGTGGGGGGGGGTACAGGTGGTGGGGTACAGTGGTGGGGCAGATGTGCGGGGAGGGGTACAGTGGTGGGGCAGATGTGTGTGGGGGGGGTACAGTGGTGGGGCAGATGTGCGGGTGGGGTACAGTGGTGGGGCCCGATGTGCAGGAGGTACAGTGGTGGGGCAGATGTGCGGGGGGGGGGGTACAGTGGTGGGGCAGATGTGCGGGGGGGTACAGTGGTGGGGCAGATGTGTGTGGGGGGTACAGTGGTGAGGCAGATGTGTGGGGGGGGTACAGTGGTGGGGGGTACAGTGGTGGGGCAGATGTACAGTGGTGGGGGGTACAGTGGTGGGGCAGATGTACAGTGGTGGGGCAGATGTACAGTGGTGGGGCAGATGTACAGTGGTGGGGCAGATGTACAGTGGTGGGGGGTACAGTAGTGGGGCAGATGTACAGTGGTGGGGGGTACAGTGGTGGGGCAGATGTACAGTGGTGGGGCAGATGTACAGTGGTGGGGGGTACAGTGGTGGGGCAGATGTACAGTGGTGGGGGGTACAGTGGTGGGGCAGATGTACAGTGGTGGGGGGTACAGTGGTGGGGCAGATGTACAGTGGTGGGGGGTACAGTAGTGGGGCAGATGTACAGTGGTGGGGGGTACAGTGGTGGGGCAGATGTACAGTGGTGGGGCAGATGTACAGTGGTGGGGCAGATGTACAGTGGTGGGGGGTACAGTGGTGGGGCAGATGTACAGTGGTGGGGGGTACAGTGGTGGGGCAGATGTACAGTGGTGGGGCAGATGTACAGTGGTGGGGGGTACAGTGGTGGGGCAGATGTACAGTGGTGGGGGGTACAGTGGTGGGGCAGATGTACAGTGGTGGGGGGTACAGTGGTGGGGCAGATGTACAGTGGTGGGGGGTACAGTGGTGGGGCAGATGTACAGTGGTGGGGCAGATGTACAGTGGTGGGGGGTACAGTGGTGGGGCAGATGTACAGTGGTGGGGCAGATGTACAGTGGTGGGGGGTACAGTGGTGGGGGGTACAGTGGTGAGGCAGATGTACAGTGGTGGGGCAGATGTACAGTGGTGGGCAGATGTACAGTGGTGGGGGGTACAGTGGTGGGGGGGTACAGTGGTGGGGCAGATGTACAGTGGTGGGGGGTACAGTGGTGGGGCAGATGTACAGTGGTGGGGGGTACAGTGGTGGGGCAGATGTACAGTGGTCAGATGTACAGTGGTGGGGGGTACAGTGGTGGGGCAGATGTACAGTGGTGGGGGGTACAGTGGTGGGGCAGATGTACAGTGGTGGGGGGTACAGTGGTGGGGCAGATGTGCAGAGGGGACAGTGATCTGAGGCGTGAGAGTCCAGGATGTTAATTTCTCTTTACAGCATTTACTTCATAAAAAATCCTTTTAGGCCCCTGTCACACTGGGGCGGTAGGGGGCGTCGGCGGTAAAACATCGCTATTTTTAGCGCTGTTTTACCGCGGTATTCTGCCGCTAGCGGTGCGGTTTTAACCCCCCGTTGGCGGCCGAAAAAGGGTTAAAATCACTCGTATAGCGCGGTATTGCCGCGGTATAGCCGCGCTGTCCCATTGATTTCAATGGGCAGGAGCGGTGAATACACCGCTCCTTCCCCGCTCCAAAGATGCGGCTTGCAGGAGATTTTTTCTTCTCCCGCCAGCGCACCGCTTGTGTGAAAGCCCTCTGGCTTTCACACTGAACAAACAGCGGAGGCTGTCTAGGGGCGGTTTGCAGGCGGTATTTTTAGCGCAATAACGCCTGCAAACCGCCCCAGTGTGAAAGGGGTCTTAGTGATTGAGAGTGTGAAGTTGAAATTTTTTTGTTATAAAATCGGAACGCTCAATTTCTTTGAAAAAATTTTTCGGCACGCTGTGCTCCAAAGGTTACCTCCCCCTCCCCCCCCCAGGATAGAGAAAGGAAGTGACGGAGTGACTAGGGAAATATTTTCTGTTTGTTGTGAGTTTCAATCCCATTACTACTCGTTTTATGTGACGGTGAACTTTACATAAACAAAGAATTATTGAGTTGCATTTGATTTTTGTTTTATTTCTCTCTCATCACAGCATGGCTGCTTTACCTCAAAACAATCTCCAGAAGCAGTTAGAATTCTTTTCTGCGAAGGTTGGTGGAAACAAACTCTCTCTTCAGAAGTCTAAGCCGAGGTGAGTGCAATTTGATGAGTTTGATTTTATTTTTTTAAAGCAGTATTGAACTCCAATTTGGGAAAACCTGCTGACAGGCAGTTCTTTTTATAACGGAAGAAATCCTAGTGGTCTTCTGTGATAAATGTCTCTCTCCCCTGCCTGTCAGCCGTAATGTAATCTAAGCCCTGCATGCGCAGCTCAGGCCATCTATACCATTTAAGCGAGCAAAGAGATGGAACCTGGAATGAACACCAGGCAAAGAAGGAAGCACCGGTGACATGGAGGAGCGGTGACAGCGCAGCGCTGGAGGACTCCATGTGATGGGTAAGTCTCTCAAATGTGCATATGCAGTTCATGCTGGCGCATTATGACATAAACCCGCAGGGGGCCCCTATTTCAGGCTCCATATATTGAGGGTCGACTAATTATCGGCGGCCGATATTCTCTTTTTTTGAAGTATCGGTCTTAAACTTACCAATGTTGCTTCAAGGGGTTTTACCGGGTTGATGCCTGCAGCTACAAGCATCAACCCGGTACCATTCTTTAGAGCGGTCGGTCAGCTTACTTGTAATAACAACTGATGGGGCTAAGCATCATATCCCCCTTCCGCAGCCTTCCACCGCTTCGCCCGGATCTCCCGTCCCACCCGGAGGCCCGAGTGACCAGCCAGAACGTCCACCGGCTGGCCGAAGACCCGAGCAAAGCCAGATCTTGACATTTTGAATACTTTCAAGTGCGGAGGACGGGTTTGGGGTCTTATAGTCCACAGATCCCTCCATAAAGAGGACCTGTCACCTCCTATTACTGTCACAAGGGATGTTTACATTCCTTGTGATTAGGGTTGTCCCGATACCGATACTAGTATCGGTATCGGCACCGATACCGAGCATTTGCCCAAGTACTTGTACTCGGGCAAATGCTCCCGATGCTTCCGCCGATACTATGACAGTCAGCGGTGATCGGCGTGTGGGGGAGTTACAAGCTTCCCCCCGCGGCTTTCAGTGACATACAGCGGTGATCGGTGCTTGTAACTTCCCCACGCGATCACCGCTGACTGTCACTGCATCCTTCTCCATGCCCCCTCTGTTCCTCTGTCCCCCTCTCCTCTGTCTCCCTCCGTTCCGTTCCTCTGTCCCCCTCTCCTTCTCTGTCCCCTCCGTTCCGTTCCTCCGTTCCTCTGCCTCTCCGCTGTCCCCTCCGTTCCGTTCCTCCGTTCCTCTGCCTCTCCGCTGCCCCCCTCCGTTCCGTTCCTCTGTCCCCCTCTCCTTATCTGTCCCCCTCCGTTCCGTTCCTCCGTTCCTCTGCCTCTCCGCTGTCCCCTCCGGTCCGCCGTCCTCCTCCTCCTTCCTGTGTGAATGGAGAGAGTCAGCTGACTCTGTCCATTCACATAACTGAAACATTGTAATCTCCTGTGATTACAATGTGTCAGTTTATGAATGGAGAGGAGCCGCTGTCTTCTCCATTCATTCTCAGTGCAGCTGAGGCTGCAGAGAAAGGGACTGGGGAATCTCTATCCTCTGTCTCTTTCTCTGTCTCAAGGGGGAGATATCAGGGGTATGTTAAGACCCCTGATATCTCACCAAAGCCCCCCAACAGGGCTGATTTAAAAAAAAAAAAAAAAAAAAACATATTGCAAAAATGAATAAAAAAAATTATTATTGTAAAAAATAAAAATTGTAAATAAAAAAAAAAAACACACAGACACCGTTCACCCCCCCCCCCCCCCCCCCGAAAAAAAAGAAAGCATTGTAAAAAAAAACAAAAACAAAAACTGTCACGTGACATAAAAAAAAAGTATCGGTAATCGGTATCGGCGAGTACTTGAAAAAAAGTATCGGTACTTGTACTCGGTCCTAAAAAATTGGTATCGGGACAACCCTACTTGTGATAGCAATGAAAGTGATAGGAAAAAAAAAAAATTAAATTTAAAAGGACAGTAGAAAAAGTTTAATTCTACATGATATCGGCACTTGATATTGGCTATTGGCCTGGAAGGGATCCGAAAAATCGGTACCGGCCCTGAAAAAAACGATATTGGTTGACCCCTATCATGTACACTAAAAGCTCCTAAACTTGAGTTTAGGAGCTTCTTGTGTTTTTTTTCTTTTTTTGCCAAAGCTCCTAAAATTCAACTCCATAAAAGCCTACATGTCCATGCGCACATAGGCTTTTAGGATCGTTTAGGCGCTGCTGCGGTTAGGGGAGGTTCAACCACGCTAAGCCTTTTTCAATGGGGACACTCATGTGGGTTTGCCCCAGAGCCTCGCTGTTTGCATCTATTGACACAGACTCTGTCCTGCCCCCCACCCCCTCTTCACTGGCTTTTGATTGAGAGTACTGGGAGCCCAATGGCAGCGGCCTTAGCAAAGCCAGTGAGACCAGGAAGTGAGGGAAGAGAGCCGCTGCAGATGTGTATAGTGCTGGATGCAATGGAGGCTCTGGTGTGTAAAAGGTGAAGGAGGTGGGGTCATTGAACTGTGCAGTCTACAATCTGCCTGCATATCTATTTCTGTGACTTCAGTTGGACTTGCCTGGACCACTTGCCTGACATTTCTCTCATATATGTGAAAATTTTATTTTTTTTTATTTGCTAGAAAATTACTTAGAACCCCAAACTAAAAAAAAACTTACATTAAATGCTCATCAATGCAGCCTTATCAGTGTCCATCTGCAGCCTTGCACAGCGTCCATCTGCATGCTTGTCCAGTGTCATTTGCAGCCTTGTCAGTGTCATTTGCAGCCTTGGTGTCATTTGCAGCCTTGCCATTTCGGTGTCACTGCAGTTTGAAAATGGCGCCGCCGAGTACACAGATCCGGTCCTGTGTATCTTGGCGGCTCTCGGCCGCTTTCGGCTCCTCTCGTAGTCCCGCCCGGGATGGGCGTGACTGTGAGCGGAGCCGAGCGCCGTCCATATACATAGATGGCCTCGGCTAGGTTCGGCTAGCTCCGCTCAGTCACGCCCAGTCCATGTGTCCATCATAGGGCGGGACTGGGCGTGACTGTAAGCGGAACTATATCTATGTATATTGGCGGCCGTTGCTCACTCCGCTCACAGTGAGCGGGGGATCAACGTATAACACGCACCCGCGATTTTCCCCTGATTTTAAGGGGGGAAAAAGTGCGTGTTATACACCGACTTAATACGGTAATTAAAACAAAACACAATACAGTACATAACACAATTTATTTTTTTGCAAAATATGATCGATGATACGCCGAGTAAATTAATACACAACATGTCATGCTTTAAAATTGCGAACGCTCGTGGAATGGCAGAAAAATACGGAACTTAAAAAATCTCAATAGGCGGCCCTTTCTACAGGTTACCAGTTTGGAATTAAAGAGGAGGTCTAGTGCTAGAATTATTACTCTCACTCTGACGTTTGCGGAAATACCTTACATATATGGTTTGAACGTCGTTTACATATGTGGGCCTGACCTACGTACTATCCTTTGTGATGGAAATAAGCAGTGACAGGTTCTCTTTATGGAGAGATCTGGGATCAATAAGACCCCACATTTCTCCTATACAATGTAAAGCATTAGATTAAAAAAAAATTACTTTAGAGCTTTAAAAAAAAAAAAGGCCTTGTTTGCATTCATGACGTCGCTCCAGTCCTCCTAGAGTAGACCATAGAGATGAGTGGAGGCCATCTTTCCTCCTTCATTTATCTGTTACCAGCAGTCGCAAACACCGGATCGGTTCTTGGGCTTTGAGGTAACTACGTCCCCCTCCACAGCTTCTAGAAGCGATCCAGTGGTGAATGCGCTGCTGGGACTACTTTTATCAGTTAGAGAATTGTCTGCGAAAAAAAACTACTAGGCTTATGGCATATTGCTGCAGCAATGACCCTGGTATTCCACTGCTGACTGAGGACGTCCTTTGTCTATGGCATGGTCTGCACGTGGTTAAAGGCTGAAGATTGTTTGTTTTTGTTTTTTTTTGTTTTTTTTAAATAAAATTTTGAATACGTTTTTGTGCCTGGAGTACAACATTTAAAGCAGAGGTCCGCCCACCGCGGACTGACTTTTAATAATCTGACACTTCCCTGTCCTCGAGTCCAGCAATGTCGGCACCGCAGCCGATGTTTCCATCAGCTGTCGGGTGCTGCCGCCTCCATTGCGATTAAGGGAACCCGGCAGTGAAGCCTTAGGCTCGGTTCACACTGGGGCGACTTGGGATCCGACTTGTACGCCCTCAAGTCGCCCCAGAAATAGTTTGAATGGGAGTGAACGCTAGCGTCTTAATAGACGCTACTGAAGTCGCTCCGACTTCAGAGCGTACTCCCTGTACTACTTTGATCCGACTTGGTAGGCGACCTGTACCATAGAAATCAATGGAAGTCGCCTCCAAGTCGGATCTCTCTGTAAAGTCAAGCGACTTTGCAGGGAAAACCCCTCCCTCCCCCCCCCCTCCCTCCCAGAGAGCTGATTGGCCACAGGCGAAGTCGCCTGTCATGGAGGCGACTTCAAGTCGCCTTGTAATTTGCTAAAGTCGCGCTGAAGTCGCGTCGAAGCCGCGTTGAAGTCGCCGTGCAAAGTCGCGCTGAAGTCGTGTTGCCCCAGTGTGAACCGACCCTAACAGCTTCACGCCGGGAACCCTACTGCACATACAAGAGGCTCCGCTCCTCTCTCCTACTGGGGCCCAGTGGCCGGGGACGGAGGAGGGAGCCCGGGCGGTGATGTCAATACCTGTGGCTCCCGGAAGTGGGAACAGGATACCTGTGAAAGACGACAAAGGTGCCAAATGTGGCACCGGATGGGGGGGGGGGGGGGAGTATAACCAGCGGAAGTTCCACATTTGGGTGGAACTCCACTTTAATTTTTTTTTTTTCTCTTATGCCCCGTACACACGGTCGGATTTTCCGACGGAAAATGTGTGATAGGACCTTGTTGTCGGAAATTCCGACCGTGTGTGGGCTCCATCACACATTTTTCATTCGGAATTTCCGACACACAAAGTTTGAGATCAGGTTATAAAATTTTCCGACAACGAAATCCGCTGTCGGAAATTCCGATCGTGTGTACACAAATCCAACGCACAAAGTGCCACGCATGCTCAGAATAAATAAAGAGATGAAAGCTATAGCCAATAGCTATAAACTGCCCCGTTTATAGTCCCGACGTACGTGTTTTACGTCACCACGTTCAGAACGATCGGATTTTCCGACAACTTTGTGTGACCGTGTGTATGCAAGATAAGTTTGAGCCAACATCCGTCTGAAAAAATCCATGGATTTTGTTGTCGGAATGTCCGATCGTGTGTACAGGGCATTACTCTCTGAACAATCATAGTTAAAGCGGAGTTCAGCTGGTTTTTTGAGTTGATTAGTAAAAGTCAGCAGCTAAACTTTTTGTAGCTGCTGACTTTTAAACAGCCGCTCACCTGCTCCACAGTCCAGTGATGCGGCCGCCCAAAGCCTCGCTTCTCTCCCCCTCCTCTTCGCGGCGCCGACATTGTGAGTGTGGGTGCCCGGCTGTGACAGTTTGTCACAGCTGGTCGTGCACTGCACATGCGCGAGCCGCGCTGCTCTCCGTCAATGGCCAGGCAATGTTCTGGGACCTGTTACGTGCCCCAGAACATTGCTGGGAGGGAGGGGCCGCTTAGGAATCGCCTAGGTTGGTTGGAAGGAGGAAGTGGGACAGGAAGTCCCACTCCAAACCAGGTACCCAGCCCCCCCCCCAATTGTGGCATGTCAAGGGGCGAGGAGTACTTAAAGCGGAAGTTCCACTTTTGGGTGGAACTCCGCTTTAATCTGGTTGAAAAAAAAACAAATCAACTAACAAATCTTGTATTTTCATATTTTCCTTTTACAGTGTATTTACTTTTAAAAAGAAGAATTCCTCGGATGGGTCCGTAGTAACAAGCTTCATTCCTGCAAATCAGCATGTACCACTGAAGGATAAGAATGTAAATGTTGCCCAAGAACAGCCCTCAGTAAAGCAATTAACAGCTCCTTCAAAATCCAAAGAGACAAGTAAGCTCAATACATTCTTCACACCTGTCTGTGCAAAACCTCCAGAACCTTCTCCACTAATACTTCCCGCAAAGACTGTCCAGCAAAGTTCAGATGGGAAACGTGAGACCAATAAACCTAATAAACTCTTTACACCCGTTCATATAAAACCTCCAGAACCTTCCCCACCACTACTTCCTACAAGACCCGTCCAGCCAGGTTCAGATAGGAAAATTGAGACCATCGGAAAAGTGGACTCTCTTCCTAAGAAAAGGGGCTGCAATACATCCCTCAGTTCCACTCTCAGCCTGGAGGAATGGGATGATATGAATGACTTTGACACATCTGTATCTCCTCCCAAGAGCCAAATTAGGAAATCCGGAAAAATGCCAGAGAAATGCAGCCAGAAGCCTAATGCGATCTCTCCGAAATCTCAGACACTTGAAGAAACGTCATCTGTAAATAAAGAGAGTGTGAAAAACTGTATAGAGCAACAGCCTGGTGTGGTTCCTGATTCCTGTGCAGAGAATGTAGACGCGTTTGTAGGTGGGTGGTTTTAAGTTATGAACCATTGTCTTATTCATGTTTTATTATTGGCCTTGAACAAGTACTGTATGTGCTAGCTAGTTTTAGAATTTTCCTTACCCCAAGGCAAGTGTCCAAATGGCTTTCAACAGCTTGCAAACAAATATAGCCCTTTAGATTGATGTATACCCTGAGGCTGCATTCACACCTGAGCTTTTTCAGCTCGTATAACGCCTGAAAAGCGCCCAACAAGCAAAATCCCATTCATTTAAAAGCTCCCCTGTTCACATCTGAGTGTTTTGTAGCCTAAAGCAAAAGGCCTGCAGCTCAAAAAAGTTCATGATCTTCTTTTTGGGCAGGTTACAGGCGTTTTTTTGCATTGGTGACCTGTGCAAAATCGCGGCAAAAAAAGGACGACTTACTGCCTGAAAACAAAAAGCACAGGTGTGAATGCGGCCTAAAAGTATGGTATATTGTGTCTGTATAAAGGGTAGGATCTGTATGTGCAAAGCAGACTCTTATCCAGGGTGGATTTTATTTAAATCAAGTTGATTTTTCATAATCTTTAAAGAGTGACTGTCACTTCTGTCCCGTAGAGCCTCCTCCTCTGACCAGCTGTTAACTCACCGACAGTCCCATTCACTTTAATGGGGGGGGCTGGTGATGCAGCAGTGACACAACAAGGTGAGGGACGTGGAGGCAGCGGGTGAGTGGATGCCCGCTAACAGGCGCTGGCATGATGGATCTGAAATGACAGGTGCTCTTTAAAGTGGTTGTAAACTCTCATACTAGCTCATTATGAAATGCTTACCTTCGATCGAAGCTGTTGCAGCGGTCCCCATACACCGCTGTGGCCGGCGACGTGTCTCCTGGAGTTATTTCCAGGTATCGCGGGCTCCGGCGCTGTGATTGGCCAGAGCCGCGATGACGTCGCTCCCGCCAGTTATGGCACAGCTACTGAAGAAATGGCACGAGCGAGCCGTTTCTTCAGTGCGCCGATGACGTTGGCACATGTGGATACAGTAAATATCTCCTAAACCGTGCAAGTTTAGGGGATATTCATGGTATCTAGAGGTAAGCCGTATTATAGGCTTACCTGTAGGTCAGGGATATGCAATTAGCGGACCTCCAGCTGTTGCAAAACTACAAGTCCCATCATGCCTCTGCCTCTGGGTGTCATGCTTGTGGCTGTCAGAGTCTTGCTATGCCTCATGGTACTTGTAGTTCTGCAACAGCTGGAAGTCCGCTAATTGCATAAATGAAAAATAAAAAATGTAGCGCATAATAAAGGTGTCTAGGTCAAGGTCACAACAATTCTTAAATGGTACTTCAAAAATAATATTAGTGGAAAAAGCAGCCAAATGGCATGTGGTAAACATAAAGTCAATGGGTAAATGTTTATAAAGGGATATAATGTCCCGCTGTACAGGAAGGTAAACGTGCTCCGAAAAGTGGTGGTAATCCAATGGTTGTCAGAAGTTAAACTTCACAAGAACCTGGCATATCAACGAGATGAAGCAATAATCGAAAGGGTGGTGTGTAAAAAAACTCTTACCAGATCCCGTGGATTGCTGTGTCGGCGACAGGGAATCGCATAAGCAGTGTGCCACCGAGGGCATAGAGAGGGACGTCCTGTCGCTCGAATCCTCTAGGCTGGAATCTGCATGGATCTCCAGGGGCCGCCAGGCAGGTCCTCCCAGTAGACAACTGAGGTATGGATCAGGAAGACAAGGACATCGCTTGTGGAGCTGTAGTAAGCACTTAACCTCATTCGGAAGGTATGTGGAAAGAAAAAATATGCCTCCACATAGTGCAGATAAAAACGGGGGTGTTTTTATTTGTAAAAAAACCTTTGACAATATAAAAACGTGATCACAATAAATTGCAATAAATTAAAGGAATGGGCAACATGGAGGCTGGTGAATGATCCCGACGCGTTTCGACCTAGGGGTCTTCAACAGGGGCAACTTCTGACAACCATTGGATTACCACCACTTTTCGGAGCACGTTTACCTTCCTGTACAGCGGGACATTATATCCCTTTATAAACATTTACCCATTGACTTTATGTTTACCACATGCCATTTGGCTGCTTTTTCCACTAATATTATTTTTGAAGTACCAATTAAGAATTGTTGTGACCTTGACCTAGACACCTTTTTATTATGCGCTACATTTTTTATTTTTCATTAAGAGCACTTGCACACTGGGGCAGGGGGCGGCGTCAGCGGTCGCGGCCGAGAAGGGGTTAAATACCACCGCAAAGCGCCTCTGCAGAGGCGCATTGCCGGCAGTATAGCCGCGCCGTCCCATTGATTTCAATGGGCAGGAGCGGTAAAGGAGCGGTATACACACCGCTCCTTCACCGCTCCGAAGATGCTGCTGGCAGGACTTTTTTTACCGTCCTGCCAGCGCATCGCTCCAGTGTGCAAGCCCTCGGGGCTTTCACACTGGAATGCAAGGAGCGGCACTTTCGGGTCGGTTTGCAGGCGCTATTATTAGCGCAATAGCGCCTGCAAACCGCCCCAGTGTGCAAGGGCTCTTATGCATTGTTTTTGTCAGACTGTATGTAGCTGCTCCTCCGCTTTCACTTGTTAGCGCAGTGTTTCCCATGCACTTTTTCGCTAATTGCATATCCCTGACGTAGGTAAAAGTGCGTAGTACAGCGTGTACAACCACTTTAAATGTAAGGACTTATTCTTGCTGGTATTTCGAATCTTTTAATATTTGCAAACAAAATGAAGGTTTCCTATTTAGAATAATAAGCTGTCAGGTTAGTAAAACAGCGATATCTGAACCAATTCAATCATACAGTTTGTAGTGTACATAGATTTTCAAAACAATGGGATAAAGGAATATTCCTGAACTTTTGTTTTATCTCCCATGGTTTGTTTTTTTTTTTTTTTTCAAAAAGTTTTTATTTAGCATATCAGAAATTAAACATACAAGACATCGGGCAGGTAGTACATCAAGTATACCAAAAGTTGATATTCAAAGTATCACTGCCCACCTATACTTTGCTTACCACCACTGCGCCTCGGAGTACACAAATGAATTTTACAGAAAGTCTAAAGCTGTCACCTTGAACATTAAATTTTATATATAATAAGGGTTTTCTGTGACATACATAATCCTGAAATTAAACCAAAGTGAAAAAAACAGTGGCGCTATCTTGAAACCTAATATCTTCACCCTTTGATTGAACCCTTTAACTCAATGAACATACAAATGTAAAATGCAAATATATATAATGTACACCAAGTGAGCTGGTGAGTGAATTTCTTTAGGCAGTGGGCTCACTCCGCACCTGGGTGTGGTGGAAGCTGCAAAGAAGACATCACTTTATACAGACTTTATTTAAGTTTTTTTGCATCTTTTATGGAATTTTTTTGCAATATAATCAATTGTTGTGCACTTTTTATATATTTTTCACTTGTCACTTGGTGTACATTATATATGTTTGCATTTTACATTTGTATGTTCATTGAGTTAAAGGGTTCACTCTAAGGGTGAAGATATTAGGTTTCAAGATAGCGCCACTGTTTTTTTTACTTTGGTTTAATTTAAGGATTATGTATGTCACAGAATAAAACACTTATTGCATCAAGTATAGTCAGTAGTGAATTCACAGTGATCCAGACAATAATGTAACCATCAACATTCCATAACCATAATGTCCTGATTCTCCAACCCTATCCCGCACCCCGGAACAGTTGCTTAACAATAGAAACCAATCAGTGCAACCAACCCCCCCCCCCCCCCCCCCATCTTGCTCCTTAAGCAAAGGAAGTAACCAGCCCTCCCTCTTCTGTGAAGGGCAGAACCCCCCCCCCCCCCCGGGATTTCAGCGTTTGCCACAGGCAATGGGATACAGCTTCTCATAGCCTACTACACCCTTCTAACTTCAATATTCATCCGTCCAATCACTATGCTCATATTCCCACCCTCTGGCTGGACTCTGCCATTGGGATTACTCTCTTAGGCACGTCCACAACTCTAGGTCCCTTCTTCCTCCAATGTGTTCTTGGAGTCCACCCATCTAAACCATACCTACCTTAAATTTCTTGGTGGCACCCCTGGCCTCATACGTCACCCTATATAAAAGTACATTCGCATTTACTACTTTTATCCACAGCCCTACTGTCAGTTGCTCTCCATAAATCCAGCGCCTGGCTATCAGTTTTCTTACTCCAAAGTATAGGATCCTAAGGAACAGTTTAGTGTATGCATTCATCTCCTCCTGATCAAAGACCCCCTTGGAGGCAAGGCAAGGGAGAACAGATATTAGGTAGTCCAAAGTTATCAGAAATAAATTCAGTCACTTGAGACCATGACGGTCTTCTTCTAGGGCATTCCCACGCCATATGGATGAAGGTCCCTTCCGCCCCCATACGTTTATGACAGACTGCGGAGTCCCTCCTACTCATTCGGTATAGTGTAGTTGGCGTGTAGTACAGTAGGTGACCGCGATATTGTGCCAATCTCGCCGCTGTTTTCGGCGAGATTTTACACCTGTGAGCCCCGTTGCGGGACCCAGCGCCGAGCTGGCTCGCTCATCGGGAAATGAAAACAGTTTTTTCCTTTCGCGATGAGGGACAGGCAGTGCTGACAGCTGTCTGGTATGAATCATGAGGGGGAACGCCGCACCAAATTTTAAATAAATAAAAAAATTATTTTTCGGCATAGGGGGTACCCCTTAAAATCCATACCAGCCCTTAGGTCTGGTATGGATTTTAAGGGGAACCCCCAATGCCGAAAAATCTGTGTGGGGGTCCCCCTCAAAATCCATACCAGACCCTTATCCAAGCACGCAGCCCGGCCGGTCAGGAAAGGGGGTGGGGACGAGCGAGCGCCCCCCCCCCCTCCCCCGAACCGTACCAGGCCGCATGCCCTCAACATGTGGGGGTGGGTGCTTTGGGGCAGGGGGGCACCCTGCGGCCCCCCCCCACCCCAAAGCACCTTGTCCCCATGTTGATGAGGACGAGGGCCTCTTCCCGACAACCCTGGCCGTTGGTTGTCGGGGTCTGCGGGCGCAGGGCTTATCGGAATCCAGGAGCCCCCTTTTAATAAGGGGGCCCCCAGATCCCGGCCCCCCCACCTTATGTGAATGAGTATGGGTACATCGTACCCCTACCCATTCACCTGGGGGGAAAAAGTGTCAATAAAAAAACACACTACACAGGTTTTAAAAGTAATTTATTAGGCAGCTCCGGGGGTCTTCTTCCGACTTTGGGGGTCTTCTTCCGACTTCTCCGCTCTCTCCGGCCTCTTCTCCCGGTGTCTGCTTCTTCTGTCGGGAGAAAAAAAAATCATTGATTTTTATCCACCCTGCTCTTGTCTAGTACTGTCCAGAATTAGTAATTTGATGGACTAGTAGTTCTGGACATTTTAACCTGTTGCTGACCCTTTGCTGTGGGAAAAGCATGGGCTTTAACGCCCACACGCTGCACATGTGTGTCGGTGGGGGGGTGTAGGCGCACGTTTCTTTGCTCAGTCTGCTCACTTGTGTGTTTTCAGCTCAGGTTCAAAGGCAGCTCGTGGTCCCCATTTACAATCAGCAGTAGCCAGTGGGACCAGCTCCCGATCATGTGACTACTGTGACAGCCAATCACATTGGTTGTATGATTGCATATCCTTCCTTCCCTCCCATAGTCTGTAAAGTGGCAGTGCACACTTGACCTTCAGAAGAATTACACCCCCCCCCCCCCCCCCCCGACCAGGCCATTTTTTGCAATACGGCATGGCGTTACTTTAACTGACAATTGCGTGGTCGTGCGGCGCTGTACCCAAATAAAAATGTATGTCCTTTTTTCCCACAAATAAAGCTTTCTTTTGGTGGTATTTGATCACCTCTGCGTTTTTTTTATTTTTGCGCTATAAACAAAAAGAGACTGCCAATTTTGAAAAACAAACAATATTTTTTACTTTCTGCTATAAAACATATCCAATAAATTGAAAAAAAAATCGAATTTCTTAATAAACATTACTAGTAAAATAAAAACATCCCATAGTTTGTAGACATTATAACTTTTGCGCAAACCAATCAACATACACTTATTGGGATTTTTTTTACCTAAAATATGTAACAGAATACATATGGACCAAAATTTATTAAGAAATTAGAGTTTTTTCAATTTATTTGATATTTTTTTATAGCAGAAAGTAAAAAATATTGTTTGTTTTTCAAAATTGTCAGTCTCTTTTTGTTTATAGCGCAAAAATTAAAAACCGCAGAGGTGATCAAATACCACCAAAAGAAAGCTCTATTTGTGGGGAAAAAAAGGACATCAATTTTATTTGGGTACAGCGCAATTGTCAGTTAAAGCGATGCAGTGCAGTATTGCAAAAATTATTTTTACTAGTAATGGTGGCGATTAGCGTCCTTATAGCGGGACTGCGATATTGCGGTGGACTTCGACACTTTGTGGGGACCAGTAACACTAACACTAACAGTGATCAGTGCTAAGACTATGCACTGTCACTGTAGTAATAACGCTGGGAAAGGGGTTTACATCAGGAGCGATCAATGGGTTAAATATGTGCCTAGCCAGTGTTTATGTGTACTGTGTGAGGTCCTTTTTACAAGGGGAAGAGATGGAATTTTTTCCCTGCTTTGCAGGAACACAAATTCCATCCCTTCCCTGCTGTCAGAACGGCGATCTGCTTTGTTTACATAGGCAGATTGCTGTTCTGCCTCTCTGCTGAATGATCGGTGGGTGCCAGCGAACATCGGGTACCGTGCACCCGCTGATCAGCTTCCGCTGTGTGTCATCACGGCGAAAGTGAGCTGCTGGCAACACGCATGCCTGGCCCCCCCCCCGGAAATGTCAGATCATGTATATTTACGTGTTCTGGCGCAAAGGTGCCGCCCTGTAGCAGTAAAATTGCTATAGGACGGAACTGAAGGGACACTGGTCTGAAAAGTGGCAAAGCGCAATTAATGGAACCCCCCCACACGTCTTGCATTTGCCCGCCAAAACACAAAGTACAACATTACCATGAGGTCTGGTGCAATTTTGAAAATGGTGCAGGCCCCCTTTTTTTTATTTTTATTTTATTTATTTTTTTTTTATATAGATTTTGTCTCGCAACGCACTTGTGTAAACAAAGCCTTACAGTGGACCAATCGGTAACTTTAACCCCTTAGTGCCGGAGGGTAAAACAAATGTTGACGCCTGAACACAATTTTGCAACTCTGACCTGTATTGGTAAAACTATGGATCATCTCAACTACTTAGTCTATCCAGGTGTACCATGGTTTTTTTTTTCAGTTAGGACTTTTCTTTTGGTGGTAAATGATAATGAATATCTCCTGATTTCATTATTATCAAAGGAAAACTGTCCCAAAATAGTACAAAAAAAAAATTATTTTTTTTTTTTTTTAAAGTTAGCTGTATATTTCTTGCTATTACCATAACTTACCACCCAATAATGACCAAAAATAAATTCTCCTGCTCCTGGTGATTGCAGTGATACCACATATGTGTATGTTTGTATCCGTAGTACAGCCCAGAAACAATGATGCAGATTTAATTTAATTTTTTTTTTTTTTTTTTAATCCTACCTAAAACATACTGACAGTTTTAAAAATAATACCTTTAAAAAATATATATATACTGACCCTTAGCTTTTTACCCTTGCTTTGACGCCAGCGGCGGCTGGTGCTTGTCGGTTGGTTGGTCAACCAAACCCCCCTCCCCCTTCCGTCGGTCGGTCGGTCAGTTTTTTTTTAATTTATTTTTTTTACACACTTTTGTTTGTATCTTCCTCTTCCTGCAGGAGAGGAAAATATAAACAATGTATCTTTCTCTCTATTCAGAAGAGGAAGTAAACACAGGGGGCGGCTGCACATCGACGGATCTAATCTGCAATAACCAATCGGAGGCCATCACAGCCATCAGGTGACCTGGAACTGGGGATCCAGGGTCCCCCGATCATTAGTATGAGACCCGGGGCTCTCGGTGAGAATCCAGTCTCTGCTCTGGGAGTGCATTGTACTGTGCGCTCCCAGCACATAGACAGGTACACGGATAAAGACCCAGTTCAGTGAAGCCGCATATATGCGTACCGTTGCCGGGAAGGGGTTAAAATCTGCATGAATACATTCCTGACATGTTACAATATAGGATAAGTGGTGCAATCTGTAAGACCGAGGAATGGGGCGGCACTGATTGTCAGCACTGGTGGGACTGCACTAATAATCAGTGCCGATGTCCCTTTAACATAAGGCCGTTTATCGGCTTTCTTCTCTCTTCATGCTGTCAGCTTGAGGAAAGATAAAACGATAACCGGCTTGTGTTAACATCCCATTGGCTGACAGCTGATCAAGTGGTAAAGGCCTGCTGACATTGGCCCTTTACCTCAATCTGCGGAGGACTCGACTCCCGGGCAAGCAAAACCTGCACTGTAGTCGTCTTTCGGCTACAGTGTGGGCAGGAAGTAGTTAATATATTGTGATCAGTACAGGTGATAATATACAGGGTCACTGTACCAATGACACTGGCTGGGAATGTGTGCTTTAACCCCTTCAGATCAATGCTATAGCCGAATGATGGCTACATCGTGGATCTGCTTTGCCGGGAGGGCTTCAATAAACGTCCTCTCCTTTGCAAGCTGGCCACGCCCCTTGAAGGGCCACGCTGTGATCACCCGAGTCAATGAGACTCGGCTGATCACAGATCGGAGTAAGGTGTAGATCCCGACCCTTACCACATGATCAGCTGTCAGCCAATGACAGCTGATCACATGATGTAAACAGAAGATCGGTAATTGTTTTTTGTTTTGTTTTTTCTCGTGCCGACAGCGCGAGGAGAAAAAAAAGCCGATCACCGGCTTCTGTTGAAGGGACATCGGTCCCGAAGAGGAAGAGGCGAAGCCGCCTCATATGTGCCCACCAGTACCGCCTGCCAGTGCCACGAATCAGTGCCCACCAGTACATAAGTGAAAGCAATCAGTGCCACCTATCAATGCCCACCAGTGGTGCTAATCAGTGCCACCTAGCAGTGCTGCCTATCAATGTCACCTACCAGTGCTGCCCATCAGTGTCGCCTTATCAGTGCCCATCAGTGTCGCCTTATCAGTGCCCATCAGTGTCGCCTTATCAGTGCCCATCAGTGTCGCCTTATCAGTGCCCATCGGTGCAGCCTATCGGTGCTCATCGGTGCAGCCTCATCAGCGTACATCAATGAAGGAGAAAAATTACCTGTTTGCAAAATGTATTAAGAAACTATAAAACGGTTTTGTATTTTCATTTTTTGAAATTCGGTCATTTTTAATTTGTTCAACAAAAAATAAAAAAACGCAGAGGTGATCAAATACCACCAAAAGAAAGCTCTATTTGCGGGGAAAAAAAATTATAAAAATTTCATTTGGGTACAGTGTTGTATGACCTCATAATTGTCATTCAAAGAGTGACAGCGCTGAAAGCTGAAAATTGGTCTGGGCAGGAAGGGGGTTTAGGTGCCCGGTAAGCAAGTGGTTAACTATGTGTAATGTGTGTACATTGTGTTGCTTTTACTACCAGATCTCTTAAGTTTCCAATCCTTGCTTTGCAGGGATGAGAAACACAGAAATCGTTCCCTGTTTACAGAGCTCGGTGTTGGTTGTGAACACAGAGCTCTGGGCTGTGATTGGACACAGTCAATATGCGGGTCCCGATCATGAATCATTGGCCAGGACTTGCAGACGGCCTCCCGTTGTGTACAATCACAGCCGGTGCTGGCGCGCACGGGGGGGAATGCATGCGCACGCCCTAAACCCAGAAACGGGCAGCGATGAATGGGGTGTTGTTATGATTTGCTGAACTTTACATATTATTATGCTTTTGGGACAAACTTTCCGTATCTGTAAAGCCTACAGGTGCACCGCTCCTCCAGATTCTCATACATTGTATTGCACTCTTACAGTCCAGGAACCTCACAATAGGTTCTAAAATAGGTAATACAGCTGTACTACCACCATATCTATACTTTCCTGTACTGGACTCCGCTCTGTTAATTATTTGTGGAATTTTCAGATAAAAGCTCAGAAGATCCCAGTGTGATGGTCTGTGATGACGCGATTGAGCCTGAAGAAATAATTGAGGATGATGAGGGTGATATTGACTTCATCCCCCCATCGCCTACCGATAGTACCCTGTCCTCTCCTCCAGTCATCAAAGGGATCTGGTAAGTAATGTATAAGTGTTTGAAATTCGTGTGTCTACACCAGTGGTTCTCAACTCCAGTCCTCAGGACCCACCAACAGGCCAGGTTTTCAAGATAGCTGAAATACATCACAGGTGATATCACTTGCTGCTCAGTGATTGCACTATTCTAGTCTGCATCTCCCCAAGGTAATACTTAAAATCTGGCCTGTTGGTGGGTCACGAGGACTGGAGTTGAGAACCACTGGTCTACACTAAACCTGGAGTCGGCAAGCCGATGATCACTGTCGACTGCGGGGAGCCAACAGGTGGATAGTGACCACGGCTCTGCCTCCCCCCCCCCCCAGCCTCTGCCACTCTCATGTTAACCTCAGAGCAGGGAGCGGGAGGCATCATAGTGCTGGTTGGGGGGCCGGGAGCTGCCTCAGTGATTGGTTCCTAGGTGGTCCTAATCGCCAGCTTGTTAGTATGAACTCCGTCACCCCCTGCCTTCCACCCAGCCCTATGCCGTTTCCTGAACTCGGCTCAGCGGTTCACGCGCTGGCAGGTAGGAAGTTCTATCTACACAGCACTGTATGGGGAGGGAGGGAGGATGTGACGGGGACAGAGGGGACACTGTTGAAGGGGGACAGAGGACACTACAGTGGGGAAGGGTGTGATTAGAAATGGAGAAAGAACACTGTTTTGGGGAATGGGGAGGCAGTGGACACTTTGTGGGGGACAGAGGACACTGCTATGTGGGGTAGAGGACACTACAGTGGGGGGTGGTGGTGTGAAGGGGGGGTAGAGAATACTACAGGGGGGGGGATGTGAAGGGGGCAGAGGACACTACTGTGCACTGGGGCGCCAGGCTCCATCCTGGGATCTTTTCTTTCCTCTATATTGTCCAGGTAGATCTTAACCTCTGCAGAGGTTAAATCCTATTTGGGTACAGGACACTACTTTGGAGGGGGGGAGAAGTGGAGGGGGCAGAGGACACAGCATTGAGAGGTACAGGACACTACTGTGGGGGGAGGGGGGCAGAGGACACTATTGGGGGGAGGTAGGGCGCCGCCTTTTATAGTCCCGGTAGATCTCAACCTCTGCAGAGGACACAGCATTTGGGGGTACATGACACTACTGTGGGGGGGGGGGGTGAAGTGGAGGGGGCAGAGGACACTACTGTGATTGGAGGGGGTGGAGGACAATACAGTAGGGGGGGTATGATGTGTAGGGGATACAGTACACAGCAATGGGGGTACAGGATGCTACTGTGCACTAGGGCGCCTCCTAGTTTACCCCCCTTCCTCCTCCATCCTGGGATCTTTTCTTACCTCTATATTGTCCAGGTAGATCTTAACCTCCTGAAAGGTTGCCTTCACGGAACCGATAAAGTTTTCGCTAGTTTTTATTTATTTATTTTTTTCTCTCTTTTTTTTTTTTATTTTTTAAATGCAATTAATTGTTATTGCTTATCATATTGCATAGAACAGATAATAACAAAAAATGGGGAATGAATAACCAGAAGTAATAATAACTTTAAAGTGGAGTTCCACCCAAAAGTGGAACTTCCACTAATCAGATTCCTCCCCCCCTCCGGTGACACAGTTGGCACCTTTCAGGGGGGAGGGGGGTACAGATACCTGTATATTACAGGTATCTGTACCCACTTCCGGCATAAATAGCCGCAGAATCTGCGGTTATTTACGCCACTTCCTGCTCCCGCCCGCTGCCTGCTGGGAAACACACACGGGTCCCAGAGGCAGCAGGGAGCATTCGTATTGCACGGCGCGACTCGCGCATGCGCAGTAGGGAACCGGGAAGTGAAGCCGCACGGCTTCATTTCCTGATTCCCTTACCGAAGATGGAGGCGGCAGCACCCGAGGACGGAGAGACGATTCGGCCTCGGGTGCCGACATCGCGGGCGCCCTGGACAGGTAAGTGTCCATGTTTTAAAAGTCAGCAGCTGCAGTATTTGTAGCTGCTGACTTTTAAATTTTTTTCTTTCGGCGGCGCCCCGCTTTAAGGTACAATATCTGAAGTTTGATATCCCGCTACCGCCCACCCCAAGTGGTATCATACTGTAGGCAGGAGCTGGTCACCAAATATTCAAATTTTAAGGAATGAAAAGGAGAAGAGTCTAGAGGTCGACCGATATATCGGCCGGCCGATATATCGGCCGATATTTGGCGTTATTTACTTAATCGGCATCGGCCGATTGTGCTGATAAAAAAGGCCGATTGTAACTTCAGCCGTGACTTGCAAATGACTTCTGTAATAGAAGTTAATGCAAGTTTCCTGAGGTTGTCTGTGAAGTTTTCTTCTCTCCTCCTCTGGGCAGCCAAGTCTGATAAGAAGATACTTTTGTATCTTTCAGGTTCTTTTTATCAATAGACTGAAAGTGGAGAAGTTTTCAGTTTAACCATTTAAAGACTAAATCTTTTCTGACACTTGTTGCTTACAAGTAAAAATCCTGTATTTTCTGCTAGAAAATCACTTAGAACCCCCAAACATTATATATATTTTTTTAGCAGAGACCCTAGGGAATAAAATGGGGATTGTTGCAATATTTTATGTCACACGGTATTTGCGCAGCGGTCTTTCAAACACAATTTTTTTTAAAAACAAATACAGTAATGAATTAAAAAAAAACCTAAGCAGTAAAGTTAGCCCATTTTTTTTCGTCCAAAAGTTTTGATTACCGTATATACTCGAGTATAAGTCGAATTTTTCAGCCCTTTTTTTTGGGCTGAAAGTGTCCCTTCGACTTATACTCGAGTACCTTCCGTCTGTCTGCATGATCAGCGTGTCATGCAGGCAGACGGCGGCCGGCGTAGTGTTCGCCGGCTATTGCAGCTTTCAAAAGCCGCGCCTCCTGCTCATCTGTGATAGGCTGAACAGCTGTCAGTGTACAGCCTATCACGGACATTCTCTCATCCTCGTCCGTGGTATGAGAATGAGAGAATGTCCGTGATAGGCAGTCAGCGGTCAGCCTATCACAGACGAGGAGGAGGCGCGGCTTTTGAACTGTGGAATGGCCGCCGAACAGTATCATCACACGCCGGCCGCCGATTGAAGATGGAGATCGCCACAGAGAGGATGGAGATCGCCACAGGGAGGCTGCACAGGACACAGGTAGGACACATGCACACATACATGTACAGGACACAGGACATGTACAGGACACACACACACATACACACACATGTACAGGACATGTACAGGACACACACACATGTACAGGACACACACACACATGTACAGGACACAGGACATGTACAGGACACACACACACACACACACATGTACAGGACACACACACATGTACAGGACACACACACACACGTACAGGACATGTACAGGACACACACACACACACACACATGTACAGGACATGTACAGGACACACACACATGTACAGGACACACACACACACATGTACAGGACACAGGACATGTACAGGACACAGGACATGTACAGGACACACATGTACAGGACACACACACATGTACAGGACACATGCACAGGGTACAGGTAGGCTGCACAGGACACAGGGAGGCATGCAGCTGCAGATGGGCATTATTGACCCTCTGCATTTTTCACCCTCGACTTATACTCGGGTCAATAAATTTTTCCCAGTTTTTTGTGGTAAATTAGGGGCCTCGACTTATACTCGGGACGACTTATACTCGAGTATATACGGTACCTGTTTTTGTGTATTTAATATTTAAGATAGTTTTTTTTTTTTTTCCCCTAAATTATACATACAAGTGAACTGATTGGAGGTTTGTTTTGTTTAATGTTTAAATGAAAAAAATTTTCTGTATTACTAAGGCCCCTTTCACACTGGGGCGGTGGGGGCGTCGGCGGTACAACAGCGCTATTTTTAGCGCTGCTGTACCGTCGTTTTAGCAGCGGTATTCGGCCGCTAGCGGTGCGGTTTTACCCCCCGTTGGCGGCCGAAAAAGGGTTAAAATCCCTCGTACAGCGCGGCTATAGCCGCGGTATTGCCGCGGTATAGCCGCGCTGTCCCATTGATTTCAATGGGCAGGAGCGGGGAAGGAGTGGTGAATACACACCGCTCCTTCCCCGCTCCAAAAAAGCGGTTTGCAGGACTTTTTTCACCGCCCTGCCTGCGCACCGCTTCAGTGTGAAAGGCCTCGGGCTTTCACACTGAACAAACAGCGGAGGCTGTTTAGGGGCGGTTTTCAGGCGGTATTTTTAGCGCAATACCGCCTGAAAACCGCTCCAGTGTGAAAGGGGCCTTAAGGCCCCTTTCACACTGGAGCGGGCATGTGTTGATGGTAAAACGCTGCTAGTTTTAGCGGCGCTTTACCGTCATTTTAGAGGCGCTATTCGGCTGCTAGCGGGGCGCTTATAACCCAGCTAGCGGCCGAGGAAGGGGTTAAATGCGCCGCTGCCAAAACGCTTTGCAGGCGCTTCGGCAGCGGTGCACATTCATTTCAATGGGCAGGAGTGGTGGAGCAGCGGTATACACCTCTCCAAAGATGCCATTTGTAGAACTTTTTTTTTACATCCTGCCAGCGCATCGCCTCAGTGTGAAAGCACTCGGGCTTTCACACTGAGACTGCAGGGGAGCCGTTTTACAGGCACTTTACAGGCGCTATTTTTAGCCCAAAAGCGCCTGAAAAACGCCCCAGTGTGAAAGGGGTCTAACTGTTAGATTTTATGAGATGAAGGGAAAAAATAAAAAAAAATAAAAATCGGCCAAATATATCGGCCCAAAAAAATCAGCATCACATATCGGCCATCGGCCACCGCGATTTCTAAATATCGGCATCGGCATCGGCCAGAGAAAAACCCATATCGGTCGTCCTCTAGAAGAGTCTATAATAAATTCAATATCTTGGTGTATCCTATATCTCTATTCTTTAAGTAATTGGAGGCTCTCTGGTTGTTTGTCCAAACTTGCAATTTTTTTATTTTTTTTGAAGATAGTGATAGAGAAATTTTTGAATGCTAACATCAGTTCGTATTGGGCCTGAGTGTTTAGTCTTATAATGACATTTGACAAGTTAGGAGCTTCTGTACATTTCCACATATTGACAATGGTAAGTCTCGCTGCTATGAGGATATGTGATACTATTGTTCTATAGCAATGTGGGGATATTGTTTTAGCTAGTTTTCTAACCTTGCTTTGGCCCACTGAATCCTGCAGTATATGGACAGCATTGATGTTTCTGTACTGTGTTCAGACCATGCTCCATTATTATTATTATTATTATTATTATTATTATTATTATATTTTTATTTTTTTAAATTTTTTTAGGTCATTTAGAAAACCGTCTTCTGAGACAGAGAAGGATAATGCTGCAGATCATCAACCAGACCAGCACACCTCTTCACTTTGTAGGATATTGGTTCATGTTTAATGGTTTTTGTTTTCTTAATAGATGTGTATAGATGCTAAAACGTGACTTTTTTTTGGGCTCTCTACAGCGCAGAGTAACACGTCCCCCCAGCTCTGGTCTATGATGGTGGAGATCTGTGATCTGGTGGACAGAATTCCTGTGTCTGAGCTGCAGCGGCTGTCCTGTGGAAAGGATCTTGAGAAGAAGAGGGACATGAGGTAACTGGCCAATGACGGCGCACAGTGCAAAAACCATTGTATTAAAGAGGAGTTCCCACAAAAAAAAAAAAATTAAAAGTAAGCAGCTACAAATACTGCAGCTGCTGACTTTTAATAATCAGACACTTACCTGTCCCAGGGTCCAGCGATGCGGGGGATCGGAAGCCCCGCTCGTCTTCCCCCTCCTCCGTTCGGCGGCGCCGGCATTGCAACTGTGGGCGCTCGGCTGTGGCTTCACAGCTGGGCACCCACTGCGCATGCGCGAGCGGTGCCGCTCGCCGTGATTGGCCGCGCAATCATATGGGACCTGTCACCTGTCCCATATGATTGACAAGAGGGAAGGGGCAGAGCTGAGCCCTTTCCTGCGCTGAGGGGAAGTGATGTCACCAGCCCAGGCACTGAAGGAGGCAGATTACGAGGGACCTCCTAGCAACAGGCATTTAGAGGTGAGTAAAAAAAAAAAAATTCCAAATGTTTTTTTTTTTTTGGCTCATTTATGCATTTTTTTTTGGGGGGGGGGGGGGGAGGGTGAAACACCACTTTAAAGAGAGATTCAGCACAACGTGTTTGTATGGTTTTTGATTACTTGAGCCAAACTTCCTTTTTCTTTAACAGTTCCTGTACCTTTTGGTGGCGGTCTTCAGTTGACTTCATTCCTGTGCATGCGCAGGAGCCAGTCATCCTGGCATGTAGGGACTGTGCCGGTTATATAAGCTAAGCCATGCATGTGCAGCTCAGTTTACATGCCGAAGAAAATGAATGGTAAGCAGGCAGGTAAGTGTATATTATTGCAGAAGAGAACATTGCGTGTCTCTTCTGCAATAAAGATCCTGCCTGCTCGCAGTTTGTGACGGCGAAACTTTAGATCTGCTTTAACCACTTCAATACCGGGGCACTTAGACACCTTCCTGCCCAGGATAATTTTCAGCTTTCAGCGCTGTCGCAATTTGAATGACAATTGCGCGGTCATACAACACTGTACCCAAACAAATTTTTTATCATTTTGTTCCTACAAATAGAGCTTTCTTTTGGTGGTATTTGATCACCTCTGGGATTTTTATTTTTTGCGCAACAAATAAAAAAAAAGACTGAAAATTTTGAAAAAAAACAAGTTTTACATTGTTTCTGTTACATATTTTTTTTTTTTGTAAATAAGTACGTTTTCTTCTTCAATGACAGGCACTGATAGGTGGCACTCGTAGGCGGCACTGATGGGCACTCGTAGGCGGCACTGATGGGCACTCGTAGGCGGCACTGATGACACTGATGGGTGCCATTGCTGGGCATCCCTGTTATGAATGTGCCACAGATGTACCAGTCAGTGCCCATTTGTGGGCACTGATTGGCATATTTTTCACATGTGGATGGCCATGGGGGATGTACCGGGCCATCCACATGCTGGGGACTTCCCTGATGGTCCTGGGGGCTTCCCTGGTGGTCTAGTGTGGGCATCTGAGGGGGGCTGCACTGATAAACAATCAACGGCTCTTTCTGTTTACATTGTGATCAGCCGTGATTGGACACGGCTGATCACGTGGTAAAGAGCCTCCACAGATCGCCGCGATGAGTGCCCCCACGGGCGCGCGGCGGCTGTTATCCTGCAGGGCGTCATATGACGCCCAGTCAGGGTAAGTGAACCACCGCCTGGCCGTCATTCTGCTATAGGCCGGGCGGGAAGTGGTTAAAGGTTAAGTTCACCTTTCCTTACATCCACAAGGTCTGGCAGCCGCTGCCGCTGTCAGCTTGTAGTTTTTCATTGTACTACCACGTCGCTGTGGAGCGACATGGAAGTTCATTGATGCTTCCTCTCAGATTGTATCTGCATACCCGTATGGGGATATAGGTGCAAGCAGATAAACTGGCAGATCTGCTGGAGACTTGCGTGGCACAAGCAATCTGCTGGTCACTGGTGCAATGCTTTACAAGCGCCAAAAAAAATATTAAATGCACGTTTTTGGTTTTTTTTTTACATGCAAAAAAAGTGCATTTATTATTTTTATTTATTTTTTCCCCAAAAGTGAACTTCTCCTTTTTAAGTTCAGTAATACCTCGGATTGCGAGTAAGGCGGTTAACGAGCGTTTCGCATTACGAGCTATTACGACTCGGTTTGCGAGCGCTGTCTCGCAAAACGAGCAGGATTCAAGCCTCTGCGGTGCGCAGTACCGTATTTAGCCAGAGGTGCCGGGGGGGCGCCAATGATATTCGGAGCCGCTCGGATGCACTCTGATATGTAAACAAAGAATGCATCCTGTATGCAGGCCAACTAATCAGCTGACTAACTAATCGTTTATGAAAATAGTTGACAGCTATTTTCATCGACTTATGCCGATTAGTTGTTTCAGCCCTAGTGCAGTGGAAGGCAACCCGCCACCTCCCACTGTGCTGCTCCCAATAGAGCTTAAAGGAGAAGTCCAGCCTGAGCTTTTTAGGCTGGGCTTCTCCTCTGGGTCACAGGAGTGCAATTCGTTTTTGCACTCCTGTGACCAATTTTCAGCGGAGAGAGGTCTGAAGTCCGCTCTCTCCGCTGATGTCACAGAAATCCGTCCAGGCACCGCGTCATCCCGACTTCCCAAGTCTTGATCCACCAGCTGTCTGGAGGCAGTGTCAGCCTCTCAGCTCCCCGCCCCTCCACAGCTGAGCGCTCCAATGAGCGTGGAGGAGGAGAGACGCTGACTGACAGTCAGCAGCTCTCCTCTTGGGGATCTGTGAAAACCGAGCCATCGGCGATGTTCGGTGGCTCGGTTCTCAGTGCAGAGACGCCGGGGGACAGCTGCAGCATCCACATAGGTAAGTATGAATAAAAAAAAAAAAAATACTTCTTTTAAAGGATAATTTCACCTTTTTAGTTATAAAACATATCCAATAAAAAAAAATTCCTTTGTACATTTAGGCCAATATGTATTCTGCTATATGTTTTTGGTTAAAAGAAAAAAAAAATCCCAATAAGATTAAATTAAAGGGGTTGTAAACCTTCGTGGTTTTTCACCTCAATGCATTCTACCTCCTGCAGTGCAGCAGCCCCCCCCCCCCCCAGTGCCCCCGTTTTACTTACCTGAACCCTCTTTTTTTTTTTTTTTTTTTCTCGCGCCGGAGACGAGCACACCAGCTGTAGCCGGTGTTTAGTGTCCTGATTGGCTAGATTGATAGCAGCGTAGCCATTGGCTCCCACTGCTGTCAATCAAATCCAGTGACGCGGGGGGCAGGGCCAAGTCCAGCATTTGTGTCTGTGGACGCAAATGCTGGACTCGGGAGCGCGCCCGCAAGGTAACCCCCCTCGGGAGAGCGCTTCTCCTAGAGGGTTATCTGATGCGGGGAGGAGCTGCCAGGCTGACCCCAGAAGAGGATGTTCGGGGGCCACTCTGTGCAAAATGAGCTGCACAGCGGAGGTAAGTATGACAAGTTTGTTATTTAAAAAAAAAAAAAATGATCCTTTACAATCACTTTAATTGGTTTGCATGAAATATATTACATCTACAAACTATGAGATATATACCGGCATTTTTTTTTTTTTTTTTTATTCTTGTAATGGCAGTAATTAGCGACTTATAGCGGGACTGTGATAGTACGACGGGAAATCTGACACTAACTGGTTAACTGCCACTGACATCACCAGTGACACTAATACAGTAATCAGTGCTACTAATATGCACTGTCACTGTACTAATGACACTGGCTGGGAAGGGGTTAACATCTAGGGGCAATCAAAAGGGTTAAGTGTGTGCCTAACCATGTTTACTGTGTGTAAGGTGTGCTGATTTTACTTGGCAACGTGACAGTTTTTTTCATTTTCATATCATTTTTGTGCATCTGGACCTTTTTAAAAAAACGAAGAAGCCCCCTTATAGTCTATACAGTTTTGTTTCATGTTTGCATGAAAGCTTTGTTTCATGTCTCTCGCTCTCTTTGTCAGGAAACGTCTTTTGTCAAATTCCTCGGGACACAAGACTTCACCTTCGGAAGGGCCGGCACTGTCGCCTTGTCCTAGAATGTTTTCTGCTAAAACCGATGATTCCACACACAGCTCCGCACCTACTTCAGCCGGAGACTCCGCCTCTCATCGATGGTCAGGGAATGTGTTTAAATTCAAGTCATTTGGTTCTTCTGACAAGAAGATCCAAGACAGTTCTCTGGATGGAAGCACCAAGTTTGGGAGCCAGACAGAGCAGAAAGCGTTGTCTTTTTGTCCGGCCATTGATGCAACACGAAGGGGCTCGTCCATTCTTCAGGATTCTGTGTTCTTTGATAGTGAATTCAACACGCCACATAATCAGAAACCGGTCACCTCCAGCACATGTGCTCGACAGTCTGCCCCTCCCCCAGAGATCATGGACAGTGAAGACCTAGACTTTGATATAGACAATTTTGATATTGAAGACTTTGATGATGACGTGCAGTGCATTGACAGCCCAGTGGCGCCATCTGCTGGCAAAGCCATGCCGTTATCCTATCCTCCAATAAGAGAAGCATCACCAGTTACTAAGCGTAGCTTCAGTGCTCCAATACGAGAAGCATCACCGGTTACTAAGAGTAGCTTCAGTGCTCCAATACGAGAAGCATCACCAGTTACTAAGAGTAGCTTCAGTGCTGTAAAAGCTCCTGCTAACACCAGTCAAAGCTTTGGGACATCAGGTGGGTATTTTACATTGTTAAAGTGTTACTAAAACCCAGTAATATGAAAATAGTTAATCCGCCCCCACAGTGCCCACAGCCTATAAATCTTCTATTTACGTTAAAATACTGCCACTATATACCTTTTTGGATGATCTGTATACCACGGTTACATGATAAACTTCTCCAGTGCTGAGAGTTCAGGAAGGAGGAGATTTTCACTACTGCCTGTATACACGCCCACATGTGTGATGTCAATATCATGTGACCTGGCTAGCTCAGAGAACAAGAAACTGTTCTCTCCAGCATAAAAGACTCAACTGAGCATGTGCAGCTGTTGCGGGCTTAGTAACACTTTAAATAGTATTGACCACTTGCTTACCGGGCCAATTCTGACACTTCTCACATCATACATGTAGAAATCTACTTTTTTTTTTTTTGCTAGAAAATTACTTAGAACCCCCAAACATTATAAATATATATATATATATATATATATATATATATATATATATATATATATATATATACATACACACAATTTTTAGCAGAGGCACTATAAAATAAAATGATGGGTGTTGCAATTTTTTTATCTCACACAGCATTTGAGCAGCAGTTTTTCAAACGCAGTTTTTGTTTTTGGAAAAAAAGAAAACATTTATGAATTTTATTGCACACAAACACAATATAATACCCACTTTTTTTTTGTAAGATATAAAAGATGTTCACCAAGTAAATAGATACCTAACATGTCACTCTTCAAAATTGCGGAATGGCGCCAAAGTACGGTACTTAAAATTCAACATAGGCTACGCTTTAAACGCCTTTTACAGGTTACCAGTTTAGAGATACACAGGAGTTCTGGGGTTAGAATTATTGCTCTCACTCTGACGTTCACAACAATACCACACGTGTATTGCGAGCAATGTTTACATATGCGTGCGGGGCTTACAAATGCGTTTGAATTTGCGCATAAGCACGGAGGGACCTGGGCGATTTTACTTATTTTTTTTTAAATTACTATTACCGTATATACTCGAGTATAAGTCGTTCCGAGTATAAGTCGAGGCCCTAATTTACCACAAAAAAATGGGAAAAACGTATTGCCCCGAGTATAAGACGAGGGTGAGAAATGCGCAGCTACTGTAAGTGGAAAAGAGGGTCAACAATGCCCATTTGCAGCATCACTGTGCCCATTTGCAGCATCACTGTGCCCATTTGCAGCCATAGGTCCCCTGAACTTCAAACTCGGTAGTTAAGGGTTCCTAGATGCCCCCTAGCTGCAGCCACAATTTGGGGTCTCTGAACCCAAAGGGTCCCGAAATGACATTGCTGCAGATGGACACAGTTGACTGAATTTGGGGCCCGGTATCTCCCAAATTTGGTGTGCAAACCAAGTGGAACTAGCATCATAAAATTTCCAAAGCTGGGGTTTCTAGCACCAAGTGGCCCCAAGATACAGGACCTCAAATATCAGTTCAGAAAATGTCAAGCACTTTTCTGCAGCAGAGAATTACATTTTCCGAACCGGGTTTGGGGCCCCCTATCTCATGGCCACTTGGTGCTAGGAACTTTAGCTTTGGATATGTTGTGGTACCAGTTCTACTGGGTTTGCACACCAAATTTGGGGTTCCTAGCACCAAGTGGCCCTGAGATACGGGGCCCCAAAGTTGGTTCGGAAAATGAAATTTTTTGCTGCAGAAAAGTGCTTGACTCGAGTATAAGTCGAGGGGGGCACTTTCAGCACAAAAAAATGTGCTGAAAAACTCGACTTATACTCAAGTATATACGGCATTTATTTTATCCAAAACCTTTTTTTTTTTACGGTCTCTTTAAAAAAAATCTTTTTGTATTAACTTTATTGCTATCACAAGGGATGAACAACATCCCTTCTGACAGCATGGCCCGTGAATTTTGTGTTGTCTCTAGAACCGGAATAGAGGGAAAATTTTCCATTGGGAACAAGCAGGGATTCCCTCACTTTGGAGGGATTTCCTCTCACTTCCTGTTTGGCTATGAGACAGGAAGTGAAGGGAAATCTCCCCAACAGGACACAGATGGCAGAAGAAAAACCTGACAGTGGTTATAACCCTCCCTTTACAGTATCCAAAATAAAAGAAAGTTTCTACTTTTTAGTTTCACTGTTAGGAACGTGTAACATTTAACCTTGAGTGATCCTCTCAGATTTTGTTTCTCTGTTTTTTTTAGATTCGTTTTTAAAGCCTCCAATAGACAACCCGGCTCATGAAAGATTTCGGGGATACAACTTTCCGCACTCTAAAGAGATGATGAAAATTTTCCACAAAAAATTTGGGCTGCATCGCTTTCGTACCAACCAACTGGAAGCAATCAATGCAACCCTGTGTGGGGAGGACTGCTTCATTCTCATGCCAACAGGTAAACCATTTCCTGTCTTTACACCGTGTGAGAGACTTGAGGATCGGTTCACGAATATGCGGTGAGGGAAACGCAGCGCATCCTGTGCGTTTCCCGCACTGCATTGAAATTGCGCGGCATTCATGCGAACCGCAGGGGGTGTTTATGTTAACGCCACCCCAACACGGTTCACAAAACACAGTGCGAGTGACAGAAAGAGATGTGTTCTGATCCCAGTGTGGTTAAAAAAAAGGGTCCCGACCCTTTTTTGTGCGGATGCGGTGCGATTTGAGCCATACAAATGAATGGCTCAAATCATACTGCAGACTTCGCATGTGATTTGAATAGGAATTCGGTGCAATTCCTATCTTAATCATGTGCCGGTGTCCTGCAATATATATATATATATATATATGTATATATATGTATATATATGTATGTATGTATATGTATGTATGTATGTATATGTGAACCCAGCCTTATTTGTTTATAGAGCTGGGGCATTCCACTTCTCTCACATACGGCCGCTTAAAGGGTCTCATTAAGATAAGCGTTGAAACCTGTTCTACATGCTGAGCCGATTTTGGCTGCATGTGCTGCATCCACCTCGGAGCCATGCAGACAGTCGCATGTCAAAAGGTGCACGGATCTGATTGTAGACACTGGGTTAGATTTTGTAAGACTGGAGCGGTCAAATCTGACGCAGCTGTACATTGTAACCAATTAGCTTTTAACTTCAGCTTGTTCAATTAAGCTTTGCCAAAAAAAAGTAAAAAAAAAACTGGAAACTGATTGGTTTCTCGGCAGAACTGCACCAATTTTTGCACTCTTCAGTCTTTGTAAATCAACCCCACTGTGTATTTGGATCTGTGCAACTGCTCCTGCCTGCATGTCAGATTTTGACATGCGACTGTGTTTGTGCAGCCACTGAGGGTGCATCCACTTCCTTCCTTCCTTTCGTCTTCTGCCTTCTTTCATTTTCTGCCTTCTTTCGGCTTCTGCCTTCTTTCGGCTTCTGCCTTCTTTCGGCTTCCTCTTCCTTCCTTCCTTCGGCTTACTCTTCCTTCCTTCCTTCCTTCCTTCCCTTCCTTCCTTCGGCTTACTCTTCCTTCCTTCCTTCCTTCTTTCGGCTTACTCTTCCTTCCTTCCTTCCTTCCTTCCTTCCTTCTTTTGGCTTACTCTTCCTTCCTTCCTTCCCTCCTTCCTTCCTTCTTTCGGCTTACTCTTCCTTCCTTCCTGCTTCCTCTTTCTTCCTTCTTTCGGCTTCCTTCCTTTTTTCGGCTTCCTTCCTTTTTTCGGCTTCCTTCCTTTTTTCGGCTTCCTTCCTTCTTTCGGCTTCCTCCTCCTTCTTCTTTTGGCTTCCTCCTCCTTCTTCTTTCGGCTTCCTCCTCCTTCTTCTTTCGGCTTCCTCCTCCTTCTTCTTTCGGCTTCCTCCTCCTTCTTCTTCCGGCTTCCTCCTCCTTCTTCTTTTGGCTTCCTCTCCTTCTTCTTTCGGCTTCCTCCTCCTTCTTCTTTCGGCTTCCTCCTCCTTCTTCTTTCGGCTTCCTCCTCCTTCTTCTTTCGGCTTCCTCCTCCTTCTTCTTCGGCTTTCCTCCTCCTTTCGGCTTTCCTCCTGCTCCTTCTTTCGGCTTTCATCCTCCTTCGTCTTCCCTTCTTCCTCCTTCGTCTTCCCTTCTTCCTCCTTCGTCTTCCCTTCTTCCTCCTTCCGTCTTCCCTTCTTTTCTTTTTCCTTCGTCTTCCCTTCTTTCTTTTTCCTTCGTCTTCCCTTCTTTTCTTTTTCCTTCGTCTTCCCTTCTTTTCTTTTTCCTTCGTCTTCCCTTCTTTTCTTTTTCCTTCGTCTTCCCTTCTTTTCTTTTTCCTTCGTCTTCCTTCTTTTCTTTTTCCTTCGTCTTCCCTTCTTTTCTTTTTCCTTCGTCTTCCCTTCTTTTCTTTTTTCCTTCGTCTTCCCTTCTCTTCTTTTTCCTTCGTCTTCCCTTCTCTTCTTTTTCCTTCGTCTTCCCTTCTTTTCTTTTTCCTTCGTCTTCCCTTCTTTTCTTTTTCCTTCGTCTTCCCTTCTTTTCTTTTTCCTTCGTCTTCCTTCTTTTCTTTTTCCTTCGTCTTCCTTCTTTTCTTTTTCCTTCGTCTTCCCTTCTTTTCTTTTTCCTTCTTTCTTTGGAAAGAATGAGCGTCACACTGCTAGAGTCAAATACGTACATTCACAACAGGAAATGCAATAAACAAGGCCCTACATGACTCAACAGATAAGTGTAAGTATGACGAGGACCCATTGAACACCCAGTAGATGGCTATACAGTATATATCGTGTACACACCAGGTCAAACCAATCTTCCCTGCTTTTTGGATAAATGTACATGTAGAAGGGGGAAAGTGTTGAACCCCAAGACAGAGAAAAAGGAAAGAGGTGTTGGGGGGGGGGGGGGGGTGTAAATTAGAAAGTCTCTCCCAACCCTCCAGGCTATGCACCTCAACAACGAGGTGTTCAACAAAACCAAGAGCTCCCACTTTATTGCTGTTGGGAGGCAGTTTCTGCATCAGATTCTATGGGCTGCCTGCACACAGCTCTGAGGTGGATGCACATGCAGAAAATATGAGCCTGGCTACATAGTCTGCTGCTAATACAAAAAATAAAAAACTGGTAAGAGCTGATAACTATGTAAATATAGTATTTTGTTTTTTTTTTGGGGGGGGGGGGGGGGTCTGTACTGGAGGTATATATTTGTCATGGTAACAGACGTACTGCTCGTATATTCATGGGAGATCAGGAAGGAGTTTTTTCCCCGCTGGAACAAATTGGTTCATGTTTTGCTGGGGGGTTTTTGGCCTTCCTCTGGATCAGCTGTGGGTATAGGATTGTATGATTATTTAATTTTTTTTTTCTCCTTTTATTCGTTGGAATTAGATTTAGAAGAGACTCGTGTCTTTTGTTTCACCAGACTAACTATATTGATGATTTTTGAATGTGTGTATATATATATATATATATATATATATATATATATATGTATATCCTTTCTCTCTCTATAGACTATATGTATATAAGGCAATGTATTCAGCAACACTGCCCACAAAGATAGACAACTAATGTATACGTTTTGTGATAATGGTTAGAGACTAATGGCACAATGTGTCTTAATGTTCCAGGTGGTGGAAAGAGTTTGTGTTACCAGCTTCCAGGCTGTGTCTCCCCCGGAGTTACCATTGTGATCTCCCCTCTTCGTTCCTTGATAGTGGACCAAGTGCAGAAACTGACCTCTCTGGATGTAAGACTATTTTTTTCGTGTATATTATTTATCTTTCATTTAAAGCGGTATTAACTTACCAATTCTTCGATGTGGTGGCTGCGTTAGCACTGTGCTTTAACTGGTAATTGTGCAGTCATGCAACACTGTACCCAAATTAAATTTTATATAATTTTCTTCACACAAATAGAGCTTTCTTTTGTTGGCATTTTATCACATCTGGGTTTTTATTTTTTATTCTATACATGAAAAAAGACTGACATTTAAAAAAAAAAAAATATGATATTTTCTCATTTCTGTTATAAAACACATCAAATCAAAAATCCAAAAATCTAATTTCTTCATAAATTGAGGCCAAAATGTATTCCGCTACGTCTTTGGTTAATTAAAAAAAAAAAATCCCAATAGGCATATATTGATTGGTTTGCCAAAAGTTATAGCGTCTACAAACTATAGGAGATACTGTAATTTTTTTTTTTTTAATACTAGTAATGGTGGTGATCAGCAACCTATAGTGGGACTGCGATAGTGCGGCGGAGAATCTGACACTGGGAACTGACTAACTGCCACTGACATCAGCAGTGACGCTAATACAGTGATCAGTGATAATACTATACACTGTCACTGTACTAATGGCACTGGCTGGGAAGGGGTTAACATCTCGAGTAATGAAGGTGATAAGCGTGTGCCTAACAAGTGTTAATTTGTGTGTTTATGTGCTGCTTTTTACTAAAACATCTTTGTTCTCTCTGTACAGAGCCCTGTGTTTGTCAACACAATGCTCTGGGCTGTGTTTGGCTCTGGGCTGTGATTGGACACTATCCCAGCCAGCCATAAGTCATTGGCTGGGACCTGCTGACAATGGTTTTGGGTTTAATACCGCTTTAATGAAGTACTGTCCCATACTTGGTATTGTGTAGTTCTGCAGTTTTTACTTTTTACCTTTTTTTTTTTTTTTCTCCCCTCAGATTCCTGCCACTAATCTTACCGGGGATAAAACAGATTCAGAAGCCTCCAGCATTTACCTGCAGCTTTCTAAAAAAGATCCAATTATTAAACTTCTCTATGTTACTCCAGAAAAAGTAAGTTTCCTTATACAGTACAACAAAGTAACAGCCAATGTGTACACAGAAAACAAGGCACACCCGACCTCATTCTTTAACCCCTTACGGACTGTCCGCCGTCATTATACGGCGGCACTTTGTAGAGGATTATCGTTGTTATGGCAACAGCTAGCTGCCATAACCCCGGTATGCTCTTCTTTAGCCGGCAGTCCGCTTTCGGATAAAAGTGGTCTCTGCTGCGGATTCGCCGCAAGATTACTTTTATCGGTGCTGGGGGAGGGGCCTCCTCCCGCTGCTCTCTGGTGGTCTCCGCCGCTTACCGGTAGACGATCGGGTCCTTTCTTCTGCTTGGCTGGCTGGCTGGAAGATGGCCCCCACTCGGTTCCATAGCATTTAGCATTGTAGTGTAAATATGAGATCCGAGGTCTTTTTGACCCTAAATCTCATATTTAAGAGGTCCTGTCATGCTTTTTTCTATTACAAGGAATGTTTACATTCCTTGTAATAGGACAAAAACCTTTGCTTTACAACAACTTTGAGGCTGTATCAAAAAAGGCAGCAGCCCAAGACCCAAGAAGGACCTGCGACCAATCTCCACCATCGGGCACTTTCCTGCCGTAAGGAATCCTTCCAATCTGCCCATATAACCACCCACCCAGGACCAGCGACCGATTCGGTCAATCCGGCGCAGTCTCCCAACACATACAAGATACCTGTGTGCACAGGCGGCGAGGCTGCTGCAAAAGGGGACTTGTACACCGCCTACCTTTCTTGCCACTGGACTTTGGCACTCAATTCTGTACACATACGAGGAATAAAGTTTATTTAATCTAAAAAAATTCTGTAATAGAAAAAAAAAAAAAAATTGCAGTGCGGTGTTGTGGGATGCTCTAGAAATGCTGACTTGTAACAGCAGGAGACACTCCACTAGTTGCAACTTCTTTGAATAGTCTTTAAACCAGTAACTCAGGGAAGGCCCAACCCGAGACCCTGTAGGAGCAGTCTCAGAGCGAGAGCTACCGCTGGCCCCCAAAAGGAGAAACTGCACGGAGTCACTGGATTCTTGCGCTTGGATCAGTACTCGCAATTTCCATGCCAGTTGCATGCTTGCCGGCTCTCGTCCCGCCTCCCAAGCCGGCTCTCGTCCCGCTCCCAAGCCGGCTCTCGTCCCGCCTCCCAAGCCGGCTCTCGTCCCGCCTCCCAAGCCGGCTCTCGTCCCGCCTCCCAAGCCGGCTCTCGTCCCGCCTCCCAAGCCGGCTCTCGTCCCGCCTCCCAAGCCGGCTCTCGTCCCGCCTCCCAAGCCGGCTCTCGTCCCGCCTCCCAAGCCGGCTCTCGTCCCGCCTCCCAAGCCGGCTCTCGTCCCGCCTCCCAAGCCGGCTCTCGTCCCGCCTCCCAAGCCGGCTCTCGTCCCGCCTCCCAAGCCGGCTCTCGTCCCGCCTCCCAAGCCGGCTCTCGTCCGCCTCCCAAGCCGGCTCTCGTCCCGCCTCCCAAGCCGGCTCTCGTCCCGCCTCCCAAGCCGGCTCTCGTCCCGCCTCCCAAGCCGGCTCTCGTCCCGTCTCCGATTTACTGCTGCTCAGGGGCTCTGTGCTTCAGCAAAATGGCTGCCTCCAGCAAGAAGAAACGAGAGCAATGCTGGAGGCAATTTACAGCACACACTAATCTTGATAGCATAATGATTAATGTGGAATTTAGTTGCTTGCTAAAGAACATTATTTTTTATCAAGTTTTTAAAGTTCCACTTTAATGTAAATATTTTACATGTCTTGCAGGTCTGTGCAAGTGCCAGGCTTATCACCGTTATGGAAAACCTGTATGAGCGCAAATTGTTGGCACGGTTTGTCATTGACGAGGCTCACTGTGTCAGTCAGGTAATTTATCTTGTCCTGTGTTGACCTCCAGAGCTCTTTATATGAGTCTCTGTCTCTATATTTATAAATGATCTCTCTCTCTCTCTCTCTCCTCTCTCTCTCCTCTCTCTCTCTCTCTCTCCTCTCTCTCTCTCTCTATCTCTCTCCTCTCTCTCTCTCTCTCTCCTCTCTCTCTCTCTCTCTCCTCTCTCTCTCCTCTCTCTCTCTCTCTCTCTCTCTCTCTCCTCTCTCTCTCTCCTCTCTTCTCTCTCTCTCTCTCTCTCTCTCTCTCTCTCTCTCTCTCTCTCTCTCTCTCTCTCTCTCTCTCTCTCTCTCTCTCTCTCTCTCTCTCTCTCTCTCTCTCTCTCTCTCTCTCTCTCTCTCTCTCTCTCTCTCTCTCTCTCTCTCTCTCTCTCCTCTCTCTCTCTCTCTCTCTCTCTCACAGTGGGGTCACGATTTCCGCCCAGACTACAAGCGGTTGAACATGTTGCGTCAAAAGTTCCCTTCTATACCAATGATGGCGCTCACAGCAACTGCAAATCCCCGTGTCCAGAAGGACATTCTAAATCAACTGAAGATGACAAACCTCAGATGTAAGTCTGGTACAAGCAAACTTAGAATTTTAATTCGTAGAATGTGATGCTACATATAGTATAGTCAAATATTGAGCTAGAAGGCAGGTAGACGACGGTCATTAACCACTTAAGGGCCGCCCTATAGCCATTTTTCTGTTTTTAAATTGTGACAGTGGGTGTTACCCTAAATATGGGTGGAACATGTTCCAAAGGTGAATTTAGCCTTGGGTTTGGCTCACATACATATATGCGATTCAGTTGCGATTTGAACAGCATCCAATTCTCATAACATGTATACCAGACCGGTTTTCAATGGAGCCAGTTCACATATATGCGAGGCAGTTGTGGTGTGAATTTTAAAAGTCGCGTGCGATTTCAGTGTTCAAATCGCACCTGAACCGCTGAATGGCAAACACACCGGACTCTGCACCAAAACCGGACCCACATATACACTATATTACCAAAAATATTGGGACGCCTGCCTTTACACACACATGAACTTTAATGGCATCCCAGTCTTAGTCCGTAGGGTTCAATATTGAGTTATCCCGCCCTTTGCTTCAACTCTTCTGGGAAGGCTGTCCACTAGGTTTAGGAGGGTGTCTATGGGAATGCTTGACCATTCTTCCAGAGCGCATTTGTAAGGTCAGGTACTGATGTTGGACGAGAAGGCCTGGCCCACAGTCTCCGCTCTAATTCATCCCAAAGGTGTTCTATTGGGTTGAGGTCAGGACTCTGTGCAGGCCAGTCAAGTTCCTCCACCCCAAACTAGCTCATTCATGTCTTTATGGACCTTGCTTTGTGCACTGGTGCGCAGTCATGTTGGAAC